>VXBZ01007008.1:28120-129358 GCA_013399135.1 Heliornis fulica | reverse complement strand
TTTCACATGGAAACTTTTTGTGGATTCACTCATTTATTAATCGTGTCATCTGTATGTTAGATTCTTAATAATTCAATCATAAATATTCGTTTTCATCTACGTATAATTTGATTAACCACTTAGGCTTTAATATTTTTCATAGTATAATTAAGAAAATACTGTAGGAATTTGTAGATATGTAAAGTTGACATTAGAAAACTGAGCTTCACTACACTGAGTCATGAATAATTAGTCACAAGAACACTGTGAAAAATTATAACACTGAATTGTAAAGCTCCAAAGATCTACAAAAAATTTCAGATTTATTATACATTGATCACAGCATCAAACACTAATACATTAAAAAAAAATACTGACATGTTTTGACACAAACAGTCATGGAAAGGATTGCTTTAAAAGTGAGCAATGAGTTGACTGAGAAAACTTTCATGAGAAGGCACTTAAGTAAAGTTATTGAAAGGCTGAAGCAATTGTTGGTGATTCTGTGATTCATGTTCATCTAACATGAAAAATGAAGACATTTATTTCATACTGCAACAATGTGCATTTTTATATCTGTCAAGAAAACAATTATAAGAAGCGATATTTCTGTCTAGGTTACAGGTGCTGATTATTTTGTCACCTCGCATTGGACTAAACAGTAAGAGTGGACGGACATGGCATCATTTACAAAGAAATGCTGCTATTACTACTACTACTACTACTACTACTACTACTACTACTACTACTACTATTCTTATTATTCTTAATAGTATTATTATTTATTTATTTATTTTAACCACTGTATATTATCAATCACAGTCCATAATGTTGGGATAGTTACTATTTGAAGTAATTTGTTATTCCTCATTCACAACATCAGATTATGCTCAAGTATTTCAAAAGCAATACTTTCTTTGAATGCCATCTTTGTTTGAGCAGTACTCATTTGCTGTGTAACTATCCTACTACAATGTATAGTTCACAGAATCTTGGTTATTATATAGCAGGAAGTAGTCCTAATTTAAGATTAGGGGAGGACAATTTTAACTGCAGTTCTGGGAAAATATAAGTGTAAATATAGGAATATAACTCTCTGTAGAATTACACAGGCTGGGCATCTGGATTCTCCCCCAGGTTAAGGCACTATGAACACAAGACCCTGTTTTGTTAAAAAAGCATTATAGAGGCACAAATCATAGCATGCTCAGCAGGTAGTGCGGTAGCAATGAGGCAACCTTATGCCTAGGTGAAGTCTGATAATTTGAGAGGGTACAGAAGAAAGGGTAGAAAAGTTTGAAGATGAAAGCAAGAACTGTATCTCAAGGAAAAACTACACTTACAAAAGACTACAATTGGATGTTGATAATATTTAAATAATGATCTTTATTTTGGAAAGCTGGAATTTAAAAAAAAAAAGAAGAATTACGATAGAAAATATTTCAATGTAGCTAAATATCCTATTTGCAAATTCATGTTGAAAACTACATACAAATGATTAAAAAAACCACTAAAAACAGACCAGAAAGCGACCCTCTGTGGTGCTTCAAGCAAAGGACATATCAAAAGCACCCTGACCAGGTCAAGAAGGTACATCTTTCAAGCATATGTCTCTACAAGCTTCTGAAGTTGTTGTGAGCAATTATTATTTAAGACCTATTGACCATTCTACACCTGAAGAGAGTGATTTCTTTATGTAAATTCTCAGATATTTTTATTAATAGCTATTTCATGGAATTTCCCTTCTGAAGTGCTCTAATATCTCCCTTCTTGACTTGAAGGTGATGAATGTGTATGTCTGAATTGTTTGGCAGGATTTTTCTCCAGACCCTTCACCATCGTCGTTGCCTTCCTCTGGATAATAGTTTCATGTCCCTCTTGTACTGTGGTGCCTAAAACTGCACTTTGTGCTCAAGGTGAGGCAGGACAATCCCTGGCCTGGACTGGTTGGCAATGCTACGCCTGATGCACCCAAGGGTATGGTTGGCTCTCCTGGCTGCCTGGGCATACTGCTGGCTCACATTTAATTTACTGTTGACCAAGACCCCAAAATCCCTCTCAGCATGTCAGGCCTCCAGCATCTGATACACCCACATGTGAGTAACTAGGGTTGCCCCTTCCCAAGTGCAGAATCTGGCACTTGCCCTTGTTAAACTTCATGCTGTTGCTGATTGTCCATCTCTCAAGTCTGTCCGTATGCTGGTGTAGGGCTTCTCGACCTTCAATGGAGGCAACAGCTCCTGCCAATTTGGTGTCATCTGCAAATTTTCTTAAGACACCCTCTGGTCCTGAGTCCAGCTTGTTTATGAAAATGCTAAAAAAGAACTGAACCTAAAATGGAACCGTGGGTAAACCCACTAGTTACTGGCCACCAGACAGATGTAATTGGTCTTGCTCAGATGTAAATATCTTCAACAGATTCAGAAGGGCTGTCATCCTCCTCTTGCCCATTCTGTGTCCAGCACTTACCATGGGCACCAAAGATAAGGAGGAAGGACTACTGAACTGACAGAACTGTACCATTCATACTGGCTGCCAGCTGGGAGAGCTAGAGTACGGTGTCAGTGGTTGAATCTTCACATGATGCCTGATATCAGCATCATATGACTTATCTTCAACCTATCACCACGTTATACAGATAAATAAAACGTTAAAATGGAGCTCAGGACAGCGAAGAGTTTTTTTCTCAGCTTGGTCTTTGAGTGAATACTGAGTAAAGCAGGCATGCATTTTGCCAGTTCCCCGTCTGTGAAATTGAGAAAATATTCTTTCAAAAGTGACTTTTAAATATGCTACAGAGATATGAAAATAGCAATGTTCAGGGTTGGGTTTTTTTAACAGTTCTGATTTGAAAATGTTTTAACATGCCAGTGTGATTGATCCCTTGCAAATTTCCCATATCTATTTAAGAAGCTTAAAATCATTAAATATAGTTTTTACTTAACAAAAGAAAGAACTTAGTTAATAAGGCTGGAGCAGAGTTCATCAGGAATCAAAACCTTGCATGTTAGGATCTTTTCTGGAAAGTGTTATTTCCTTCCCATCTTAGGTAATTTCCCTTATCCAACCCTACTGACCTTTAGGCTACATAACTGAAGCCTCTATCTATAGCCACTATAATTGTATTAAATTCTGAAACTTCCTATTCTGCTGCTCTTGCCTGCTACTGTCTATGAAAAAGTCAATAAATCCTCAAATACTAACAAAAAAATAACCATCGGGTAGTAAAAAATTCCTTCTCAAATTCTGTAGAATTGATCTTTTATCCGTGTATTTTCATACTATTTTATCTTACTTTATTATTGTTAGAAGTGTGTGGTTCCTGTATATCACTATTAATGACATCTTCCTTTCCTGGATGCAGTCAACTGGATAACAGATAATAGGATTAAGATTAAGTCTTGAGTACTTAGACTACTTAGAAGTGTAATAATAAAACCTGTAATTTAGTGCTGAGTAATATACACATATTTGTGATGCAGCATAAACTGGAAAATTTTAGACAAACACCATTAAACTTTATTTGTGTAAACAGAAATAGGAAGATAAATCAGTGCAGGAAACTCGCTTCCATACCAAAGTTCAGTCACTTCAGACGTTCATCTTGAATATGGTATGGTTAGTATTGATCAAAAAGACATGGTGTTATTTATATATTCATTATAAATGTGAATTGACTGATATTTTATTAAAGATACTTTATGAAAAGATGTCCATCCATGACCTTACAGTTTGAGTCAGAGTTATAATTCATTATGTGACTAGAGCAGATTTTTAATTGTACTAAATATTTTATATCTCTGGGTTTCTTCTAGAAATTTTGCCCAAGAAATTAGTGGGGTTTTCTTCATGTTATCAGCAAAATCAACTAGAGTTTCAGGAGCTGAATAGAGTTTTATGTTTTTCTATCTGTGATGTGAATCTCAGTATGTATTTGATTTGCCTACATCAATAACCTATGGAAAAGCATCAATAGTACTAATTGTGACTACATGTAAAACAGTCTCAATATATGTATATCCTACACATAATT
The DNA here is from genome assembly GCA_013399135.1 of Heliornis fulica. NCBI lineage: Eukaryota > Metazoa > Chordata > Aves > Gruiformes > Heliornithidae > Heliornis > Heliornis fulica. The sequence continues at coordinate 125,346 of VXBZ01007008.1, read as the reverse complement.
TAATAAATTTGAATTTTAAACTTTGCAAAGCTAGGTGTCTAAGCTGTTTTTCTACGTGTCAGTAGCTATTGGGAGACTAAATACCAGCCTAGCCTTATTTAATATGGAAACATGACAAAACAGACCTACATGACCCTACTTGGTTGTCTCTGGCAGAAAGGATTTTTGTCTATGTTAGTTTAACATTTCACAAGTAGCATTATTTAATAATATTATAAATAAGATATAATGAACTTTTTTTTTCAATTCTCTGATTTATTAAAACTTTGGAAAACTCAATATGATTTTAATTTTGAAGTTATCAAAAAGCCATAAAGTGTTTGGCTGTACTTTCAAATGTACCTATGTCATGATAGAGAAATGAATGAAAGATAGACTTCTAAGGTGCCTAATGGTTCCATAATGTTTTATGAACATTGATGAATAAATCTTTACAATATTTCACATATGTTTCAGGAAGATGGGAAGTAAAAAACAACCTTAATAGGGTTGGGTTTGGTTTTCTTATTTCTCTAAAATATCAACACTTCAAAATATCTCATTCATTTTCTTATAATGCACTATATTAACTTAATATTTAATTAATTTTGAAATAAATTCTTTCTCTCCATGCAGAAGATCAAATCTCTATAGCAATTTTACTGAATTTGTGAAATAGTGAATTTTGGAATGCAGTGAAGAGTAACAAGATCTAAACCATGGAGTCTTTTCTTCCCAAGTTTACTAATATTTATTGCCTTACTTTTTACTTTTCAGCATAAGGTCCTCTAATTTCACGGGAACCTTTCCTATAACAAATATTCTGCTGTTATTTAGATGTTATTTTACTTAGATATCACATCCCTTGGACCCAACTGATTCTTTCCCTCTGATGCTTTCCCCCTGAATATGCTTTGAGAAGTTTTCTTATTCACTAGAATAAGAAATGCTAGAATAATAGAGCCCTTATTTTGATTGTATAATTAAAAGTATGCAAAATTAAACAACACCTACTAATTTAAGAGATAAGAACAATGAGTTGTCATCATCTATCTACATTTTTAAGGAGGAATATGTAGCAGACAAAACTTAATTACAATTTTGTAAAGCCTCAGACAAATTGAGAAGTTGTATGATAGAGAATGGAGTGAAATGTAAAACTATCACATAAGCTTATCATTAGCACTGTTCCCACAGGCTCGTTCAGCTTTGTAATGCATCAAAGGACTAGAGACTAACAATAATTGCAAGTATTTAAGGGAATAATATGTTTAAACCATTAAAATTTACATTTGTTGGATTTTTTTTGTTTGTTAGATTTTTGGGCTTTTATGATTGTTGTTTGTTTTGAAGTAGATTGATTTAATTAAAAGGATTTAGCTACCTGCAGAGAAATTGTGCAGTCTCTCCATGCATTAACTTTCCTATTACAAGAGCCAGTCATTGACACAGAAAGGCCCAAATTGCACCTAACAATATTTCTCTTACATCAATGCAGATCTTTACTGACTAAGTCTTCTAATTTATAATTTTAAGTTTACAACTACATGAAAGAAGGTTGCAGCCAAGTGAGTGTTGGTGTCTTCTCAAGTAACAAGTGATAGGACAAGAGGAAAAGGCCTCAAGTTGCACCCGGGATGTTAGGAAAAATTTCTGCATCAAAGGGGCTGTCAAACACTAGAGCAAGCTGCCAATGGAAATGGTTGAGTGACCAACCCTGGAGATTTTTCGAAGAGTTATAGAGTTCTGCTTAGGGATATGGTTTTGTGGTGCTAGGTCAGCCGTTAGATTTACTAGTCTTAGAGGCCTATTCCAAATGAAATAATTCTATGATTACTCTGCATCTTTTTCTACTTAAAACCTTACTTATGACTAGAATAGATAGTATGAGCAGATGGAGATTGTATTTTAGAACAGTATAGTATAGAACAATTTGGCCAAGGTGAAGTAAAACTCATAATTTTTTTTTTGTTGTTACATTTTAGAATTAAAAATATTTGTCTTCCACATCTCAGTAGACACATTTATGGAGGACAACTTGCAGCCTGAAAAATTACAATGTGTAAGCACAGGGATTTCATCAAGAAGCCTTATAATGGATCTGATTATAGATGCCAGGCTATTGCATATATATTGATATAGTATGCATCAGAAGTGAAAAAGTAAGAATTTAAAAAAAAAAAAAGTGTGCTCAAGTATCAGTTTATAATCTTGATACTTCCTGAATGACATACAAAGTATTGTCTAGATTGGGCACATTTTAAATATACAGCTTAAAATTATGTTGAAGGTAAATAAAGGACAGGTCACTGAAGTATTAACCTATCATCTCAAGAAAGAAATGATTTAAATAAAACATCTATAGTCATTCTATTTTAAAGACCTGTTACAGAAAGTAAATAAAAGGGAGATGTAGTATGGAGATGAATGGAACTAAAACAGATGTGTACCTTCAAGAAACAGATTCACTGAAATATAAAAATTATTTGAAATAATACCTCAAAAATCCTTTAGATTCTCAACTTGTACAAGCTGTCATTACTTCAAAGTCCTTTTAATTCTAAAGGACTTTTGGACTCAAAACTGTCTTCCCTTTATTGTGAAATTTAAAAGGCCACTAGTTATGCAAATAGGTAATTTGGCAATTTTCTTGTTCAATATTATGGAAACCTGGTCAGTTAAACCTATACAATATTATCTCTGTGATTTATGGTTTATAGTTTAAAATGTTACTTTATTACAGTTAAACTTTTGTCTTGTCTGTCTCAAATTGAAACCCAGACCTAAATTTCACTCAAGTTATACTTCACTCTGCCTAAATAATTTTATGTCTTTGCAATAATAAACTGCAAACACTTAGTACTAAAATGTCTGAATGTTTTTATTGTATTTAGGCTAACAACAGAATGCTAGAAAGCTTCAGACTCAGACACTGAGCACTATATTCCTTGCCACAAGAAAATATTTATTATTAACATACCTCTATTCATTACATTAAAACAGTGAAAGTAAAAAATATATTGTTATTAACTATTCATAAATTTGACTATAATAATTACATTCAAATGATAAATTTGGGGTTTGTTTTATTTTAATTGAGACCTGAAACAATTAAGAGTTCTCAATTTTTTCTTGGTAAAAAATCTCTGGTATTGCGGGAAGAGATCTGTTAAAAGTATTCGTAGACTTGAGACTTTGTTGTGTGTGAAAAAGTTGTCTTAATGTCCTTTTAATGACAGTTATGTAGAAGAGAATATGTAAATACATTAGAAATAAGCTTATATGATAAAAAGCAGTATTGTACATAATCAAAGTTATATTAATGAGAATATATATATATTACAAATCATTAAATGAACATTGATTTTCATTATGTAAAATTAGCTATTATTAGACTTAAACATGCAAAGAAATTCAGTAACTAGACAGCTTGAGGTCAAATATTTCTGTGTTATCTAGGTTTCTTTTTAAAGATTTTTAAAAATCAGTCTTTTCAGATCCCTTCATATTGTCACTGATGCCTCATTTAAAATGTCATATCACTTACCATCATCTTTATGCATGAACATGTGCTAAAAATGACAAGTGTTCTTGGCAATTTAAAAAGACATATATATTCTTTCTCAAAATATGCATGTTAAACAAACTGAAATAAACATTTTGACATAAAAAATAATTTTTTTCTACCCTTTTTGGATAAAAATTCAGGTAGCTGTTTTTGAATCTGCAATATAAAGCAGAAGGTAGCAGTAAGTCTGACATCAGACATTTAATTGCATATGTAGAGGACTGAAGAAACATACAGGCCCTGACTCTGCAAGCATGATCTTCCTTTCATCCATATCTATTGACTTGCTAAATCCAAAAAAGTTTGATCAAATGCTTAAAATCACAGAACCAGAAAATCACAGAATCAAAATTAAACACAGGCAGAAGTGCTTTCAGAGTCAGTCTTAGATAATAAATTTGAAATTGCAAACTCTTATGAAATGTGAAGGGCAGCTCATGTGCACCCAACAGATGATGCTGGTAGAGCAAGTACAGCTCTTTCTCCAACAGCTGTGCACAAAGCTCTACTCCTCAGCAACAATTCATACTACAATGTGAATAACATGGTTACACAGGTCTTCTTAAGTAACATCTCAAAAATTACATAAATTTTCAAAGTTTCTTTCTGATGGTTATCATATCTCTTTTTGCTAAACTATATTCACCTTGCTCATTGGTGTGGTTCCAGCTAGGATAGAGTTAATTTTCTTTCTAGCAGCCAGTGTAATACTGTGTTTGGGAGTTAGGATGAGAGCAGTGCTGTTTCAGCTATTGCCAAGCAGTCAAGGACTTTTCAGCTCCTCATGCTGCCCTGTTAATGAGAAGGAGGAGGAAGTGGGAGGAGGGGAGCACCCAGGAGGATGGGAGGGGACACAGTCAGGACACATGACCCAAACTGGCCAAATAGAGTATTCCATGCCAATTACATCATGCTCAGTATATAGGGGGGCTGGCAGTGGTGTGGAGCACATGGCTCCAGAATGTGTGGTTTGGGGACGGTCAGGCTTGGGAGTGGCTCAGAGATGTCCGAGTTCTGCAGTTTGGTGAGAAATTGCATTGTGTATCAACAGTTTCATATATTTTGCTATTATTGTTATCTCTCTCTTTGGTGTCCCAGTAAATTGTCCTTGTCCCAACCCATGAGGTTTCCCTCCTCTGCCACACCCCTGTCCACCCCACTCCACCTCAGAGAGAGCAACTATGTGGTACTTAGCTCCCAGATGGGGCAAAATCATGACAATCATACATGTACTGGACATCTGCTGGACTGGTAATTTACAGCAATGTGCTAGAAGTATTGATGCTCTGTTTATTATCTAGATTATCTAGAACTAATGTAATAGAAGTTCCATTTATGATAAGTGAAATTATTTTGAAAGTCATATATAAGATTAAGTGTAAACAATAAACAAAACCTCTTCGTTTTATCTTATTTAAACAATGACACAAAGAAATAAATACTTATTATTGACAGCATAAAATTTTGACAAATCTCAGTGATACTGTTCTTGTAGGGTCATCGAACATAGTACATAAATATGATACTGCATGTGTAAACTGATTTTTGCATGAACCAAGAATGGAAAGAACATCTTTTAACATTTCTGCTAATCTTCCTGCCTATGGGTATTTTAACAATTTTAAAATATGCATTTAAAATTATAAATACATTATTAAAATTGTTTTATTTTTAAATGAATAAATAAATTGGTTTGGTATGTGAATATACATCGTTAATTATTAGGTAATTCACTTATAATCTTAGTCTCTGAAATCAGTAACAAAAAATGGAATGTGAAAAAGTATGAAATCTAAAATCTTAATTTTAAAATTTGAGAAAAACCATTAGTATATTTTTCTGTGGTTAATTTATGTGAATATTCAACACAACATAAAAAAGAATCACAGAATATTAGGAGCTGGAAGAGACCTCGAAAGATCACTCAGTCCAACCCCCCTGCCCGAGCAGGATCATCTAGATCACATAGGAACATGTCCAGATTTGTCTTGGATGTCTCCAAAGAAGGAGACTCCACAACCTCTCTGGGCAGCCTGTTCTGTGTTTATATTGACACAGAATTTCTTTGAAGAAATTCTATGTCAATTTTGCATTTTTTATTACTGATACAAGCAAAGCAGGCTAAGAAATCCCTTACTTTGTGTTTGTACAACCAAGAATAATAATCCTTGACACTAGCACCATAGACTTATTCTGATACGGATTTGTAAATGATTCAGAAAAAAAAACCAAAAAAAAAAACCAAAAAAAAAGCTGTTTTATAAATACTTGCATCTTTCATAAGTAAAGTCTGCAGCTCTCCAAATCATGAAAGATCTCTTTCGTTCTTCTATAACTGCCTGTCACTTCTTAAATGAAGATGTAGTGCTACAAAATTTAAAAAAAGGAAAATGATCAAAGCTTAGCAGCTAGTTCCACAAATACTACCTAACAGGGCTATTAATATTTCTAAAGTTCTTCTGAGACAGAAAATTCCTTTTCCTGTCATCTCTGCTAGTCCTTCTCTTGCAATATTCAACTACTGCAAATAACTGCAAACCTAGTTTGTGAGTTGTGGGGTGCAAAATGATATACTATTTTAGTTATGGGATGCAGGGTGCTAGATGTGCTTTTTAGAGGACAGAGGAGTATCTACTTTCTGTTCAACAAAATATTTTGCTTCCCTACCCGTGCTTAAAGCTGCAACCCAGATTTGACAGGTTGTTTTTCATCCAGGCACATACACTTGGATGGCAGGTTTGTGAGAGTGTTCCAAGATCCTAACAAGGAGGAAATACACAGCTTTGACATGTCAGCCATTCTGGGGTCACGTTAGGAGATCTTGCCTCTGTGAGCCCTGTACTAGTAAAACTTGGAAACCAGGTCTATGTCATTCAACAGACACTTGCTCTAACGGAAAGGCTTTATGAATTTTCCAAGACTGTAGCCAAAGACAGAGACCTTCTGGCCATATATCATCGAGCTGGGTGCAATACTTCAGCTCTGATCATGGGAAATTTACCACTCTGGTGCCATATTCCTGGGCATGTGATAGAAAACAGTAAATTTTTACCCGGCTGGACATTAATGCATGCATAGCATTGTTCTGGAAGAGGGAACAGGAGACAGGTCAGATAATGTTATAGTCAGACAATGACTGAAGTCTTCCTTAGCTCAGGATGGATGGCACTACTTACTGCATATAGGGCTGCAGATACTCCCCTTCAGTGAAGCAAACATTAATTAAGTCCATTAGCTCTAACACGAGGCAATGCTTTGTTAGAATACACCATGTCCCTGTGATTAAGGTACCTGCCTGAGAGGTAAGATAAATTACCTCACATTCACTTTCTTCCTGCTTTAGGCCAAAGATTTGAACTTTGATCCCGTAACTGACAGGTGACGCTTTTTTACACAACAGGGTCTCACATTTTCTGCTGCAGAGCACTCTTTCTCTGGAGGTATTCCAGTTTTCATAAAATACTTTAATAGCCCTATGCAAGTGAAATGGCTCTATACTTGGGTAGTTTAAGATGTTTACTGCAAGATCTAATCACTTGCTGGATAGCTCCATCTGGATGGCTCATCTACCAGACCCTACTTTGGACCAATTCTCTCCTGTCATCTTTTATAGTTCCTGATCAATCAAATTCACCAGCTGTCAGACATAGACTGTGTATAACACCTAGCAGATACCAAAGGATATCAGGATGTGAGACACCTGTTACCCAGTCCCTGCCCCAGTCAATATGTAGAACTCTTCTGCAACACAGAACCAAACCAAACCAAACCAAACCAAACCAAAACACCTTTTTCCTATCCAGAGGAGTAACGTTCAAGAAAATTCCGAGACTCAGGTTTAAATCTCATTTGTGGTGGAAATTGACTACCTTAACCTGAATGAATGTCCTTGACTTTATCTTCTCACAGAGGAGGAGAGAAGGAAAACTCCACTTATCTCTTCATGAAAAGACAAGCTTTAGTTAACTTCAGCTGTCTTTTTACACCTGACTTGTCATCTCTTGTATCTCATGGAACTTTATATGTGGATAAGATCTGATTTTTTGTAGTTTCTAATTTCAGCAAGAAAAAAGCAAAACACTGTTGAAACTGAACTTTTTTTTCATTGCTTTTTCAGATTAATGCCAATATTGAAAGCCAACTGATAATTCATTTTTTTTTGTGACTATGTGCTGACCCTAAATGAAGTGAAAGCTAAACCATTTACTGGGAGAATATTAAACCTGAAAATTTCTCCTTCAGTGTTAAGTAAAAATTATATTTGGATCAATTTTTGAGCTTCACTTATAATCCATTAGACAGAGACCATTTCCTTTCCTAAGCTAATGCTAAAATTAAATACAGTTTTCATAAAAGTTGCACATCATTCAGAACTTTTTGTAGTTAGTCCATATTGTGGATCTAACTGCCTAGAAATAATTTTATGATCACACTTTAAAAAAAAAAATCTCTTTGGTAAAATGTAATTTTAGTTCAGTTTTTAAATTTTATTCTCACAGTGGTCTATGTTTCATGTAGGCTCTTCCTTAATTGGTTTTAATCCAAGATACTAAAATACATTTTTAAGGTCATTTCTGCAAACATTAAGAACAAGTTGATGAATCAAGTTTAATATCACTCTTATCCTGTGTTTGCCATCTGTTTTTATATTCTTTGCTTAATTGGTTTCTCAATGCAGGATAACTGTTCAGACTTCTAGAAAGTGGAAAATTCATGTCACTGAATGTGTTGAAACAGAAATTGCTATGTAGCTTTTCAGGAACTTCTTTTTGTTGACAAGGACACATATTACAGAAGACACTCCACTTATTTAAAATTCAAGATCTATTTTTCTTTGATCTTACCTCATCAGTTCTCTGCTACATTTTAACTTTACAATAAATGTGATTAGCAGTCCTTCAAAAAAAAAAAAAAAAGAATAACTTATGAATTCAAATCCTAACAACTTCTACTCATGTTTTTCACCAATATTCAGTCTGCACTACAGAAAATTTAGGTAGGGATATCTTGGAGAACTTTTTTTTTTCTATAAATGTAATTATGATGGAAGATGCTTTGCCACTTCACCATTGTAAACAAAAAATAATGTTTTATTCAATGCCATGAATTTGAATAAATGTGTTGTTACACAAAATAAGGAGGAACTTCAGGAAAGTAGTGCAGCTTCAGAGATGTGGCTTCAAAGAATGCTATTTACTACTGTTCTTTCATAGCTGTATCATAACCATGCTAAAGCAGCTCATGTTTTCCTCATAGGAAGCAGAAGGTGATAATCCTAGATTTCAACTATTTTTGCGTCGTCTCTCTTTTCAACCAATCACCAATTAATTATATGTTCTTTCAAATACCATGTTTAACTAACTGAAGAGTCAGAAAGCCAAGCAAAAAAAAAAAAAAAACAAAACTGTACCTAACATTCCATTAGAAGAGCATCAGTGAAATTTAGGATCAAGTCCTCGGGTTGTGCATTTTTGTGTTTTCCCAGGCTTTGTTTGGGATTTTGATGTATTTCTTATAAGGATAAATCAGAAAACATTTGAGGCCACATGACTTTCCAACAATATGTTAAGGAAATGCAACTAAGCATCACCAAAGATGTCAGGGCAGGCATATATGCAAAGTCTGTGGACAGCACAAGGAGTCTGACATGTGAAATGGGAGAACTATGTATTAAATATGAGAGTTTGGAGGTATGTATGCTCATATGGATCTCATAGCTTGCAGAAAAGAGACATGACAAGGTAATGAGAATGTGAATTCTTGTAAACAGAAATGATTTTGTATGAACTGTATGTGCCCAAATATTTGTTATAGCAGTTTCTCCAAAAGGCTGGGTTTTTTCAATCACTCTAGTATTCTCAGACAAATCTACATAAAGAACACAATGTGATTGGTTGTAGTGAGTTTCATATAAGGAGAGAAATGTCTTGAGATCACATATGGAATTGTTTTTCACTATGCTACAATTAAAAAGTGAATAATTATTCTGTATTAGTAGACTCAGGAACTAATCAGATGCCTTTTCCATATGCAAAAAAAATGTTTAATATTTTTTTTATACGTGTGTTTTGTCCTTATAAGTAGTAAGGACAGGGGCTGTTGGTATACAACAAAGTCATTATAATAATTTACCTCCAAAATTATAAAAGCAGTGAGATAAACTTATAAAAATCATTTTCACTCCAATTTAAATAGGCTGCTGAATATTACTTACTCTATTTTCTGCATTTTTTTTGCCAAGAGCAAAGCTTTCTAAATGAATATATATGTGTAGTCCAGTTTTTCAAAACATAGCAAACAAAACCAATCAATAATTAAAAAAAAATTGAAACATCTATTTAGTATTTAAATTCCATATTCCTAAAAAGATGAACAAACTGGTATGTGAAAATAATGTTATTAGGCAAACCGATACAAAATGTGATGGGGGAGTGTAGCCAGTCACTAGAAGGGGGTGGAGGTGCATTGCATAGTTGAGTTTGGGCAGCCGTCTTAACTGGATTTTTAGAGGTTACTTCACTCCTTACATTGTCACACAGTTGTTTTATCTGAAGTTTCTAAGTGTAGCAAGGCTTTTCCCATTTGAGCAGCAATGCTGTCTTAGCTTATGACCTACCAAGATTTACATGCAAGTCATATTTAGCACACATGTCTTGGAAAAGGACTTCCTATTTACACTGGAAAGACTTCTAACATGCACAAATAGGATTGGGGCAGAAAGAAAAAGCATTCATAACTTTTTCTTTTTAATGTGAATGGGAAGAAGTTCCTCATTACTCACTGGAAAATTAGACCAGATCTTCCAGTTCCTGATAGTCATGAACCCTTTCTGGATTCCTACTGCTAATTCTGACCCAACACATAGAGAAGAGCGAAACATTTGTCTTTGGCATGTGAAGACCTTAATGTCTTGGTTTAGGTATCTTTTTCTATTGTAGTTTGTTCATTTCACAACCAGTATTTTGTATGATCACAGGGATGCAAAAGGAAGTCAAAAGCTTCTGTTACCCTAGCTGATGCTTACCTAGAAGGAACTACTGTTTCACTTCAGTAGTCTTCATTTTTTCCCATGGACTTTTACAGTCTTGGATCCAGTTTTGTTCCAGCAGCAGAAATAAGGGTGTTACCATCCAGGACTCTTCCCAGCACTGCCTCCATACACTCCTCCAGAGAGTGGACTCTCACAGCCAGACTTGGAAAATGGTTAAAACGTGTGGTACTGATATTACAATCATATCCTTGTCTGTTCCCAAATAGCACTTATCACGAGCACATCCGAATTAAGGATTTACAGCAAAATATCTACTGGGCTCTTCTAATCTCCTTACTTGCTTGATTGTCAGGAAGTATATCTCTAGGTGGGCAATTCTGGTGATAAAACTTCAGTGTTAACTGTTAAAATATCTCTTTACAGTGAAACAGCTTTGCTGAAGAAAGCGTACTTCAGTTTTGACTTTCGATTGGTCTCATTTCTTCAAAACCTATTTCTGCAGTTGAACTTCTTCCAGTTTATTTTTAATCAAGAGTCATTACCAGGTCTAGACCGCTGCAACAAGTTGCTAAAAAAATTAAACTACCTAGACTTTATGAAAACCCACACTGTGCTTTTCTGATCAAAAATTCTCCTTTCATTAGAAAACATTTTATCTTTTGAATGATGATGTTCCTTCAACAATAGAAAGAACTAAAATGTTTCTCTCATCCTGCCACAGAGTTCCTTGATTTTTTCACTCTTATACTAATTGTACAGTGCAGTCTGTTAGGAGGAGATAAACATGCAAAGCAAAGTGAAAACAAGTGAGTCTTTAATTTGACTTGAGAGATTGAAAAAGTGGTGACGTCCTTGTCAAATTTGTGAGGGGAATTCTTTACTGAAAGTGATAACTAGCAGAATTAATAGCCATCCATATCGTCTGTTTAGACAACAGCAAGGAAACAAGAAAAAGGATTAGCAAGTGATGATTCATCATGAATAATTTAACTGTCATATGAGAGGAAACATAGAGATTCTCAGTCCAATCCTTAACAGCTTTATCATTCAAAATTTTTATGATATTAAGGGAATTTCTGCGTGATCAAGAATTATAGAGATTTTTTATATTTTTTTTCTTTCTTCCAAAGACCTCAGGGGCTTTTTTTAAGTAACTTAAGATTACTCTCTGTGGTCTCCATATAATTTTTTCACTATTATTTCTTCAGTAGTTCTGTGACTACTATTGGATAAAATATTAATTCTGGGATCATTCAGTGACAGAATAGCATTATTTTTCTAATTAATTCCTTGTAAAGTGTCTTGGAACACTACAGTGACTGTCTCACCTAAACACACGGGAGATGAAGCAATCATTTCGTCATCAAGTCACCTTATTTCTCCATTGCACGATGTTCTCTGAGAAACTGAAATGAGCAAAAGAACCATAATCTAGCTCTGTGTTTTGAAATGTGTCCTAAGAAGCTGGTACATCTTGTGGGTTACATCCTCATAATAGTCACTCAAAAGAAATAAAGACTTAGGCAATTACAGAAGATAAAATCATGCCTAAAAAGAAAAGTAAATAAACCCAACATTTGGCTCTTTACACTGTAATTAATTTGAATTTTTTTAATTTTATCAGTCTTAGAAAATAACTTAATGCTTAAGAGATAAACTAGGGGCAGATGGTTGCAGTAAATTATAACATTATATAGAACATACTTGGTTTAAAAATAAGAATATATTACAGGCAGATGGACATTTGCAGTCCTGAATGGAAAATTTACATTGCAAAATGCAGAACTAAACTTAAATTTTCCAAAGAAGATTTAATTTAAAAGTAGAAAGTGACACTGGTTCACAAACACACTAATTTCAAGCGCACAGTGAAAATTTGTAAGGAGAAAAGGTAGTTGTGCAAGTATATTGTAATACTGATGATACACTTTATTTCAATATATAATTTAATGTCAGTCTGCCAGTGCAGTTTGTTGTTGTGGGATTTTAAGCACATACACTTCAGGCCGCAGTGTATTTTCTCATTTGTTATGGGATTCATTGTGCCACAAAATAATAAGGGAACTTGGATTCTAAGCTAGTGTGAGGTAAATACTAAGAGGTTTTGTTGTCGGTATTTTTATTCCACTTACCAGTGGACTTACACAGGTCACAGCTCTTCTCCATGTGACCTCTAGGAGAGAGTAAAATACCTTTTGAGTTCACTCAGTTGCAGTGAAGCGAAGGAGGACATGTTCTCTTTGCCATTTGTTATACTTTGGTAGTTAAATTAATGGCCTGCATTCTCACTGTCTGCAGCACCAGCTTTGAAGGTCTTAGAAAGATGGGAAATAAAATGGTTAAAAGGAGTACTTATGCATTACTTACGCTCGGGGAAAGAAAGCCATATGAGAAACAAAAGAAGTATTAATCAGCTCGTACAGGCAAATTCATTTCTGCTTCCTCTTTTAAAGTAAAGGCTTAGTTCATGCATATTCATAGTATGTTTATGGAGACTTCTTACTGTCCTACAAGCTTACACTCACAACTCCACATTATTATTTGTGTTAATTCTTCAGGTTTTATTTTTGGTGTTGTTGTTTTGGTTTTGGGTTGTTTTTTTTTTTTGGGGGGTGGGGGGAGCGTGTATTTTTCAGGATAAGAGGTGGCTCTTTTTTATTGTTTGGGTTGGGGGGTTTTTTGGTGGTTTGTTTTGGGGGTTTTGTAGTGTATTTGTCATGTGATTAACAAAAGAATAGGGTACTTGTTTTCTTCTCAGCTTTGTTTGGTAAGAGTTTGCTGCCTTCACATAATATTACTATAGAGCGAGGAGAAAAAAAAAGAATTTATAAAGTGTTTACCTTACTTGTACATATGTCACACCAAATCCATCTCTTCCTCCCTCAGCATCACAATATATCCCCATCTCACTGAAACACAGAGATGTTTCGTTAGGATCTTCTTTTACTCTGGACTTGCATGTGTCCTGATAACATTTCTCTCCTTCAGGACATCCCCTTAAGCTGCAGCAGTCAAGCTATAACTCTAAATCTTCAGCTCTTTCCTTCTTCTGAATGCTTCTTAGGATCACATTCTTCTTCTGCTTTAATTGATCTTTTATCTGTTCTCTTCACCACCAAATAATCTGATGTGTGTGTGTGTGTATATATGTGTGTGTGTCTCCAAGGTTAGGCCTTACTATTCCCAATTTCATCTGTTCAGTGTCACTAGCTCTTTTCATCTCATCTGTACTTCCTATTCTGACACCAATGGCCAATAGAGGAGCTTCAGTGCAGGCAGGAAAGAACCACAGAGAAATAACTCCCCCAGATGGTGCAATAAACCTGAGGAAGACGTGCTCTCACACTCAAACATACATACTTACCTCTCTATCTGTAAATATTAAAGCTAAAAATATGACCTCGTTGTTCAAGGTCTTTTATTTCACATGCTTATGGAGTTAGATTAGCAATTCATAATCATAATGACATGCAAAGCTCATACTGCATGTTCTTCCAAAGTAAGGAAATTCTCACAGATGCAGAGTTTACTGCTTCTACAGACTTGCTCATATGGAACCAGGGGAAGAACACAAGAGACACAAGCTGAATCTTTGATTAAAAACATGCAGGGACTCTTAAGATTATGGGGCAAAGTCTTTTCCTGAGGAAAAAGACCTGCAATGCTACTAATCTCAGTATCGTATTGTGGTCAGGAGAACAATTTTCAGCAGAGACACAATACAGCACATATGTAGTCCCAGAACATCTAATAATACCCCATGGAGGCACTGTGTAAGAGACAATAAAATGCTTTGGTGCTCCCTGCAGCCTGCTTAGCTACCTCCTTATTTTAATCAAATAATATGAAATTGCTTCTTTCTTTAAAGGGTTAAAATGGGTTAAATGCAAACAATGGAGTCAGCTCTACCTCTTGAAAAAAATACTTCTTGAAGGGAACTGTGTATTGCTGCATGAGAAAATTTTACATTAAAAAATGTGTGTGCTTGCCTTTATATTTTAAACTGTGATGTTTTTTGCTATCTATGCGGCTTACATGTTAAAAAGATAAAGAGTCTTTATTTTAAAAGCTTAACAAAGCTCTTCTTCAAGGATAATTCTTGTATGTTTCATTACTTGTTGTTCCATTATTTCACTCTTTCTTAGTAAAAATCAAGCTGTTAGACCAATAAACGTGGAAAGTCTGTTTGGACAGATAGTCTGTTCCTGGCTTTGTTCTTTTGTTCATTGTCAGTGGAAGGAAATAGCTAATAGCCCTGAACTCTGAAGGATTAAACTATGTGGTTCGTGTAACTCTTCAGCACCTGAGTCATTCTTCTTTTCTTTGCTACCAAGGGTGGTCATTACAGCTCCTCCCCATCTCTTTCTCTGTCTTTGCTATATCTTTTTTAAACTGTCAAGGATGTTTGAAAGGAATATAGTTCTCCTTTTCTCTAACTTCAAAGTTTGCTAGTAGATTGATAACAGACTTCTTATTGATCTCCTCTGCACCAAGACAATTCTTGCTTCTCTGTAAATACAGCACAAGAGAATACAGTATAGTGACAGACAGTTAACCGATGTATACTTCTTTCATCCTTCTTATAAGGACTGAGGAACAGAAGTTCTTTTTAGGTTAAACTTTTTAAGCAGAAGGATAACATTTCCAAATATGCCGAAAATCAAGCATTGATTTTTTTCTTTCAGATACCAAACTAAATAACTGATTTCTGAGTTATGACACCTGTAACTTCTATTCACTTCAGTGCTTTTTGCTGTTCTAGGGGCCTGATCCAAAGTAATTGATTTTTGTGAGTTTGAAATAAGACAGAAGGCATAGCTGCCTGATCGGGTGCTGAAATTTGTAGGCAGAAGTGAAAGAGGGAACTGGTGTAAAGATGACATTGCCATGCCTTTTAAACACTAAGTCTGAGAGAATAACTCAAAAGTGTTTTTTTTTTTTTAGAATATGACAGATAAACTGGGTTGGTGATTTGACCCTGGGGAGACCAGACTCCCACCAAAGCCGTTCTATCACTCCCCTCTTAGCTGGACAAGGGAGAAAATACATGTTGTGAGGCTTTGGAGTCGAGATAAGGACAGGGAGAGATCATTCTGCAATTAGCATCAGGGGCAAAACAAACTCAACACAGAAGAAAGGCAAGAAAATGCTCTAATTTATTATAGTACACACACAAAGAAACCAGAGTTAGATAATGAGAAGCTCAAATAGCTCTTAAAACACCACTCTCTGCCACTCCCTTCTTTGCAAATTTAACTTTATTCGTGATGTTTCTCCTATCCAGGATGGCACAGGGGAAAGGGGGGGAAATAGGGAATGGAGGCTTCAGTTCCCCATGAGTTGTTCTCCTTCTTGGGAGGTGGGGGCATTTCTCACACTCTTTCCCCGCACTAGTGCGAGGTCCCACACACAGGAGACAGATTTCCACAACCTTCTCCACGTGTGTACTCTCCCACAGGGCCTCAGCTCTTCACCAACTGCCCCAGCATGGGTCACTGCTATAAACTCATAGAATGTATCTCAGTCTCTCAGACCCAGACTGCTGGCCCCAGTCTGGTCCCCTACAGAGTCACAAGTACCCCCAGCAATCCTGCTCCGGTGTGGGCCTCCATTTCTCTCTCTGCCTCTTATCTCTCCACAGGCTGCAGGTTCTGCCAGGGGCTTGCTCCAATGTAGGTCACAGATTCTTCCATATTCCTCCACCTGCTCCAAGGTGGGCTCCTGACTGGCCCAAGTACCTCTCCATTGGCTACAAGTGAGGTCTCTTCATCCTCTATGGGCTGCAGGGAGGACACTTGCTTCACTATGGTGTTCTCCACAGGCTGCGGGGAATCTTCTCTCAGTGCCTCCTCCTCACCCCCCCTTCACTGACGTTGGTGTCTGCAAAGTTTATTACATCTTCTCACTCCTTTCTCTGGTGGCAAAATGCAGCTGTTTGTGTTTTTCTCTCTCTAAAATGTGATTCCCAGAGGTGCTGTGACTGGTGCTGATTGGTCCGTCCAGCCTTGTCAGTAACAGGGTTTGGGAGTTTGGCCTTGGGAGCCCAGTTGGGATTTACTTTGTCAGACACATAAGAAATTTTCTAGCTACTTCTTAAAGAAGCCACATTGCAAACCCACCACAACCAGTCACATGAAAAATCAAAATGTTCATTAGGTAACAAGCCATCAGCCATTTACAAAGAAAGAGAATCTGGAATATATTGCTCAACTCCCTGGTTGGGATTACTTTTTCTCTCTCCAGCTCTTCGACACCCCATTATGGTTTTCTCTCTCTTAATTTTGCACTATCCATATGAGGTATAATTTCAATAGGATGGATAGAGAGCATCTTGCCCTCCTCCACAGATGTCTCTGTGTCAATGACTAATTGTTAGGGCACTTTTCTGGGAATCACACGTCATCAGTCACAAGCTTTCTCCAAAATAGAAGCTTTAGAAGGAAAATCTTTTACTTCTGAATTTTCCAAATATCAGGTTATTATAGAAAAGATATTATCTCCTCTGATACGTATTTCTTTTTTATATATTCTTCCACTGACCAGCAGATTATACTCTTGATTGCCAGAAAAAAAAAATTGTACTACTGTGTCTGTTGAAGGATCAATAACACGTTGAAGTGAAATCAGATTGCAGTTGCTATATGTAGAGTCATTTTTAGGTGGATTATTTTCAGACTTACTCCATTTTCAGTGATGTAGTTTTCTTTCTTTCTAGCCTTGATCAATTGACAGCATGGTTCACATAAACTTATAATTACTGTTTATGTTTACACAAAACAATATGGTCAGAATTTATGAATTTAAAGGCCTTTTTCTGTGATTCTATGGCTTTCAGCATACAGGCTTGTATGAATCATAATTTTGAAAATTTTCAACTCTCTTCTATCGTTAGTGAAGGATTAATATTTTCAAATTAGTTTTTTCATTGTTGTTTTCTTTCTTAATAGATAATAAAGGAATTCAAATGATGGTTGAAATATTTAGTTTACTGTCTGTTTAAGACAATGGAAACTATCCGTTCTTGAATTATTCACTGATAGTCAATAAACTTCTAACAGCCGTATTGTGAACTATCATTCCAATCATCTCACTAATTTGTTAAAGTCTTGGGAGAAAGGAGTAGTAGGTTTTCATTTAGATCCAATTAAAGAGGTATTACATGCAAAGGAAACATATCATCATCTGAAACTCAAGTGGTTAGTTGAAACTGCAAGTTCCAGTGTTACTCCCACATGTTGTGAATAGTGTAGTTGTAGTTGCAGAATCAACATGGATTTTTACCCCACTATCAAGTATTATGAAAACTATAAAGACGCAGAAAGTATTATAAAAAAAGCATTTCCACTAAAGGCCAAAATCGTATGAAACAATTATGATAGTGCTATCACATTCATAGGAAAAAGCTATAAGCTTTATCATGACAGTGTATAGCAATATTATGATATGAACTGTGATATCAACTTCCCAAATAAGTGTGCAATCAGGATGTTTTAGTAAGCTATTTATCGGTGTAATTACTATATTTATGCAGACATAACTTTTTTCATTTTTAGAACGATATTTTTGTAATTGTAAGATGTGTAATGCAACAGCTTTCGGTTTGGTGGTGTTAGTTCTGACTATTGAATGTATCCCTCAAAACCCATTAATTTTGAAGTTACAATAAAAATGTTTCTTTTGCTGTAAGCACTCACTAAGGACACCTTAACAATGAAAATGAGTCCTTGTTAATAATTATTTTAATATTTTGTTATCTCATTCCCTGGCAATAATGCCAGAGTACGTACTAGTGTATGCTCAAGCTTGCCTTTTACATCAGCAAATATTGTCTTTAATTTACCCTACTAAATGCAGACATTGTGAGTCAAGGAAAATGCAATATTTGTGTGTCATGAATGAAACAACGAAGACTTGGGGTTTAAAATGTGTGCTTAACTTACACACTGTCTGGATGATCATTGCCTGTACTTGTCACTTTTGAGGCCACACCTCGAGTCCTATGTTCAGGTTTGGGCTTCTCACTACAACACAGACATTGAGGTGCTGGAGTGTGTCCAGAGAAGGTCGATGAAGCTGATGAAGGGTCTGGAGCTCAAGTCTTATGAGGAGTGGCTGATGGAACTGGGCTTGTTTAGCCAGGAGAAAAGGAGGAAAGAGGGGTGACTATTACTTTCTACAACTACCTGAGAGTTGTAGCAAGGTGGTTGTCCTTCTCTTCTCCTATATACCAAGCAATAAGAGGAGAGGAAATGGCCTCAATTATGCCAGGGGAAGTTTAAATTGCATATTAGGAAAAAGTTCTTTGCCAAAAGAGTTGTCAAACTTTGGGACAGGCTGCCCAGGGAAGCTAGTTGTTTCACCATTCCTGGAGGCATTTAAAAGACATGTAGATATAGTGCTTAGGGACATAGTTTAGTGATGGACTTGGCAGTACTAGGTTAGCGGTTGGACTTGATAATCTTTGAGATCTTTTCAAACCTAAATGATTGTATGATTCTATGATTAATATGGGAATTTGTCTATTTACATTGCCTGCCCTACCATATGCATAATATACAGTTAAATCCTCAGAGACGCCACTCAGAATTCTTTTCCCTTACCTTAAAATATGAGTAATTAATTTTTTCTGCAAAAATACCAGAAATTATTAGAGGTTTTTTTCCTACTTAAATCTTGACTGCAAATTAATTAAATTTTATCTAAAAAGTGTATTTGACTCCATGTACCTAAAGTAGATGTACACCTACAAGCAGTGTAAGGAAATGGAGCAATTCACCTAAGTATAAGCTATATTACTGTGCCAATATGGAAGACACATGTGGACCAGGTTCCTGATGCTGGCATCCTATTTGGCAAACAATGTTGTCCCAAACCAACCCTGACTTCCTTCAGGGTACGTTCCATATGGCTACTCTACTCTGTGTCCATTTATAAATGGTTGTGCATAGTGACCAGTGTTATTCACAATTAATTTAGGCTTTTCAGCCATTGAAAGCTCAGGCTTTAGTGCATAAGATATTCTGGTAGGGATGGTTGGTTTTAGGCATTTTAAACAGTATTTTTGATATCAGGTTGTGGGCTGACGGGTTTTGGTTTGGTTTGGTTTGGGGTTTTTTTTTGTTTGTTTGTTTGTTTGTTTTAGGTGTTTTTGATAATTACAACTTCATCTCTTAATGCCAGAAGGAACTACTACTGCATTACATATGACGTAATGCAAGATCTGTGCATGACTGGATTAGGGCAAAAAAATTTTATTTGCTTACTGTTTCTGAATTGAGTCTATATGGAAAATGTTAGTAGATTATTTTTTCATCAGCAGTTTTCCATATTCAGAGTGAGCCTATGAGCATAGATGCTCTTTCTTATATTTTCCTTCTTTTAAGTAACAAAGACTTCTGGCTAGCTCTGAAAGGCCTGGAATACTTTATAAATATTTACAGAGACCTCTCTGGAACTTTTTGAGAAGCATCAGAAAAGAGCAGTCTTAGGTATGCTCAATAAAAATAACATGACTTAGTTTGATTGCATGACAAATGATTCAGTACTGAAAAAGGGGGTACTCAAGGCCATAAAATATCAAAAAGGTAGAAAGAACTGAGATGGACATGTGTGAATTACACTGCTTCATGAATGCTAAGTTGCCCTTGGGCAGTGCTAACTCACAAAGCCAGCACTTATGCAGCTAATTAACTTTATGAAGGCAATTATTTTCACAAGGATGAACTGTTCTTGAACGATTCCACCAATACTGGATATGAAGGGCTTTTCTTCAGGCCTTGATGTAACGGTCTTAATTTTTAATTATTGATTTCTTCAATAAATAAATATTTATATTGTTGTAATATAGAGCATGTATACATATGGATTTTTTATTATTTGTTATCTGGGAGCAAGGTAAGAATCCTCTCATTTTACTCCGATGTGTCTGAAAAATTAAATTAGAGCATTCAAAGTATTTCACAACTTAGTTAAAGAACTTGTCAATAATATATTCTTTGTATATAATAATTATAGAAATAATAATGATAGTAACTGTTCTGTTATGTGTTGGGTCAGAACCCAGAGTGATCTATCTTGATAGCTTTTCCTAAGAAACCAACACCAGGTATTTGGTGAAAAGTAGAGAAAGGAGGGTTAAAAAAGTTTTCATTCTTGTCTACATTTCAAATTGAAACAATCACAACAGCAATGATTCAGTGCCCTAATATACAGACTGAGGAGCTGTATTCCAGTTTGCTCTCTTTATTTTTCCTTTTGTCATCTTACTTTTGTTTTCTTTCCAAAACCTTACAATTGTTTATTGCACAGTTTCATCAGGAGGAAGACAAAATATTCTGGCAGGGGGTTTCTGCTGAGGAAACTCTATGGCAGAGATATGAATGAATGTCTTTAGGTGGAGAGGGAACTTGAGTCAGCCTTCCTGATATCCCGCTCCTACTAGTGAGTGATCTAGCCACAGATTGTGCAACAGAAAATTTCACATATACAAAAGGGAAGGAGTCGCTGGGGTTTTTGTATCATGGCTGCTATAAGGAAACTTCTAAAAAAAACCCATGAAAGATATATATATTTTGAAAAGTTGGAGGAGGGGGGTATGATTTCTTGCTTTGGAATAAGCTATTTTGTTGAGTAGTTTATTATTATCAAAACTGAGTCACTGTCAACAAGTTTTAGCAACGCTTACTGTGACAAGCTATAGTGCCCATGGTGGTTAGGCATTGTCTTAGGTACAGTGACAATGGAGTGGGAGTTTCCCATTTATATCTTTAAACACTGGCCTTTAAGTTCTGATTTCATTTCCTTTTAAACATTCAAGTACTCTAAAAACATGGACATACATGTCTCCAGATAATATTTTGAGTCAGATGACAGGGAACCTTGCAATGTCTCAGATTACAGACTAATCACACTTTAGAAATCTCTGGTCACACTATCTGCTGAACACTATGGAAACCAGAGCGATGTGATTGACCTGCCCAAATACATACCATAAAAAGATTCCTGTCTGCAGTGAGAAAGGAAGAAGAGTTGACTGAAAGACTTTCCATAGAAAATATGGTTATATGAAACTGGTAACCTGCTAGAAGCCACCACCACATCAGTTTTGAAGAGGCAAGTTTATTGGCATCTCATAGTACTCATCCTCTTATTCCTCTTCTTCTACCGAAACATTCAATCATCTTCTCTGATTAGAAATTAATTTCCAAAATCTCCTTGAAACCTTCTAACTTCTTCTCATTGATTATTAATTAATTTGTGGAATTTCAGGCAAGCGAGAGCAGTCTTCTTGCATAATGTCATCAGTCTTAACAATAAGATCTGACCAAGCTTCAGTTGTATTTTTTACAGACTGTCTAAACATCTTGAACAGCATCGTACAATAATTTGTAAATTTACTTGTGAACCTACAGTTAGAAGCAATCAGTCCTGAAGCTTACTATCATATGCAATAAAACCTGAACAATTTGAATCACTTCTGTGTAAGTAATGAAATGCATAAATTCATTATAAATGTATAACCCTTTACAACTGAGAAAAAAAAGGGAGGCTCATAAAGCCACTCTGGCTAATAGAGGTAGTGTTTTTAATTTGTGATGCAGTGTAGAAAAATTCTCACTCTTTTAAAGCTAACTGTTGGTAAAGATTATTCTAGTAATAAAGAATAGCAGTACTTTTCTATGTCCTGTTTTCAGAATGCTGTTCCACGAGGCAGAATGCTGTTCCAGGAGGCAGAACTGGAAATGCACTAAGAAACATCACTGAATAGAAGATGGAAAGAACAAACTGTGTAGCTATTTCAGCAGGGCTATAATTTTTAAGTTAAGGCATTTTTCACCGGCAATGCCTGGTGATAAACCTCCCATTACACCTGAGTATACTTATTAATTTCCAACCCACAAGAGACAAAATGACCCCAGAGTCTCCAAACCTTAACCATCTGCTGAATAAAAAAGGGAAAATTGGCACACGGGCAATCACTGTATGTTCAGTGAACTACTATTCTATATATAAAGAACATAAATTGAAGATTTAGTCTTCTCTTCAGTCTAAGTTAACAAATCTCTCTGTTAACTAGTTACAGAATATTTCAGGTCTTCTTGAAGAACAGTCACTAAAATCCCACATGAGATTCTACATTAAAGTCAAGTCATGAAAAATCCAACTATGCAACACATAACACAGATAAATCTTATTTCATATTTCTGTTTTAATAAACACAATCTTTAATAAACATTTCTGTGCATAGATTGCAAAACACAAGGGAAAGAATTGTCCATATGTGACAAAAAAGAGCAAAGAAAAGCCAGCTAATGAGGATATACATTTTTAGTAAAATGGTGAAGAGATGTGCCATCAGCATATTTCTGGTCAACTTTCTTTCCCCTCATCTCCTTCAGGTACATTATACCAGATGAAAAAAAAAAAAAAAAAAAGCACAAGAAAATTCTTCCCAAAGTCCAGATAGTCTAATTTACCTCTTAATTTAAGTAGTTTCTAATTTATTCTTAATTGAAATGTTAAAAAAGCTTATCTTACCCTCCTTGTCTAATATTTCTCTATGTGTTGAATACTGTAATCACCATAGCACTGATGCTGCATCCTCACAATGCAAAGACTAAATCTAGTTGAAATAAGTTAACAGTGAAAGAAGGCAAATGGAGGAAAAAGGGGTAAGTCACTCATTGAGTGGATACAGTATTAAAATCCTTCTCTTTTACTAGGTTTGAAGAGCCTATCTTCTGGCCTTTTTGACTGCAGAACAACACTTTATAGAGTCTTGAGCAACACAGATAAAATTAAGACAGCTTTAGTGCTTTGATTTACTCACAGGTATCACTAGACAAAAATGCTGAAGGATCATACAACCCCATTCTCCTGTGCATTGACACTAGAAATGGACATTTCAGAAGCTGACTGTTGTCTATGATTGAAGACCACTTAATCTGACGTGGTAGAGGGCAAAAATATCTCTTCTAAAAAGTCATCAGCCTCAGCAGAATTCTTTTAGTAGATTTTCATTCCTGTCTTTACTAATGATACCTTGCTGTTTGGTTATAACCCATTCCAAAATATTTAATTAACAAGAAATTTGTTCTTTTTATGTTAAAAATGTAAATGCTCAATGGTAGTGAACAAACTACAGTGTCCTGTATATACTTGCATCTTTATATTAGAAATAAAATTTTGTGACTTGACATCACTTTATTTATTCCAACAGNCAGGCTTAAATCCATCCCCCTTGTCCTACCACTATCTACGCTTGTAAAAATCTGATTCCCCTCCTGTCTATGTGCTCTCTTTAAGTGCTGGAAGGCTACAATGAAGTCCTGCCGCAGCCTTCTCTTCTCCAGGCTGAACAAACCCAGCTCCCTCAGCCTGTCCTCATAGGGGAGGTGTTTCAATGTCCTGATAATCTTTGTGGGCCTCCTCTGACAGCAGCTCCACATCTTGAATTGGAGGCCCCAGATCTGGACACAGTACTCTAGATGGGGTTTCATGAGGGCAGAGCAGAGAGGGACAATCCCCGCCCTGTCCCTGCTGGCCACCCCTCTTCTGATGGAGCCCAGGATGCCATTGGCCTTCTGAGATGCAGGAGCACATTGCTGGGCCATGTTCAGCTTCTCATCCACCAGGACCCCCAGGTCCTTCTCAGCAGGGCTACTCTCAAGGAGATCTTCTCCCAGGCTGTATCTCGTATGTCAACTCCATGGGTGAAAAAGTAGGCTAAATGGTGCCATATGATACGTTGTAAACTAATCTCCAATTATATTGTATTTTAAGATGAGGAAATCTTTTGTGTTGACATTTTCCTGCCTGTCTTTTCTTGGTAAAATCTCATTCCAACTAATTCTGTTTTTGTTTTTTTCTTCATCAGCGGAACGCTAGTCCCCAGCAGTGGTTCCCTGGACAACTAAGTGTGTAAAGAAGGTGGTCAATCACTCCAGTTTCTCACAATGTTACCTCCTTGAATAATTCTAGTAGATTTAAAAATGACTCAGGTTTTCTAGCCATGGATACTGCAGGACAGGGAGAAAATTTTCAGAATTATCTCAGGGAAGTATCCTTACTTGTAATAAAACACAGACATACACCTTCATTGAATGAGGTGTATTTCTGATGACTAAATCCAAGAATGCTATCTCTCTCCTCAACAACATGTTTCCCTTTTTCTAAGCTCAGAAATTAGATTGTTCATACAGAGTACGGTAGACCTGAGGTACAAAGACTTCTGCCTAATGTGTATCTGTCCAAGTCTTCAGTCTCCCAAAAGGATTAATGTCCTTGATCAGCCATTCCTGGGGCACCCCATGCTTCTAGGGACTCCTATCAGCTCCTGCCTCAGTGATGCTGTAAGTTGTAGCTCCATTCCGTTTCTTTGCATTGGTTTATGCATCTGCAACAGTGACTGTTTAAGTTTCTTCAGACCAGAGAACTGACTGTCGAGGAGGTACCTGAGCCACAGTCCTTGCTCTGAAGAACTTTTTTGTGTTTTACAAGAAATGGTCATGAATAAAATGGATTAACTGTCTTTTATGTATTGCCTGATATTGACAGCTTTTTCCATTTAAAAGGGAATTTTTAATAAACCAAAAAGTCGTGTTCTCATTTTCTTACTTTTTTGTCCTTTTTCTCTATCCTAGATAATTTTGAATTCTTTTCTATATAGAGACAACAAGACAAGAGATGGACACTCCCTGCTGTTCCAAATAAACTATCTATTTGATTATTGCATTTTCCAGGGAGGTGAGAGATGAGAGTTTGTATTCCCTGAGACAGAAACTGGCATTGACCTTAGGTCTCTCCTGTTCTGGGAAAATGAGTTAGCTGTAAGAGAGAGACGATGCAGCATCAACACTTACAGTGCTTGAAAGAAAGTCATTCTGCTTTGTTTCTCTGAAATAATTAGCATTAGAACTAAGAAAGCCTGATTTTCTATGGATTTATTTTTGTGGCTGATTGACTCTGCAGTCTATGAAAATACAATCTCTGATTGAATCTTTCCCTTTGATTGGGACATGTGAATTAGATCATAGTAACAAAAAAGTAGTAGAGTTTAGCTGAAATCTTTTCCATCAGTCATAACACTTTCAGAGTCTCTAGCCTTCTATCACCAATTATTTTAAACATATAAGTAAATTTGAGAGGGTGTAAGTACATTTGGATTTACAGGCTAAACCCTTGTTACTAATTAAAAAAGGCCAGGGACTGCAGTCTGGCCCTGAGGACAGTGGGCAGGGCAAGGCACACAATCATGTATTTTCCATTCTTTTTTACCAGAATGGGTTTGTCTTGTCTATATTTCTATGTTAGCATAGTTCTGGGTCTGCAATATCACTTGAACTGTTCTTGAGTTTTGCCTAGAAAACAGCTTCCTTGAGCAAAAATTTTTCTAGGGACTGTGGTATCGAAACCTTTATTCTGTGTCAGTTGTAGCCATTGAGAAGGGAACACACATAAACAGTCTAGTCTGTAGGAACTAAGATCAACTTGTAAATAAATTTTTATACCTGGTGGGATCTGCTTTTTAGAGAGATTTACAGATTCATAATGAAACTAAGCTCCTGATTTTACTGAAGAAAACACCTTTGTACCTAGAAGATTTAAAACATTCTCTGTTTCTCTGTTAATAGCTCTACATGGCTTTTATACTCAAAATGATGTTGTGGGCAAAAGCAAATAAATATAACATACAAATAGACTCAAGAAATTATTATTATTTCAAGTTTTAGCATCCTAAAAAAATTGGAGCAAACATTGAGCTGCTGGAGCAAGTCTAGAGGAAGCCCACAAAGATGGGGACTGGAACACCTCTACTATGAAGACAGACTGAGAGTGTTGGGCTTGTTCAGTCTGGAGAAGAGAAGGCTCCAGGGAAACCTTATTGCAGCCTTTCAGTACCTGGAGGAGTCTACAGGAAAGATGGAGGAGGACTGTGAAAAACAACACAAGTGATAGGACAAGGAGTAGTGGGTTTAAGATGAAGGAGCGTAGATTAGATTTAGATTAGACATTAAGGAAAAAAAATCTTTACTATGAGAGTGGTGAGGCCCTGGCACAGGTTGCCCAGAGAAGTTTGGCTGCCCCCTCCCTGGCAGTGTTCAAGACCAGGTTGGATGGGGCTTTGGGCAACCTGTTCTAGTGGCGGACAGCCCTGTCCATGGCAGGGGGTTGGAACTAGATGATCTTTAAGGTCTCTTCCAACTCAACCCATTTTGGGTTTCTACAATTTTTAATAATCCAGTTGGAGTGGTATTAACACTTCTCACCCATTTTTTCTACCATTTAAAATAGCTAAAATTCCTGTACAAAATACTGCCTCTTCCTTTGTGTTCACACTTTTACTGCCCCTCTTGATGCTAAGGTTGATGGAGTTAGTCTTACTCAAGAAAAATGAGAAGAACCAGATATGATTGAAATAAGTGATCCTGATTCTGTATCAAATTGCAGAGATATTATCCAACTTTGGTTTCTCTGTGTGTAGTGTAGTGTAATGTAATAAATTAGACAGTTTTCTTGATTTTCTTCTGTGTTGAGTCTGTTTTGCTATGATGCTGACTGCAGAATGATCTCTCCATGTCCTTATCTCAACTCCAAAGCCTCTCAACATGTAATTTCTCCCCTGTCCAGCTAAGAGGGGAGTGATAGAGCAACTTTGGTGGGCATCTGGCCTCCAGCCAGGGTGAAACCACCACATACATAATAAACTGTAATAAACTATGAGAAAAGATAAGAAATCTGATGAAATAATAATCTCATATATAAACATATACTATCCCCTATTTAGAAATCAACACTTCCAAAACTATGAGTTCAAAGAACTGACTTGTTGTCTGTTACTATTTTGTTTGCGGCTGCTAAATAGGTTTTTTAAAAAAATAAAACTCAGTGTCCTCTTGAATTATTTTTTTGGGGGGGAGGATACATGTGATATATACTTTCTTCATAGAGGCTGTAAGGAGTCATGAGTGGGGCAGAAGCAAGCTATGTGTTTAGAATACATGTTGTATAACAAAATTTCTTTATTAGAGTAAGATACATGCTAAAATAGTCCAAAAAGCCCTACTTAAAAAACATTTATCTAATTATGTTGTAGAAGTAGTAAACAATAGTCTATGGATATTTGAGTAGTTGAAAGGTTTATTTTTTTCTCCTGATTTGTTCAAGTAACCGAAAGTTAAGTCTATATAGATAACTGCCACTCCTTCATAAACAGATGAACCTGACCTCAGTATTTGGAGTCTTGGTATGACTATAAAATAAACACTGGCAAACTAAAAATAAATGTTTCCTTATTTTAAAAAAGTACTTTTTAGCAGTGGTATTTTTATAGCATCACAAATTTTCTTCTTGTATGAACTGTGTACAGTAAATGTGACTGATTTCATGGAAGACACTGACTGAGATAGAAGCATAAAAAAATCTAAAAAAAAAAATCTTTACTCAGATGTCTTAATTATAACAGAGATTAGCTGATAAAAGTATGATTATATGTAAAAATGTTGCAGCTAATAAGTTTAGTCAATTCTCTTAGATGAAAATAATACACCATTAGAGAATGAAAATTCTGTAAAAGAGTAGCAACAGGTGGCTCAGTGGTTGTGTTTGCACAGGTGGCTTTAAAATATGCTCTGTGTCAACTCTCTAAAATCTCAACCTGCTTTCATTGAAGCTGATGGCGAAATTCCCACTGAATTCAATGTGGGCAAGAACAAAGTTCTTACAATGACTTCAGAGGCATTACGTTCATGTAATATATGTAGGCAGTCTATAGTTGGAAAATGTCACACAATTGGTGTTTAGAAAAACACCTGCAAAAGTAGATCTTAATTGAACATCCGATAAGTTCAAAAATATTGATAGTCCTTATTTTTCTTGGAGCATTTATGTTTCATAAACTACTCTTGACTATGCCAGACACATTAGTTTAGAAGGTATTTTTGCTCTTGTTACCATTATGAAAACATATTTTGAGTTGAATAATTCAATAAATTACATCTGGGGTTTCTAAGTCTGTTAAAAGGGAAGACACTCTATTAGACATCATTAGAGAAGAGAATAAATAATAAAATTAAATTGCAAATTCAGATTGCATAAATATTTTCAGAGCTTGGCTGTAACTCTTCATTTGTCAAATCACACCCTAAACATGCTTTGCTAGCAGCAACTACTGAAACTGAAGTATATCTCTAGTTACTTTTGTGTCATGCTTCTTCAGCATATTCCAATGGGATTTGAAATGATCATCCCATTGATTTATTGTGACAGTCATTAATTATTTTTCTGTTATTTTATTAAGCATTTAGATTGCTGCATTTGCACACATTCTATGCACTACCTCATGAGTTTTTATTCTAAATACCAGAGAGACCATCATTTTCACAAACCATTTTTATAAAGTCTAAATATTTGCAGTAGTTTATACAATTTTTATGTTAAAAATTGTGCCAAGAACTATGATATTTAAGATACAAGTTAATTTTAAGTATGAAACTAAAATTTTTTCTTTAGTTGTAATTATGGAGCAGTTGGGTTTCAAAGCTCTGACTGTATGCACACCAGTACATATAAATCATTAATTCCCCAGGCTGTCCAGGAGCCATCCAGCCAGTCATCCATATAAATGAATTTATGGACAGGCTTGAGACAATGGATTGGCTTGAAACCAGGTGACTGACTGATTGAACTTTCACAGTGACATATTTGACTAATAGTTACAGAAGCAATCCAGATGGAAACTTTGGACAATTTGGAAGCTCCTGCTGTGTCTACTTCAACTTATGTGCCTAAATGTGTTGATTAACATTCTGGGTGGTGTGTCCAGAGGGCTCACCTAGGTCACTCCTGCTACAGACATGACTGAATTGTTCCTAGGTAAGGCATCTGTAGTAAATAGAAACTTTTCCTGCAGAAATGTTTGTATAGCACAGTCTTTTGTCTGTAGATGTTTAGGAGATGTTTTGTATTCATTTTAGGTGTATCTCCAGTGATGGATTATGCATGTGATGGGCTAGTCACATAGGACATCAAGACATCTGATTCTCTGAGCAAGCATTACACTACACCAAGATCCCAACAAATTACGTTTTCTTGATTTTAACCAAACACTCTTAGTATCAGAGTGCAACAACACTATTAATGAGTCAACCACATAATAACATGGATTTAATGACATTTAAGATGCTTGAAATTATGCTGGCCTGAATCTGATTCTGCAGAAGACATAGCTTTCCTCTACCTAACATGCCATACCTGGCTGGTTCATGTTGCCTGTCAATTGTCCCAGAGAGACTGATTTTGTTTAGGCAACAGTATAGAGCTCATTTAGTTTATAGTTCTGTGTCTAAAAGAGGGTAGATTTAGTTTAGACATTGGTGAAAAATCTTTCCCTGTGAAGGCGATGAGGCCCTGGCACAGGTTGCCCAGAGAAGCTGTGGCTACCCCCTCCCTGTCAGTGTTCAAGGCCAGGCTGGATGGAGCTTTGGGCAACCTGGTCTAGTGAAGGTGTCCCTGTGGCAGGGGGTTGGAACTAGATTATCTTTGATCTTGGTCTTCTAACCCAAACCATTCTATGATTCTATGAATTGGTCTATTGACTCCAGTGTCTGCATTATCTACAATCAGACATCAAAATTTAAGTATATTGAATCCCACTTGCGACGTCCAGTCAGTTGACTCTTTAACATTCCACTAAATCCTGCTTTGATATCTATTAACTGTAGTAGAAGCTTGTACATCTACACTTTCAGACTTGAATACCTTGAACTGACTCCCATTCCCAATGTCTGCTACTAAGTGACAAAGAATATATATGGAAGAAGTGTTGATGTCTGATGAATGTACAACGTAATAGAGAAAAAAATTATATTGAGATTCATTATTGAAAACTGAAAAGAAGTATGTACTAAAAATAATTGTGTATTTTTAACACTAAAGGCAGTTAATTGTTGGAAGAGCTTATTTTGGGAGGTCATTTTATGGGAATTAAACATCTTTTTTGAAGAAAAAAATATTTTAAATCTTCCTTCTTTAACTGTATTTCCTAGAATAGCTTGTTGTTGTGGTATTTTTCCCTTCCTATTTTCTGCCAAGTTTAAAGTTAATTAAAAACCTAAAGCTTTTTGTTGTTGCTGTTTTGATGGGGATGCAGAAAACCTTTTGCTTCCTAATCTAAACAGAAGGGAAAATAGTCTTGTCAATCTGGATAGTGGTTCTGCATATTGATCAAAAATATTCCTTATTGGATTTTTGAGACCGAAGACTACAGTGTAATGTCTGTCTAACGATTATTCTTATGTCAATCTGAGCAATGATAATTACACTATGATTAACATTGCAATTGAGATCTGTGTTGATTTCTTTTCCTCAGATGATTTTTACAAGTTATCTTTCTGGCTGAAGAGCCAGTACAAATTGCTGGTACAGATTTATCATATCTTTAAAATCTTGCTCTTTATGATTAAGTGCCAGAATTTTCACACAGCAATAAGTATTATGAACAAGAATATTCTGCCTCCAGTTGACATTTCTAAAGGTTTGTCCTAAATTTGGACCTGTCTTATCTTCAACATCTATTATCCTGGAGTTTTAATATCACCTATTTTTTGCGTCTGAACAATTCCCAGGTGTACTCAAGCTCCATGAACAGATTTCTTAGTATCCTTTGAGGAACATGGTTATTCTGGGTTTGACGGAGAGAATTAATTCCTAGCATAATCTGGGACTGAAGACAGCCAGGATAGGTGACCCAAACTAGACAAAGAGGGTATTCCATACCATATAATGTCATGCTCAGCATTAAAGGGCATTAGTCTGGGAAGGGCGGTGCAGCTCCAAGACATGCAGCTCAGGGACAGTCCAGCTTTGGGATGGGTCTGAACTCTGCGGTCATTGGTGAGAAACTGCATTGTCTATTACGGTTTTGTATATTCAAAGTACTGCTGGTGTTACTTCCCTCTCACATTGTTTCCAAACTAAACAGTCCCAACCCACAAGTTTTACCTCTGCCATCTCATTCCCTCCTCATCCCAGTGTGGACACCAGGGGGAGGGGGGAGAAGTGAATGAGCAGAGCTCAGATGCCAGCTGGCGCTTAACCATTACACATTCACCACAGGTGAATGAGTGAATAGAAGCTTCTGAAGAATGCATGTGGGAGTAGTGTGTTCCCTTATCAGGCTCTGTTGAAGAATAAAGTTTGAAAATGTCCTTAAAGCAGGATATTGTTGGACATCCTATCTTGATGCAGCCTAATAGAAAATGTTCTTTGCAATCATCTAATTTCAAAGTCTGTCAAGATCTGCCCTGAAAAAAGAAATCCTTAATGTCTCCAACTGGTCATTGCATACCTGTCCAGAATGATCTGGATGAGAAAGGGATAACATTTGTCTCCTGCTGACTGCCCTTCTGGACCTAAAACCTAAACAGAGCAATACCTGGCAGTGGAGCATTTTCTGCATAAGTTTAAAATGATGAGAACACTTGATCTATCACACTTCAAGATAATCTAGGGACTGATATAGCAAGGCATCAGGGTGGATCATCTATTTTTCTATTACTATGTAAAAAATAATATGAGATCCGTGGTATATGAAGTATATTAAATTTACACTTCTATACCCATTATTTCATGTTGGACAAAATAGCACTGTAGGCAGCTCTTCACTCTGAATGCTTTTCCTAAATGTATTTATTGTACTTCTTAACAAGTAGACAGATCCTATTTCTTTATTTCTTGGTCTTGATACAAATATAATAGAGAGAATAGTATCTTTCATAGGCAACTAAGTCAATTAGGAAATATACTCTAAAATGCCTTCATAGTTTGAGATGGTTGAATAATTACTGCAAGTACATTCAGTTTCTGTAAATATGTATTTTTATGTGAACCTTTCTCTGCATCAAAATACCTTTATGAAGTTCATATTATCTGAAGCAAAAATACATTTATTCCTCTAGTCTTATTATAACAGGATTTTCAATTTTTTTCACCTCTCTAGATGCTGTTTTGAAGCAACCAAGATTTAAATGATAATTTAATACTGTTCTATAAATTTTTACAGTTGCCTTTGAAGACCTGTAATTTGATCCAGCAATAAGAAAATGTTTAAAGTAGTCTCCTTTTATTCTCTGATATAACAATTTATTAACAAGCTGACAAGTTAGGATTCCACATTCATCCACTCCAGCACTGTGTGTATTGACTTTATCTCATTTAGAATTTGAAGTTAATGCATGTATATCTGAGATATACACTGATTAGGATGTGTAGTTTTCACAATAAAATTCTAAGTGCAATTCTAAGTTCTTTGGTTTAGAAAGACAACCTACATTTGAATTTAATTACACTATGTGGCTCTATCAATATGCAATGATCATTTTGATTGACTAAAATGCAACACAATAGAAAAAGTAGCACTGTAAAAGAAGAGGTCAGCAGGGGTACTGATGAGATTTCCTTCTATTTTCAACTGGTTTATAGTCTTTTGAGATCTCTGCATTTCTCTTGAAGTATTTTTGTGAAATTTATTTTAAACACATAATGAAACTTTTGACAGACAATGTGTAAGAAGCATTTTTTTATTCTTTCTAAAGTTAAGAAGTTATAAGTTTGCTTCTTGGGGAGTATTTGTCTTTTCACTTTTAATGCAAAATAGCCATAGACTATCTTCTTCAAATATTTACTGACTGCTTCACATTTCCCACCTTCTACTAACACTCATACTGAGTTTGCTGCAATCTTCCATTTTCACTACCACTCTTGTTACCGTGACATGACATTTAAAATCAGGAGACATTTTGATGTCCCTTCTTGGGTCAGCTTTTACATTGCATCATGTCCTTGAACAATTGCCTTAACCACTGCAGCAACAATCTCCCACTACATATCTTGTTACCACATAAAGTTTTGATGGGTAAATAGAGGCAAATCTTGTGGTTGCTCAGTGTAAAGAAGGAAGAATTAATGAGAACTGGTCAGAACTGGATTAACTGGAGAGAGCAAAAGAGATATTTAAATGCACAAATCAATAAAAAATTTTCACAGTCCAACCAGGGTAAGATGAACCTGTCTGGGGTTTGCAGAGCACAATTTTCCCAGCCAGCAGGCAGAACAGAAGAGGCGATGGAATTTCTTTTCCTATGCATGTCAAGCCAAAGCTGTTAGGCACTGTCTTTGTGGGGAGGACTGAATTTCCAAGGAGGTTTTGGCCTGACCAGCCATTTAACCAGGAATGACATAAATATGAATGCATGTGTGTATGTTTTCCCTGTGAATTCCATACATTTCTGCCTTCTAATTTGATCAGCAGCATTGAATAAATAATAAATTGAAGATGCTTTGTATCTAATTGGTTGCTCTTTTGGGTAATAGAAGCTCACTGGAATAGGTGTGGTTTCCTCCTACGTATGCATGCGGTATCATTCTCATCATGCTGGAAGCCTCTAATCACTAATGTTTTTACAATTAATGAACAAGAATCAAGCAATATATGAATAGGGACAAAAAATCATTTATCCTTTTCCTAAATCTGGATTTAATGGGTCTTAATTTGATCTTGTATGCAATAACATACATCACTAGGTACAGTTATTCAGGTACACCTGAATCTGACCACATTATCACTAACCTATGCTTATAATTGATATTCCAGTCTTAAAATTCCGTACTCTGTGGGGGCAGTAAAATACTAATTTTAATCCCCTTGTCATTACCTGAAAAAGTCCTTACCTGAAAAAACATGTAAGATGGGAAATTCATTGTTGCTCCACTAAACCTGCTGTTCATTCATCCTTATTTGACTCATATATCCTTCCACTTCCAATTGTTACTGATTTTTCATACCATCTGTTTAAGAATGTTTCTGGGTTTATTGCATCGATTTTCTTTTATGATGAACATATTTTAAAAATAGTAAGAGTTAAAAAATAGAATGCTTTCTTTTGTAAACATTTATTATATTTAAAATATTTTTAAGATTTTTAATTTACTGAAGAAAATTGAACTTATTCATAAACATTATCTATTTATACATTATATGCTTATTACCCCATTAGTCAGAGAGAAAACTTTCAGAAGCTTCAATGAAAAAAAAAAAAATTAAGCTCCTTCTCTTCTTTGGTAAACAGAGAAACTTTGGTAACAGAGTAACTTCTGTTTTCTCTGCCAATTCTGAAAATATACCCTATACTAAAAAAAATTTCCCACCTTTAGAAAGATTTTCTGTATCCGTTTTTATAATAAAATATTAACAGAATTGTCTTTATTTAGAATTTACCTTGTATATCTTAATTTCCTTACCTGTATATAATTTTACGTGTGATTTATTTAATATTTTCCATGTGTTTACACAAAATTTGTTCCAGCTTCAGTGTATTTCCATAATACCAAGACAAGGTCATGTGTTTAGATGATTACATCATGAGCTTTTTCACTTAAGGAGTTCAGGCTCCGATGCAATGATTATGTCATTCAACTGGCAGTGTGGGTTGATTTTGAAGACAGTGAATCACCCAAGTCATGTCTAGTCTCCCCCTATTCCACTTTGGAGTGATAAGGAGGTTTAGGAAGCCACTGTGTTCTGGGTGTGGAAAAATTCCAGAAAAATCCCAGAGCTTCCTCTCTATTAGGTCTTCAAATACATTCTCTGAAATGAGCAGATCTTTCCTGTATAGCTTGCAAGGTTGTGAAGAGTGGTCTATTCCAAGTCTTCTGAAAACCCTTTTCGAGCCAACACTCCAGAATAAGGATAAGAAAAAAGCAGAGATTTTGTCTAATGATGATGTTAGTTAGAAAACAATCAAATGGAATGGGGAATTGGGGGAACTTGACACACAATACCACAGCACAGATGAAAACAGAAGAATGTAAATGTAAGATAACAATGCTTTTAGATACATATCTACCCATCCAGATATTCATCAATGTTTCTGGAATTATAGATTGGAAAAATACACATTTCAGCATGGTGAATCATGTAAAATTATTCTAATAATAACAAAAATATTTAGAATCTACCCTCCTATTTTCCTCAGGGCTGCAGTTACTTGTGTTTAAGAAGTACTCAAAAGCATTATTTCTAAAACACTTGATGTGATTGCCAATAGGTTAAGATTTCCAATTCATGATGTCAGGAGAGAGAAAAAGCAAAACGGCTCCTGGCTTCAGACTAAGGCGTTTGGAACTCAGATTAGTAAAATGAGCCAAACTGAAAAAGGCCTAAGAGAAGTTACTCATTTTATGATGTACAGACGGCTAATGGTAAAAATAATGCAGGGATCTTTTCCCAAAATTCTATACAAATGTAAGTTACACAACTCTGTGGACTAATTTCAGTATGGTGCCTTTAAATTATAACAAACTTCTTGTTGTTAACCTTTAGCAGTATCTCATAGGACATTTTGGTTTTGACTAGCAACAATATATGATCTCTTTTGCCAGGGCATTCAATTTATCCTCAAATTGATTTAAATCTTCCCTTGTAATTTAAAAATTTATTTGTCATTGTCAATGTAACATCATCTATTTCTGCCTCTGCCCTCAATTTGGCTGCATGAATCAGTCTCTTGGTACCATTTAAAATCTTGTTAGGAATTTTAGGAAGGAATACTGGAGCAATCTAATGATAATTATTTTTGTCATTGTCAGCTTGAGTAATCATGTAGCCTTTGTAACGGAGTCTGATAATAAAGCTATATTCTACAGGAATATGAATTGTATAAACTAAAAATATAGCATATGAATTGGTTAGGAGTCTCTAAATGATCATAGCATCTGAATTAATGTATATGGAAGCTCTTTATAGGCAGGTAAGTTAATTTTCATCTCTGTTTTGTATATCATAAACATCAAAACCTCATCTATTTCCTTTCATTAATTTTGCCTCAATTGAATTTTCTTAATAGTTTTATTTCTTTATTGGAATTTCTAATGCCATATTTCTGTAACTATTTAATATGTTTTCTGATAACAACAATATTCACTCTAGCCCTCTTGCCAGACTCCATTTTGATGATGAACATGTTCCCTTCAGATGTGCCACTCTTTCTGTCAGGTTTTTTTTTTGTACTTTTTTTAGTACGAATATGACCATATGTACTGATCTAATAATAAATTGGGGCAATAAAATTATATGCCCACAGAATGAAGTTTGTCTTCATTTAAAAATCTCAGATACATAACTAAATACAAGCTATGGACTTATTTGTACTGATTTTCATTCTAAAGAAAATTTTAACATTTTCATTATTTGATGAATGAAAATACTTTAATGAAATGCGGTTCTCCCATGAATCCTATGGGATTCCAATGTTGCAGGACACAGCCCCTGTGATACACAAGGTCATGATTGTTAGCAAGCAGTTTTTCAGACCAGAGGGATCCTCACTTAACTAATGTATTTATAAATTGATGATGTCTTCCTTCCTTTTTGCCAGAGAAATATTTAGATGGCAAGGAGAAGAAGGTAATTAAACAGTAACTGAAATTCAGTGTGTCATCAGGTGCAGGTGGACTTACCACTGCTCAAAATTTTTCACAAGGTTTCCAGTTTAACCAGTGGAAGACCCAAAGAGGTCCATCATATAAATTCAGGATCTATCCAAGCTGAATATGTGGAGTGTCATCTCTTGTGGCACTGTTACACAAGGAGAAGCAACACTTAAATCTTCTAGTGGCAGGATTAAGTCTGAATTGTATCTCATCTAAGTTTTCTCACATGTCTTCTTCAGGAAGATCTCTTCTTCATGAGTATTTAGTATTTTTTTCTCACTTGTTTGCTTTATTTTCCTGATTTGATGGAGGAATTTCCTACTGTGAAGGTATATGTATAACAATCCAGAGCAGAGAAGAGAAACTTCAGAACAGGAATGAGTGGCAAGAGGAGGAACAGTTCAGTCTTTGAGACCGGACACCTTGTTCTAGAGTTTGGTATAAACCTAATGTCATTTACATTCTCTGGGTACAACGTCACTTTACAGAGAAGTGCTGCTAACTCAGCAGTGCACTACTCTTCAATCAGAATTGAGTGGAATGTGAGTGTGGTTTAGGCACACTGATAATACTCTGACCAGAAAAAATTAAAATAGTTACTGTAATTTTCATTTGAGTACCTAAATGCTGGAGGACAATCAGGAATACTTTACCCTGAGACTTGTTCTTCAAGAACTTTGATGCAGATTTTTCTCCATGATGAACTGCAGTCACAAAGTAGACTTAATAAAACCTTTGCGCAAGAATGAACCTATTTAGATAAAAGTGAATTCTTCATGTGGTCATTCATGCACCTCAGATACAGTGAAAAGGGAAAGACAGTATTCAGAAAATAAATGTTGTAGGCTAGGACTGTACATAAGGCATTTAAGAGATAAAGACAGAAATAACTTGATGGAGAGGTTGAAGGCTAGGAGGTCTGCAATAATATATCAAGATTTATTTTTTTTTTCTGAGGGCAAAGATCTTTGGTAGCTATTAATGTGGCTCTGTAAATACAGTGTTGCCAGCACTTGGAACAGGTCATAGGATCAAGAATGAGATCTGCCACTCTTTGTCTGAAGTTGCTTTCATCTATACAGTGTTTTGTTTTAGCTTCTTTAGATATAAAAGCCTTTTTCTAATGATGAGGTAGCTATTGCCTGTTCAGTTTTTACTTTTATTTATATTTGTATAATTGTGTGGTACAACCATATTTTTATTAAAAATTGTTCTGCACAGAATTAAATATTCAGAATAGAATGAAATACTTGTAACACTAGAGTAATGGAATAGTGTAGAGTAATACAGGAATGGTATGACAGCAAAAGCTTTGAAAGTCAGGATACAGGATGCAGTGTTGGGGATTAAAAACACAAGAGGATAGGTGAGATGCACAGATGACACTGGAACCCCAGAGACGTAAATAATTCATCAGATGAAGAAATAGAGATTAGAGGATGGTGTAAAATTGGTTTTAGGGATAATAAAGAAAAAAGTATCTGACATGCTTAAGACATTACTTAAGACATACTAGTTATTTGCCATATCTAGTAAATAAAGATGTAACATGGAGCTGCAGACCAAGGAAGAAAAAGAAACATTAAGTAAGATAGAAATGTTTTTAAAAAGCTGCATAAAAATCTCCTTCTTTAAAAAGAAGAGGAAGAAACCATCAAGATCATGCTCCTCTCATCGAGGGGCTTGGGAAACTGTGAGCTCACTGTAAGCCTTTCTCCCCGTGTCCAGTCTGCAAGCACAGCCTTCTGATTCACTTGGAAATATTACAAGTGTGAGTGTCAAAGCAAAGAAAGGGGTATGTACTAGGAATAGTTAGTACAACTATTATAGGATCATAGAATTATAGAATGTGTGAGGTTGGAAATGACCTTTATAATATTGTGAGACCTTCCACAATGCTACTCTTTTTTTATTTTTTTTATTTCTGTAACAGTAAGATCTGGACTAAGAATAATTATTTGATTAAACTTTTAAGATTTCAAGGTCACTAACAAAATATCTTAGCTTTACATATTAGATGTGTTTCCTTTTTGCTCCAAATGAGGGTTTGAATGCAATTTTAGTAAACAGTCTGAGTCAAGCTTAGTACCTGGGATGGATCTTCTAACAATAAAACTAGCAGGTAAAAATATTTCACCATTTAGTGGGGTCTCTGATTCTTGAAAGTTGCTAATACGATTAACAAGAGATCTTTTTTGGAGTATTACAGGATATATTATGTATCAGCATATGCCATGTTTATCAAGGAGAACTCCAAGGCAACTGTAAGACATCATATATGATTTTCAGAATGCCTACACAATGTATTATCTGCTCCGTTCAATTAATTCAATAAGACTGAACATTTCATTACCCTGATTTGAGCAACTGTATACTACACTAGTAATGGTAGCTCATTAACCTTAACACTAGCCCTAATTCGCAGTCAATTCTCCCTTTTCTCTCAAAGACAAGCAATAAATGACATAGAATGATACAATATAATGAGTTTAATATGCGTTCTTGAAAAAAGTGCATGAACAGTCAAACAGACTGTTAGGGACAGAGATATGAAATAACTTAACAGAAAGATTCATTGTAGAAATATAAACATGCATAGGCCTAATTTAATACACAGGAGACTTACAGCCCAACAAGAGGTTATTCAGGATTTCTTTTTAAGACAAAATTGAATAAAACAATGCAGGCAGAAAGAATAAACCATCACTGCGTCTTAAATGATCCACACTGCTGTTGGTTATTTGGAGAACCAGCATATTTCACTACTTATTACTCAGTTGTTCATTTTTCTAGGATGATATATTTCAAGAGACAAATAATCTTGAGGGCTGTAGGTTTCAGATGTGTTCAGCACAAATGGCTATGGAGTAGGAATAATGCTGCTGCCGATTACAAGATTTTCATGAGACATCCAAATTGTTAACTCTGAAAACAATCTGCACAGGTAAATGGAGGCGTACCACCCACCTCTTTAGAAACCCTGAGTAATGTGTGTTAGGATGGCAACTGCTGAGAAGCATTCTATTATGTTAACCTTTATTATTAACATGTTATTTTTTATCTTGATTAATATTTTCTCAAATTTAGATTTCCTGCTGTTGTCTCCCTCTCACATTCTATACAGAACATACATAGTTTGATATAATTTAAAGTATTTAAAGTATGGTTGACCAAACTAACTAACTGCTAGGAGAAGCTGGAAAGCAGCCCTGCAGAAAGGGATCTGGGAGTGCTGGTTGACAGCAGTGAGCAGTGTGCTCTGGCAGCCAAGAAGGCAAAATGTAACCTGGGATGCACCAACACAGAATAACCGCTGGTAGAAAGGGGAATTATCCTATTGTATTCAGCATTAGTTCAGCCACACCTGGAGTACTGTGTGCAGTGCTGAGCATGACAACTTAAAAAGAATGTGAAGCTCCTGGAATACATATAGAGGAGATCAACAAAGCTGGTGAAAGGGCTGAAGGCATGTCCTGTGAGGGGAAGCTAAAGACTCTGGGCTTCTCTAGTTTGGAGAAAAGGAGGTTGAAGGATGACATCATGGCTGTCTACAGCTTCCTGAGGAGAGCAATTGGGGAGGGAGGTGTTGAGCTCTTCCTGGTATCCAGTAACAGGATTTGTGGGAACAGTTCAAAGCTGCACCAGGGGATGTACAGGCTGGACATTAGGAAGAAATACTTCCTTGTTGCGGAGGAATAACAGGTCATCACTTCAGATCAATGTGATCAATTAATGCCAACTTTATTTCACTCCCAACCCAATATTTATATGTTCCTTTTTCCCAGTACACAAAGCACACCCCCCTACAGTCTCTTCTCATAGGTTAAGTATTGTGGCGAGACCTGCTTGCTGATTGGTGCTTGATTATCTTTTTCCACGTTCTTTACATTCTTCTTTTCTTCTAGCTTGATAAACAACCATCTTGATTATAGCCCTAACAGCCATCTCAGCAAATGCTGGATTGCTCTCATGTCTTGTTACCTGTTAAAATCCTCCACACTTCCTCATGTTGGTAATTCCTGAGGTGGGTCAAACATGGGAACAGGCTTCCTAGAGAAGTAGGTGATGTCCCAAGCCTGTTGGTGTTTAATTGACATTCGGACAATGCCCTTAATAACAGGTTTTAACTTTTGAACACCCCTGAATTGGTCAGGCAGTTGAACTAGATGGTCACTGTAGGTCCCTTACAACTGAAATAGGGTATTTCATGCTATTCTATGGTTTTGTCCATAATTGGTGACTAATCTATATTTTGATGAGAAGATAATGCCTATTTCTTAGGGTCTTTTCTTGTTTCTAAAGTCTGTAGCTCTTTAATTAATGTTTGCACTATTGCAGAGTGCTCATGTGTGGGACATTCTTAACAAAATTATGATTCCTTCATAAGCATTTCAATCACCATATACAACTTCATTTTAGCACAGATGTAAGGATCCCAAATGGAGTTAACTGACTTAGACAAACTGCCTGTAGTTTTCCTGAAAACCACAATAAGGTGTACTGATTCTTCAGCCCTCAAGGTAAGAAAAAAGTGGAAAATGCTGTGAGTAAAGGCTTTTAATAGATTTAGATCTGACCCCAGTCCTTGTCTGTCACCTTATTTTCTCATGAGTCCTAATGCCAGAGATGCTGTTCCTTGTTACATCTGTCACAGTGGGCTCTTTGGCCCCTTCACAGTGGCTATCACAGAATAGACAGGCTATTGAAAGTGTTGAGGAAGATTTCATCTCTCTGTTGCAAAGTTCAGTGATTTAGTAGGTTCAGCCATGTGACATGCTGAATCAGCTCTGCCACTGATGTTAGGAGTTTCTGACTACTTGGTGATTATGTGCAGATTGGTTGAAAAGGTTATGCTACATAAGAGGAAAATGAGTGTAGTCAAGTACAGTAGAACCACTTACAGTGAAGTAGTGAGAAAATCCCAAACAGCCTTGGAGCCTTTCAATGAACTTTTTCATTAGGCCGCATACAGTGATATTTCTAGAAATACTTATTTTTAGGTACTAAATCCTTTGGAATACATAGTGTTAAATAATGAGGTTTAATGAGCTTTCTCATCTTGAACACAAACAAAACCAAAGAAAAAGCATCTCAGCCATTGCTGCAGATTCTCTCAGATAGAAGTAAAAGCCATCTAGGCTAATCATTTTGCAGATGCGATACCTTGTACTACAAATTATGTAATAAAAGCACTTGAAAATACAACAATATTATTTTTATTACTGGAACCCTCTTCAAGGACTGAAGTCTGC
The DNA here is from genome assembly GCA_013399135.1 of Heliornis fulica. Classification (NCBI taxonomy): domain Eukaryota; kingdom Metazoa; phylum Chordata; class Aves; order Gruiformes; family Heliornithidae; genus Heliornis; species Heliornis fulica. The sequence goes on along the minus strand of VXBZ01007008.1, from coordinate 83,069 downwards.
TAAGAGGGATGAGACCCACCTGGCCAAGCAGGGCAAGAGCATCTTTGCCAGCTGGTTCACCGACCTGGTGAGGAGAGCTTTAAACTGGAAATAGGAACAAAGGGGAGAAAAAACCCTTCAGTCATGTGATAAAACAGTGAACCAGGTTGACAAGCCTAGGTTCCAGGGTTTATGTAAACAGAACAGACTTCATAATCAATAACACAGAGCAGAAAAGATCAATCCCAAGTGCATCACACACATAAGGGAGAGCCAAGAGGACAGTTCCATAAGAGAAGCTCTGAGAAATCATCATGAATGATACCCTTCTCAAGTGTGTGTGTACTAAGGCATGAGATGTGGGGAAAAACAGGAGGAATTAGAGGTCTTTGTAGCTGCAGGGCTATAATCTCCTTAGTAACATAGGTGTGGTGAGATACAACTGGACACTCCAGCAGAACTGGTGGGCTGTGAGGGCTGCTTACAGTTTCTCTGAGAAAGTCATGCTTGGAAAAGGAGGAGGGGGAGATTCTCTCTCTGTGGGGAGACCCATGAATGCAAGGAGCATTCCTAGAAACATGAAGAACAGGAGAGAAGACAGATAAACAACTTCTATGCTAGTAGCTGCAAAGCTGTTTGATCAGCCAAAATACTCCCCCTTGCAGTGGCCTGACAGATTACAGGAGTAAGTAAGTGCAGCAAAAGCAGCATATTCAGAGGGACAGTGTCTGCATTTTTCTTCCACAGGTGTGTGATCTACAGCAGAATGTTTCTGCATGTAACTCATGCCAGTTTGCCAACAAAAAAGTAAATGCACTATTTTTGATTTTGGGACTAGAAGATGGAGAGTAAGAGTTTTACTCTTCATATTTTTATGAATTAATCGTAAGAAGCTCAGAACATAATGCTTGCCACACAACAAATTAAACTGGTCATAGATGACTGATGTTGTTCGTATACAGTTAAGTACTTTCTCAGTGCTTTGGAATTATCTCATACAGATAAATGTCATAAATGAAGGATAATATTTAGAAATACCCTTTAGATCTCAAAAGGAAGCAGAAGATAATTGTGGTGGTTTGACCTTGGCCAGCTGCCAGACCCCAACAAGCCTCTTTCTCACTCCCCCTCCCCAAAAGGGCAAGAGGAGAAAGTGAGATGGAAAATCTCATGGGTCAAGATAAAGACAGGGACATCACTTAACAATTACCATCACAGGCAAAACAGAATCAGCAAGAGGAAAATTAATTTATTACCAATTAAAATAGATTTGGATAGTGAGAAAAAAAAAACATAAAATATGTCTTCTCATACACACACTTTTTCCCACACTTGACTTTTTTCCCATCCCCCATACCTCCTTTCTATCCCTGAGTGTGCTAGGGGGTTGGGGGGAGTGTTGTGAGTGGGATGGGGTGTTGGGGAGAGAATGGGTTATGGTCAGTCCATAGCTGTTTTGAAAGGGTATTTTGCCCTTTCTTAAATCTGTTTTCCCCGAGGTGTTGCCACTTCAGCTGTGGGGTTCAGCCATGTCCTGCGGAGGGTGGAATGGAGTCAGCTTTGTCTGGCACAGGGCAGCCCTGGCCTCTCCTCACAGAGGCCGCCCTGCAGCCCCACTGCCAGTGGCTGGGCACTGACAATCTGTACAATAATGCAACATAATTATAATAAAATGGGAGAGAAGTATTTCCTTATTCTTATGAAACTATACTCACTACTATGTTTTTTGATAGACTATTATAACATACTTTGAAAAATGTGCTTATACTCACATGAGATCTATGTGATAATCACATATTGGTCATGAAGGGTCAAGACTTCCAAAATCAGGGGTGATTCCTACCTTGTTCTGCCAGCTGTGCACATTTAATGATCAAACCGTTGTGCAGTCTCCCTGCTTAAAAGGTGGTTAAAACTTTGTAGCAAAGGTAATATCAAAATATTGGAAAGGACATGATCAGCAGCCAGAATACATTCACTCTGAAGACTTCAACTCATGTTCCTCCCCGGAGATGCATAAGATCACCAGCAGATTGAAGGTTGCGGGGTTTTTTAATTGCTTGTTGTCAGTGCATAGAGGTTGTATTTCAGATCTGGAATGTTAAGTTGTCCATACTAATTTCTGTCCACCCCTAATTATATGCATGCGCATGAGAAAGATATGGCGTCAAACTGAGTTTAGAAGTGGCAGTAATACCTTTGGAATTATATATCATAAATTTATCGATGTTCTAGGGTTTTTCTACACAGAAATACAGAAAGAAGATACTGCCTATTGTCTTACAGGTTCAGTCCAGATCTCTCTTGGCATGTTCTAGGTAAACTAGTATGCCTTTTTTTTCTCTATTTTTCAAGAAAATTTTCTATGTACAATATAACAATTGAAAGTTCTATAGCCTAGGTAGTGTTTTCTGTCATAAGTAAAATTAACCTTTGTAATAAGTTGAAATACCCTAAAACAATTAAATTTTTAATTTGGAGATCTAAAAAGGGGGAATTTTCAAACAGGTGCTTTGAGAGTGGAGTGTGTTCTAAAACACAAGGCACTTCTATATGAGCCATTTAAAAAAAAAACCAAAACAAACAAATGAGAGACAAATGAAAACAAAACACAAAATATGAATTCTTTCGTTCATGAGACAGACCAAATTCTTTCATTTCATTCATGTGACAGACCACATTCCACAGATGATGTCTGGTAGGCTATGCAAGCAATTCTCTGTGATACATCTATCTTTGCTGCAGTTCAAAGTTCAGAGCTGTTAAATACCCATGGAAACCAGTTGGTTTTACCCTAGAAGAAGGCTTCCTAACTTCTGAATCAAAACAATAAAATGAAATTCTGTCCCAGTAAAGTCAAATCACCACTATAAAAGCTGTAGTTTGGAAACAATATTTGAAATACAGCATCCAGAGTTTTTTATGCTACTATGTTCCTATTCAACTAACACTTAAGCAAACACGCTGGAGCAAACTAAAGGATGGAGACATCTAAAGGATGAAGCTTCTTAATAAGAGTCACTTATATGAACCTTAAAATGAAACTAGAATGTTAATTACATAACTTTTAAATCCTTTGTTTTGTTTTAAACCTATTATTAAACAAACTTTAAAAATAATGGGAGATTTAATTTAGGTACAAGATTAAGAATCAAAATTGTCTGCTTATTTCTTAGAGGGCTTTAAGCAAATTCTTATAAAATTACATTCCCAACACATGCTACTTCAAATGAGTTAGAAACAACAGAAAGCAAATACTAAAGAGAATATTAATAAATTGGGCTAAATAAAGAAAACAGGCTTATAATTTTAGCATATTTGTCAAAATTGAATGCCAAATACTGTTTGACTTGTTTAAAAGCTGGCTGAGTGATACAAAATATATTCTTCCAAGAAACAGTTTGATAAATATTTTGTTGACAGGATCAGTATTAATGTACATCTGCTTCATTAAAAACAACCAGTATCTATCACCTAAAGACAAAAAACCAAACCACAGTAGCTTTCAAAATCACAGCCCAGAAAGTTTGCAAAAGCCTAAGGGAAGGTTTGTATTCATAAACATAATTTTCAGCTAAATCTGTTGTTTCAGTTGTTCCATAGATTCTACTAAAGCAAGGCAGGGTAGCTCCGATGAGTAGTCTCTTCATTATTTCAACTTGTGTTCTCAAAGATTAACACATTAGGGTGAAATACAAGCCTGCCATTGGCAAGGTCATTTGCAGTCTCTTTCACTCTTCCTTTCTGATTGCAAACACAATGCTAAGAATATTGAAATCACTATCTTCAAAATCAGTTTATGGGAAATCCCACATTTCACTGATAATGACAGTGGAATGATCTAAATTGTTGTCATTAAAATTCAGGCTATTGCTTTAGATCAAAATGGAAAATTCAGAAAGGATACTTTTAGGACAGATGATGACTTTCTATACTTTTTATTGTGGTGATTCTCCAACAATAGGCATAATAGTCTTGCATAATTATTAGCACTTATATTCACGTGTTAAAATAGGGTTTTTTTCTGATTTGAATAATTTTTTCTCATTCTTGGAGAAAAGCAAATAAGGTCTCTGCTCTGTTCACTACGTACATGAATGGTGATGCATTTATGCTTATAACACTGTCTAGAAGAAATACAACACAGTCACAAGTTGTTCTTGATGTGCAAGAAATGATCCTCAATTTATAGACAGGCTCCAAATTGTACATCATAATTATTACAAGAACTATAACATTGTTGTTGAAAAAAGTGTCTCAATGCAAATGAAAAAAAAGTAGATACAGTATTTGTGGATGTCTGTACATTTCACTAGACTGACCTCTTAAGCCTACAACCATATTGTGGTTTCACCCCAGCCAGGGGCTGAACACAACACAGCCGCTCTCTTTAAAATGCTGGAGGTGAAAAGATAGAAAGGAAAAACAACAAAGAAAAACAAAACTCACGGGTTGGGATAAGTACAGTATACTGGGACGGTAGAGAGATAATGATGACAGGACTTTATAATTAAATATATGAAAATGGTTATACAGGATACAATTTCTCACCGAACCGCACACCCCAGGCCATACATCTCAAAGCTGTTCCAGAACCAGATCGCCCCCCCAAAACCTCATGTAAAGAAGCCGTGCTCCTCTCCCCCTCTGACCACCCTTTATACTGAGCATGATGTAATTAGCATGGAATACTCTCTTTGGCCGGTTTGGGTTACCAGTCCTGGCTGTGTCCACCCCCAGCTTCCAGAGTGCCCCCCACCTTGTTATAAAGAACTGAGAAGTCCTTGACTGCTTAGCAACAACTAGAAACATCAGGGTGTTCTCAGCACTGGTCTCATCCTAACTCCCAAACACGGCACTCCATCGGCTGCTAGAACAATTATTACCTCTACCCCAACTGGAACCAGGACAAACCAGTTCTCCATTCAGGATACTATGTATTGATAGACATTTTTAAAACTGGCATTGAAGAGCTATCTTTTCATTAATTATGAAAATGAAAGAGGAGAAGGGATTATCAGTAAAATGTTCGTGGTTTCCAATATACACTCAAGAGTATCTCTTATTCAAGTGCAATTATCATTTGCGGAAAGGAGAATATATGTTATTAGTAGTTACTACATGAGAAATGGGTTATAGATCCAAACCTATAGGTCCAACTTCTGAAGATAAAATTTTTTCTTAGTTGAAAAAGCATGACTGTTTATTGTTAAATGTTTAACTATAGGTTTCTAAAGCACAGGGGATAAGTGAAAAGAAAGCCTTTAGCACTACATGTTTCAAGAGCAATGTTTTAAGTATTTGCAACATTTCTTATTTCAGAGATATTTTACTTTAGTGAAACAGCCACTGGACATAAACGAATGTTCGTTCACTGTGAAGAATAGAGCATCTGATTTGACAACACATACTGTATATTCCTGGAATATGGCTCTTTGTGCATAGATAAATCAGTCAACATGCTGGAATGTTGAATTACTCAAGAATATAGCTCAAAGGGAAGTTATGAACAGATCAATTTCTTGATTGCCCAGACTTGGAGTTAGAATCTATATCATTTCACATGCAGACTTAATATTCTTATCTGCTCTTTCTGCAATTTTTAGAGTTTTACCTAAAAAAGCCTGCCTAAAAAGTACAATCTTCCACCTGAATTTTCTGCTGACTAGAAATTATAAAGCAATTTCATGTAATTTCTCTATAAGAAGTGAACTACTGTATACATTTGTCTTTATTGTTGATTCTCTGCTAAAAGCCCCATTTTAATGATGCCTCATGAGAGTCTTCTGAAAAAAAAAAAAAATAAATATATATATATATATAACCCTGTTCCTAAAACAGACTAAGACAATTTCATAATTATATGTATATTGGCAGCTATCATTATGAAACTATACTTAACTTCTGATACATAATATATTTTTGGTTTTGTGTTATTCCTTTTTCTTTGACTATCTATGCATAAAACTTACATTAGTTACTCATTTTGTCATTTTTTACCCCTCTTTTACTTCAGCAGTATGAATATATATGCATTCTATATATACACATATATATAGCTTGCTTCCAAAGTACATTTCTCTCTTGGTAAGATACAGTATAAATAATTTATAGACAGAATTTATTGCAAGATAGAAATATGCTGATACAAAGTACAGAGAACAACCTTCTATTCAGGGAAAAGCAATATAGTAGCCAGTGTTGTAATAAACTACATATTTTGTTAGGAAAGATATTTTATTGATTTATTTTCACTTGTGCATTGCAAGTTTTCTATGATTCAAGACACGATTATTATTTTTTATATCATAGCTTAAGCTACCAGTGGAGGAAATTAATTTTTGCTACTCTTATCTTTGCTGTGAGCTGTCCTTAAATGTGAGTAAAATGTCTGTACTTAACCGTGTAATAATCCACCTTCCATGCTGAGTTGGCAGAGAGGGTATCTGTTCAGACATCAGCCTGCCGGATGGCCTTCTCAAAAGGGAAATAAAAAATCACCTCCTCTCAAAATCACCTGCTGGAGATTGACCTCCACACACTAAATCCCTCTGCGGGCTGATCTTAACAGTCATTTATCTCTGACACACCCTGGTGCCGACTTTCCCTGAGGGCAGAGAGAAACATTTAGCAATATAGGATGTTATTTCCTCAGCAATTAGCAATCCCCTAGGCAGACCGGTTCAGCTTTCTCCCTCAGACGCCCTTGGGCACGATGACACCCCCCTCCGGCCTCATCAGTTCTTACCTCTGGAGGTATCTGAGCGGAGCGCTGCCTTCCTGCAGAGCATGGCACACTGCTTGTGAGTGACTTGCCTAAGATGCGGTTCTCAACGGCATTCCTCACCTCTTGAAAGGCATCCTCTGCTCATTTTGGTTGATAAAATGTGCTATTCCTAACTATGAACAATCAAAGCACTTCTTTACATCTCCAAAAGGGCAGGTATGAAATATAGCGATTGTTCAATCTGACAAATCAAGTATTCTGAGAATATAAAAATACTAATGTCGCATAGCTAAATCAAGTTTAAAGATGTCGAGGTGTTTCAAAAAAATTTGCCATGCTACACAGAATTTACATTTGTATATAAACCATTGATTTTGGTGAAGCTGGATGATTTCGATGGAGATTTTGAAGTGAATCAGATCCACCATCTCTGAAACATTTTGCTAATTTGACTTAAATTATCACTCAGAAATAAAGGAAAAATAGTATTTTTCTCGGTGTTTAACTGAAAAGAAATAAAAAAGACATTGAATGGAAGTCATATTTTTCAGCAGGAAAAAAAAAGTAACATTTCCAAAGAAACATCTTTGTAAAATAAAGTGCAAGCATTTAATTTCTAAATGGTGAAATTTAAGTCAAAGGTAAATTACAAAAGGAGGGAGGTAATACTACAGAGAAGAGGATCATATTCCAATTGGACTCATATTCTGCATTGCAAGTGAATGTGTTTCAGAGGTAAAACACTATTTATGCCCTTTAGTCTTAAGTAGAAAGTAAAAATATGATCCAATTACATGTTCAGATTCCGTTATGGAAGTTGCATATCACACAGTATGCTTTGTTGCAGCTGACTACTCTAACCCAAAAACATTATAAAAAACCCCCAAAAAGCCCATCTACCAATTTTCGTTTGTTTGTTTCTTATGGTGTATTAATTAGAATCTAAATTCTAAATATCTAAGTAGCACTGGGGATTGGGTGCATTTATGTTAATTACGCATAGGCCAATAGCCACAACACATTTAGAAAGGAAAACCCCTCTTTTTAATTTTTTCTTACTGACCCAGTAAGTTGCAGGGAGCTTGTATTTATTACTTTTACAGAACTTTAGACACCAACTTATTGGCTGAGGTGGGATGGAAGCCTTGTGGCCACCTCATTTAAAAAAATAGCTGTTATTCATAAGAACAGAGATTTTGCATGCTACAGTCAGTTGTCTGAAGGACAGAGCATTACTCATTCATGAATAATGTTTCTCCATCTCCCTGTTTGTTTCACTCTTGATTTCCCAAAGAAACACTGATTTCATTGCCCTCAAAGTAATGGCTGAAAATCTTCTGCAGGTGTCTGTCTTTGAAAAGAGAGGATAAATCCAAACAATTCCCTGCTATTCATTCCTATCTTGACACTGCAGCTTGCTTCTTCAGGAGTCAATCTGTGCTGGAAACAAGTCCCTGCAACTGTCAGGAGAAGCAGAATATGGAGGTCTGTAGGGCAGAGGATCTTTTAGTATCACTATACTCTATAAAAATCTTGGCTTTCCTTATTAATTTTTTTAAATGTTTCACTCATGAAGAATATGTGTTTTCAAGGCTAGTTCTTTTAGTCACAATCATCCATAGTTTTGTAAAGTAGGAACTTTTAAACTGTGTTTCAGAACAGTTCTGTGTGCTTCTTTTTCTTTTAATTAAAAAATTAGTCTGAAGTAGAATTGCTCAAAGCCTAGGCCTCTCCTAGGCTTCTTTATTTTGTGAACTCTTAATGGAGAAATTGGAAATGCATGTATTTGCAGGAGGTAAGTTTGGGGCCTGTTGCAACACCTGTTCTGTCTGCAGCCTTCAGCTTTATTCTGATCTGAGGATATTTCCACACCAGACAGACAAACTGCTTAAATAGCAAACTAGAGGCGCCTATGGAAAAATTAGAAGTCCGGGAAAAATTTTGATTCATGCCATTGCTTTCTTTGTAGAAGCTTCAAGATATGTAATTTAAGTGGTATTCTGCTTTAAAGGTGGGTAACATCCAGCTGAAAATGCAATTTAAAAATAAGTAGCATACCATTTAATTAAAATATCCATTAGAAAAATACTAATTGCGTAAATTAAGGTTTTTTTTTTTTGCATCAGCTTAATTTGGCTGCTGTATGCAAATGCATTATAGTACAGACCTAAATCACAGAATGAAAAACTGTAATATTCACTGCACAGATCTGCTCCTTTAACGAGCAAATAGTCAATATTTTGTTCCGTTCTCTTTGTTTGCTTAGAGGTTTCATAGCCCATTTGTTGTGTAGCATCCAAACCATGCTGACTGCAGAGTTATGGTTTTGCTTTAGGAAAAATCTCTTCCTGATTTCTTTGTATATGCCTGTTTCATGAACATTATTTGATGTGTGTAACATTCATAAGAAAAGGGACAGTAGCTGGTATAAATGTTTTGGTGTCAGCAACTTTTAACGGGCCTAAATGTGAAATCTTTCTTTCAGGTCCTGTAGTCCCACGCATTGTTATACTCTTTACAACCTCTGACAATGAAAGTTGTAAGAATTTTACAAAGACTAAATGTATTTCTCATGTTAAGTCAACCCTGACACAAGTTCAGCATGTTCATGGAACAAATGATTCAGGAATTTCACAGAAGATATTTGACATGGACACAAAGATAAAAAATACACCAGAACAAGATATAAAGAAGTACCATAATTTTAACTGGGCATTATCAAAATTTAAGGACATCTTTGTTGTGTAAAGAATGCACACTATGCATTGTTTATATGGAATAAAAGCATTTGGAATATATGCTTTTCATTCATATTCCTACTATTTTAAAAAATAAACTAAAGAACAAGGGAATGCCATAATCCATCTGATACTTTTTTTTTCATCCACATCAGTACTGAAAGCTAACACTTAGGTTTCTGCTGCTTGAGGTAAATGGCACATCTCAGTAACATTATTAAGTTCTTGGCATAAGTGTAGGCCAATGCAGAAAGAAACAGGAATGTTTGAGCATTTTGCTAACTGCTGAAGAATAATAGGGTGCAGACATTTTGGGCTTTGGAAAGACAATGACCTTGGGAGACTACCTTGTTAGCCTTCTGTTTATCTGGACTTCCTCTATGAACATATCTGCAACCAGTTTCAGTCTTGATTAATTTGGTATAAAATCCAACTTCAGATTTCAGTTTTACTCAGCCTGTCCCAGATGCCCTTTCCCACTTCACTGTCTCTGCTCTCACATAGCAATTAAACACAAAATCCCGTATTTCAACTTTCTTAAAAAAAAAAAAAAAGAAAAAAATAACAAACAAACCAAAACCTCAAACCCTTCTGAATTAACTCTTGGTGTTAAAAATTTAAAACATTTGATTCTAGCAAAACTGATTTATTCTGCTTATTTATTTCAATTCCCAGATGGATGTATTTTCAGCTAATGATTACAATACTTAACAATGATATGGGAAACGCAGATGTGCAACAAAGTAGGTAAGCATATGTAGATGCCCTAGATCTTGGATAAAAATTTGGTTTCTTTTGCCTTTTTGTAAAAAGCAGCAGTCCTGAATTTCATTCAGGCTTATTTGTCGCTCTTCTACTACTTCCTTGCAAAATTTCCTCTGAGCCAGTAATTCACTGCCTACTTGGCCATCCAGACTGCAACACTTTCAAGTATCATTTCTTCTGTGAAGCCTACAAGCAGAACAAATTCAGATAACCACAGTAAAAGGAGAAGGTGGGAAGACCCATAAGTAGGAACAATCATTGTCTCTGGCACAGCACTAAACAGAAAATAGCACTGACTAATGCTGCCTTTTGTGAACATAAGGAGGCTTTCAGGAATGTCATCTTGAACACTTTGGTCTTCTGACAGTGATATATCACTAATGAAAGAGTCCCTGTTGTGAGAGAACTTCCTCTGAGTATGCTGCCAAAGGTCATTCTCCTACAGCTAATGTGCCTGTGGATCTGCATCCATTGCTAAGTTTTAAACCCACAGAAGGAACTTCTTCGTCTGTTTTAAACTGGTGTCTCAGTTTCATCATTAAAGAAACATGTTCTTCATTCCCTGCCAGCTGCTGCCATCGTTCAGCTAGACCTTTGCCCATAAGAAGCTGTAGAAGAAGGGAAGGGAGCATGGTGAGACATAGACCTGATTGATTTTAAATTGGTACATGCTGTTATCTAGTAACTAAGTGGTCTGTTAAGGTTTGTGCTCTGTGGGACAGAAAACCTTGATGAAAAAGACAAAGGAGCAGAAATTGGAGCAGTAGGAAAATAAATAGGTATTTCTCTCAAGATTCACATTTTGGCTTTCACTTGCTTAAAATCTTCCCATGGGTACCACAGGAGTGGTACCACATGAATATTGTGTTTTCTGTTTTCAGAGATTAAAAAGTTCAAACCTAAGTTGCATAAACTAATCTTTTCCTCTGACTGCAAACTTACGCTTCAACAAGAGAATCCAAAGGCACCCTAAGTTAAACAGTTACTTGCTCTGTATTCCGTAGTTTGTGACTGTATTTCTTCAAATATTGTATAAATAAAAACATGCCTGTCACAAGAAAAAACAGCTTGAAGAGGACACCAGGTTATTTAAATTGTAGAACATGTGTATTTGGGTAGAATTAAAAAAAAAAACCTGAAAGTACAAATAGGATGAAGACCAGGTGAAGATATGTAATTTCATTTACAGAAATAGTATTCATTGTAAAGTGATGATCTTGTAAGTAAAAGCTACCTGTTTCTTTGACATTTTGATTTGTACCAAAGAGGGGGTGTTTTTCTCCTAAACAAAAGATTCAGTATTCAGGTTTTATAGAAGAACACAGCAGGTCTTCCCTAAAATTCTCTGTTCACTCTTCCAGGACAGAAAAACCTTCTAAATATTTACAAGTGAATTCAACAGTTAGTTCACAAGTTAGAATTAATTAAAACCTGAAAGAAATACAACCCCTGTGCTGTCTGCTCATTGTTTCTCCTGAGTAGTGTTACGTATGATTCAAAACAGTCTGTTGACTTTTCCACGGAGTTGAAATTATTATAATTCTTTACACAAACAATATTCATAGAAAGTAGGTTTCAATAAATCTAGCTATTGACTTTCATTGTATTTAATGTCTATGAGCATAGAAAGTACATTTAAAAACAAGGACATGGTTATATCTGGAGTGATTACTTCTGTTTCGCTGTAGAAAATTATTGCAATCGACTGACCTTGAGGTTTACCTTTCATATAGATTACATGTAGTTTACATCTAAAAGCATTCTGTTGCTTTCAATGATGCAAACAAAAGTAGTCCCATATGTTGAAAAGTTTTATTAGTGAACAACTAACAGAATAGTAGCTGCATTTTAAAGTGCTTGTGTCTACACATTAGTTTGGGAAAAATTCCCCTGGCACTGTATTTCTAAACAAAACCACAAAACCACTGCTGGGGAAAATAAAGTGGTAGATCAGACAGGCTGTTTTATTCCATAAGGTAATGCCTTTATATACATGCCATTAAATATCAAGCAAGAGTACAGCAGAAGTTACTGTAATGACTGTGATGTTACCACTCTGTGACACCATAACAGTGGTGCTAAGGTCAAATCAGAGTCTTGATTGTAAGTATCTTAGGATGTTGGAGCTTTCCTCAAACTTTAAATAATTCGTTTCCTAGGTTCAACAGATTTCCAGTTATTGTAACGTGCATGGAAATGTTTTGACATTGAGGTAATGGTTTCTGCTCTTTTACTCAAATCCATTTCAAAACCACTTCACTTTTCTTTGTGTTTTCTGCCTGCAGTTATGAAACGTAGCTACAACAATATTTTATTAACTTCAGTAATGTATCTGTGAGGTGTTCCTCTGGACTTGCTCTAAGTAATGGGAAGAACTGACTGGCATGTCACCCCTAATGGTGACTCTTATAATTTTTGTGCTAGTTTATATGATAACTGTCTTATATGGTTTAAAGAGCTCAGAAATGTCACAGTGTTATCACTATAAAAGTTTGAAATCTCAAGTTATAAAGCACTTCTGTAAGCACAAAGTTTTGGGATGTCAGTGTGTTAGTATTTTTAGACGATGTGAGGATTAATTTTGCTCAGCCGAAAGGTCATATCTGGGTGCTTTATGTATGACAGTGCTCTCCTTTGCAGGGTAGAACATTAGTCCTGCATTGTTGAACTTGAAAGTTATACCTCTCTGCTAAGTAGCAACCAACACCTAAATTAACTGGAATTGTGAAAACATCTGAGAAAGAATACCTGTTTTTTATCTCTGCTGTTGCTACACAATTATGAACAGATATAATGTTCACAATTAGATTCAGAGTTTTATAGATATTTTATACATATAATTGTATTTTATACATATAATGGACAATGAAACAAGTGGCATGCAAGTGTGTGTGTGTGTAAGCACATGCATATATTTTCACAGATCTCTAATCCATAAAAATTAATTTTCCTTGGCATAAAAAAATATTTAAAACCAATGAATTTTATGTAGATGATACCAACCAACATCATTATTATTACTATATTCTACTTCATAATAAATTCAGAAAAACAGAGATATATAAAAAAGCTGAGAGAGTTTCTGATGTAACACATTGTTCAAGGATAATACCAATTAACTTTTAAAATAATGTTTGTTATGTAAAAAAGAAAAAGTAAATATAACAGTTAACGGGACCTACATAACTTGAAAATTATAATAGAATGCTGAAAGTATTTAAACTGAATTCTTTAACGCAAAGAAGGTGGAAGATTTGCCACACAAAACCAAAGAAACAAGTCATTAACTGTTCAGATGCTGTAAGATATTTATAAAAGGGTTGCATTTTTTATTCTGTATATATGGTTCTTTGAAAATGCTATACATTTTCGAGTAATATATTACATAAGATATTAAAAACTTCATAGATGTTTCTGAGGCTACAAATGGATGGAAATCTATTGCAGAGATGCATATAGTTGTGTCTGTTATTGAAAGTAAAGGTTTACATAGTGTTGTATTTAATTTTTAAAATATTTTGTAAACACATATTCTACCCAGAGGTGCATAACACGACGACAACAACAACAATGTGATAAGTAACAGTGAACTTGTATCACTTCTTTAAATGTGATGAATTCTTTATACTTCTGGAAACTTAACCTATATTTTTAAAAGAAACATTTTTCTGTTCTTGTAAGCTTAAAATTAGACCAAGCAGCTTTGTTTGGCTTGTGCCTTTATGTAAGTCATACTCTCCTTCTGCTCAACCTGCTGCTCTGCTCTTGTGAGCCAGCAGGGCATTCAAACATGTGAACCATGCACACAGCAGACTTCAATAGCAAGTACTGGACAGCAGCTATTTTGAAGGAGAAGAGACTGGTTTCTGACAGTTTCTGTGACCTATTAACGTCTTAGTTAGCTTTTATTTCTGGGCAATTGCTTCCAGGTGGAGCAAGAAAAATATTTTGAAAGATAAACAAGGAGCAATTGCAGGTACTGAGGTGAAAAGCAAAGCTCTACCTTTCTGACTCTTTTCCCCGTATTTTGTATTTATTTTATATCTTTATTGGAATAAAAAGAGCATAGAGGGCAATAGTTCTTGAGGAAGTGTAGACATCCTCTGCTTTTTCAGAGTTTGTTTAAAGGGCATAGCCAGCAGCACTGGGAATGGTTTCAAAGGAAGCAGTCATCTGGGAAAGGGCATGGGGTGAATATTATAGGTCTCTGACATTGTTTCTATTCATCTTGATTTTACTTACATGAAAATGAGAAAAAGCTTGAGTGTTCCCAGACAATTTCAGGCATGAGAAGGGGCAATTTGACCATATGGAGATGTAGTTTTGATTGATTTAACCACTTCAACATGAAGAGCATGCTATAAAAGTAGAGATTTCTCAAGTGTTTTTCATGATGTTACAGCATATAAGAATGTTATTTTGATTTCTGAAGAATATCATTCATTCTTAAATGTCTTATTATTAGTTTTCTCTTAGGACTTAAAATTTTGCATTTGCAAAATGTTTTCATCCAATATCATATTATAATGTATTATACTGTCAACTGTGGTGAATTAAGCCCAACCTTACGACAGTCACAAATCTCAAGGCTCCCTCTTCTACAACTGAGCTGAGAGACAGGATGGATTTTCTATTCTATACATGCAAATTAACATGTTGTATCTCTAGGGATATGAACACCCTTCATACTTGCCCTGAGACAAACAAGAGATATTGTCTCACCATTCCCTTTCCATCAACATGGAGTTTTAAGCACAATCTTAACAAAATACTGAACCCAGACTGGCAAGAAGAGCTGATTTTTTTTTTCCAAAGAGCAATATGTGCCTTTGACAATGTAATCAGTAAATGTGAGGATTTTTTGGACAACCTTCTGTTTTTCAGATATCTGTGGACTCATTTCACTTGTAATTTCCCATGTAATTTAATTTTTATATATTCTATAAAACACCTAGGGCCCAATCCATTTCCCTGCCTTTAAAAGCACATCAGTGATTTATTTAGAATGTAAATCCTTCCCTTGGAATTATAAAGAACCGTAAATATAATTCTAATCTGAACAAATATCCACTTTGTCATCTCATGTGAGTCAAGGGTGAAATTCACAAGAAATATATATAGATAATTGAATTATAATTCATTGCAAATCATAGTTCTCAAAGCTACTTTCCTCATATTTCTACTGCATGTAGATCTCTAAGCATATCTTTATTCAAGACTTATGCCAATTTAAAAAAAAACCTACATATACAGGAACTGACATAGATTGGTAGAAACCTTAAAAGCAACTTAAATGATTTTAAATTGTTGGAGAATTAAATCAATTTCAGCAACTGTTTAGGAAAAACAAGTAAAATATATTTCACTGATCCATGGGTTAGTGCACCAACTAACCCATTTATAAGTTTTTATCAGATTTTATGAGTTTAATTTGATAAATCTATTTAGTAAAGTTTAAAAATTAATTGGATGAGGTGGAAGTTTTTAAATGTTATCCTTTAATATCTGAGAGACAAAAACCAGGTCACCAGTCTTCAATAAAGCTCAAATTTCGTTACTGACTTTGCATTTTGTATTTGCACTTTGTAGGATCATAAACCTGCATAAAAAGACTCTCTCCAGAACTTTTAATCCTGCTCCAGACAAGTGCAATGCAGGTCAAGGCATTGGAACAGGACACTGCTGATATATTGGAAACCTGATAAAAAAGATAGTGGTAACCTTGTTCTCTTGTCACAGTATCAGAATATTTGACCCTGATATTTTGAGTTCTCATGGAATAAAAAGGGTTTGGGTGCCTTAAGTTTACAGTGAACAAACTTGAATATCAGAGAATTAATACAGACATTGTAATCTCTGAGGAATTATGGCAAATTATGGAACCAGTTATGCCTTGAATATGTAAAGTATGAGTCCTTTACCTATTATACATTTTGTACATTTCAAACATACTTGAGAGTATTTCTCCATTCAAAATAAAGCCTTTTGTTGGTCCGTATAAGGCAGTACCATATATTCCAGAAAAATGTCATGTTTCAAGCAAGTGAGGAGGAGGAAAAGCAAATTTACTGCAAAACACCCAAGGATTTAAACTGACATACAGGAAGAATGATAGGACTTGACCTTCCATTTTCTATCAAAGACAGAAAATGATTTTGTAAATTATCCAGACTTTATTGAGAAGTGTTACCAAATCACTCTAAATGTGCTTTCAGTCATGGATGTGGTAAATATACAGTACTCTTAAGCAAGTAAAGCAGCTCTTCTTCCCCTTTTTTCAGGTAGTCTGTGGACTGGGTAACAATGGCAAATCTTCAGACTTCTATTTCCCTGTTTTTCCTTCATTTTACCACTAGGTATGCTATCTGTCAGAGATTTATTTCAGTTTTCATAAAAAGACAATTCCAATCCTTTGGAAATCTGCCAAATAGTTGTCAGTTTGGTATACATGAAATCAAAAGTCAGCATCTGAAACAGTTCTCTTCAGTCTACTCCAAAACCTACAGGAATAAAGGCAGCAAAGTCAAACATACTTGTGTTTTATTCTTGCCAACTGAATAGAAATGATTGACTCACCTCATTAATTTTATCGTGGGTGCCACTCTCAGATACAGGTCAAATTTCAGCCCAAGCCCTCTGTACTGGGAATGTGTCACACTTTTTCCAGTGTGAAACTTTTTTCAGTGTGATCCCGGAGTCATATGAAATGCCATACTCTGCTCCTGTTAACCAGCCTTTTTTTTTTTCTGTTTTTTCTTCTCACAAAACTGAGTCAGTCTGGCCAGCAGACGAAAGGAGAAAGGTTTCTGATCATTTAAGGACAACAACTCATGACCACAGCCTCGATCTTCCATATGCTGGTAATTTGTGGCAGACTGTCTTCTGGACACCATAGGGTTATTAAGGCAGGCACTGTACAGAGAGATCTGTTAAGAAAAGCGTAGTTCGAGTGTTCTGTAATGCCTTTGAGATTTCATACCAACCTTCTCCGGGTACAGCATCAGCTCCACAGCATTGTTTTCCTCTTTTGGAAATCCAGCAGACTTTATCATTCCAGTAGTAACTCAGACCACCCTCTGGTCAAAGTCCTGGGAGGTAAAAAGAAAAGAGATCAGAGTTTGCAGTATATAGTATTAATAATTTAAACATTTTAAGTCTGTATTTTTTATTTCAGTAGCTTACTTCAAAAGATACTGCTGTCTGTCCTGCCCAGAGGCTATACTCTTTTGTACTTATTTAATGTGTTTTATCTACATTGAGATTAATATTATGCATACATATATGCATACAGTCTTTCATGGGCTTCCTCGCTGACTAACTTTCTAAGCTAGAAGATTTTTTTCTCTGTGAAGCTTTGATTGTTGGTACAACAGAACCTTGTCACAGCAGCTAATTGGTGCATTAGTTGAACACAGTGAAGTCTACAGGCTAGACTCCTCTTTATGATACAGCTGGGAAGCAGGATGAAACAATCGAAGCTGTATGCTAAACTATCAATTGCTGGTTTCATATTGTACAGTGATTGTAACATTGCACTGAAAAGAATAATGGAATTTCACAGCAATTCCATTCAGGACTTTTGTGATGTGTTTTGACCATCAGAAAAGCACAACTTCTTGATTCTTTTGCTCCATGTTCTTTTTTTTCAAAATAGCTTCTCATTCAAATCTGCTATTTGTGTCCATTAAATCTATAACACAGAGACAAATCAGAATGGGTTTTGCGAGGGTTTAAGTGAAGAAAGAGTGAGTAAAATGTTACCAAGAGCAACTGTTGAAAATGTTGAATTTGCAGCATCCTAAAGAGATTTGAAACTGTGGTGTTTTACCTGCCATGTGGTTTTCACTAGAGAGCTGTAATGAGACGAAGTACTANGTGAAGTCTTTATGAATGTCACAATATGAAGATATATTACACCAGGGAAAAATCTTTAATCTTTTCATTCAAATTTCAGGATAACACAAACACCTCTTTGCTTTTTTTCACAGGATGACGTGTCTAAGATGGAAAGAATGATGCAAAAGTTATGGGTGAAGTTTTTAATATTTTTACTGTTTCAAGTTAATACATATTATGTGTCAACATAAACATTAAAACATGATTTAACATTTGAACATTTTTTTATTATAATACAGTCCAAGAGAGACCTTTAGTACGTCTTTTACAAGAGTGGAACCAATACTTCCAGATGAAGAGCTAAATCCACTGAGTCCCCTAGATGCTCTTAGCGCTTGGATTCACAGTATGTAATTTTTAGGTGTTTTATAAAATCTTGAGTCTTAATGACCCTTCAATAGAAGCAAAGTTTCAGAAAGTAGCACTCAAAACAGAAAATAAGCCATATCTTAATAAAATAGCCACAATTAAAAGTAAAATATTTAAAGGTATTTATAAAGAAGTTTCACTGTCATATAAGTATTTATGTTTTGTATAACTTTCCAAGAACTGATTATGTTGGAGATGCACCATGTTATGTTTCAAATCATCTTTATGAGTTCCATAAAATTACCATAAAATTGCCAGTGTTCCCTAGATGCTTCAAAAAAAAAAAAGTAATTAAATAAATAAATAAAATATAGAATTGCTATTAAAATTACAAAGATCTGTTTCTCTGGCTAAGACAAATCAGTAGCTTCAGTGAAAATTGTGAACAGTTTTCTTTAGACAAGCACCATCCAAACACATTGGAATCCTTTGGTGACAAGAATTCAACATTTTTCAGTAGTAAAGAAGATTGACCTGTATGGGAAATGTTTTTTTCTGGGCCACATGCTAAACATACATCATTTGAAATGATCTCTTTCCAAGCAATTTACAAGCCAAGATTTATTCAAATACATTATTTGGATAATAATTTCAAATACTGAATAAATTAGAGAAAAATCATAGTCTGCTCATAGAAAATTCATGCATAGAAGAGAGTAAAATTCATCAAATAAATTGCTAGCTGTGAATTAATTGCTTAGCTCAAGGTCTAATTAATATTTAAGCTCTGTATCCAGAGTACTGAACAGCGCAGTTGAAAAAAAAAAAAAAATTTGCATCAAATACTCAATCTTTCTTACTTTAAGATGGAAATATATTCTATTTCCTGAGTGCTTACAAACAAATACTCTAATCAGAGTTTACCAAGTTTAGCCAAACTATTCTATATCAATATTTTGTTCCTTTGTGATGCTATCCTATTTTTAACTTATCTTATTTGGTATAGGTGGGATTTTTTCCTCACTTTTAAATTCCACAATTTCACTTCTGTCCCTTTACTCTGAACCTTATGTAGTCAGCAGAAATTAGTACTTGGATTTGAAATCATTGACAAAGTTAAAGATTTTATATGTTGGATTCAAATCTTAACATTTTATTCTGCAGGCAATATTAGTCTAGTTTGTTAATCTGATCTTGTAAATTTTTATTTTTATAGAATAAATGTATCCTTTCTTTGCTTTTGTATTTATTTATTTATTTTCTGAGACACATTAAGTTTTCTGAAGAAGTATATTTTAAAGGTAAGAAGCCCTAAGAGATAGTAAGAAGTAAAATCAGTCTCCTCTGAGAGTCAAAATGGCTAGAAGTAGATGCAGTTCTAATGATCCAAATCTAAAAATGAATAGATGATGATATGTCAAGTCAAATAAAACTCTGCTCCTTTATAACAAAGAACAAAACTGTTTGTTATGTTCTTTCATGTTTTTTCCTCAATTTCAGTCTCGATTGCTTTGTTTCTAATCAACATTGGAAAAAAAAAATTACCAACAAGGACGGGGGTGCAGAGAGTGTTGAGACATCGTGGCATACAAGCAGAAGCCCAACTGCCAAACTCATCATATCTCAATGCTAGGTCACCTCAGATCTATCTGTCTCATCTTGCTGTAATGTGAAGACCATAAGAAAATACTGCTTAAGTTGTTCTGACAACCACTGATCAGCTACAGTTGGATTGATGAGCTTTATTCCAGTTCTGGAACTGTCTAGTAGGATATTAAATTAAAGAGCAACTAATGGCAGGTCAGATTGAAAAGCCCTGTCATGAAAAGACATGAACAACCACTGCACTGTGTCTAGTAAAGGAAAGGCAAGAGACAAGAAGGTAGCACAGATTCTGGTGCATGAGGAGGGGCCAATGAGCTAAGTCAGTGAGGCAGAAATTAAAGCCAGGTTTCGGAGAGGAGGTTTATATGTACAGTTATGGTATGAACTGGAGGTTGTCAGATCAGTAGGACTCAATAGCAGCATAAGTGTAATTTAAAAGAAAAAAATTCTACTTGTAGAAAGAGGCATGCATGTGCACATGGTTTGGGCCAAAACCAACTTTGAATAAAGAAACAATTTCAGCTCCTCATTTTAATTAGATATTTTTAACCACATTTCTCAGTGTAGTTACAAAAGTTTCTAACATATATTAAAATGCTATTTAATGTAATAATGATTATATATACACAATATATAATGTTCTTCTTTTCTTACTTCTCAGAGAATGATGCTCCAAACAACATATGCTCAATCTTAAGAGTATACCAATACAATAGGGTGTTTTATTTAATTCTTTATATTTTTAATGTATTAAAATTATTAAGAATATTATTTCAAGATAAATAAATGAAGTTATATGCCAATCTCTGAGTCTAACAATATGCAAAATTTCCTTTGTCATCATCTGAAGGTAGTGTTAAGAACAAGAAAGTGTTTCAAGACCTTCTCTTACTGATAGATTTGTCTATACTGTAAGAGAAAAGGAAGACTTCCCTCTATTGCTTGTAGTGTGATTTTGATATAATCTGACCTGTATGAGTGAACAGCTCCAGTGAAGTCAAAGGAAGTGCTCTAGGCAAGTAAGAGGAGAATCTGCACACTCACTACCTTCCTGTCTTCAGGCAACCCAACTTGAATTTTTAATGTAGAAAACCTCCACCTCACCTGTCACTGAGATGAGTTACATCCAAATCTAAGTGCAAAGGCCATGTCCACAGACCTCTGCTTCAGTCCTCTCAATGGAGAGGATTTGTTCTGGTTTTCCCATATTTTACTTTTTTTCTTTCTTTTTGGAAACACTTGATATCTGCAAATCACAAAGTCTTATTTCAGCTCTCTTGTTGATACTGTGTGTATTGATAAAGAAATTTCTATAACAGGAAATTAAGAGTTGTTCCTGCACTGGAGTTCAGTCAGTCTCCTCAGAGAACACTTTCATACTGTTTTTACAGATGAAGTAAAGAAATAAAGATGGCCCTAAGGCCAGTTGCTCCTCACAAGCTATTGTCCATATGTAGGAGTGCTTCCTCCAACTTAGCATGAAGAATCGAATGGGAAAGTTTATCTTTCTCGCACAGTCACAGAATGGGCATTTTCCTAGTGTACTGCCTCGGAGAATGAGGATAGCTTCCATTTTCATACAGTGAAAATGTGTAGTTATATGTCACAGGGCTGCCCTGGGCTTGTGAACAGATCTACGGTTTTCCTTTGTGAAGGTGAGATTCGTTTATCACATCCTATGGGAAGAAGACTCGAGAGGCTGGAAAAATTGCTGAAAATACTCATGCCTGGAAAAAAACCCCAGAAAACCCCAAAACAATCCAAATGATGACCTAGCCCTTAAACCTTTCATTTATAGATCAAGAAAGAAAAATAATGAATCTTCATGAGGAAACAGTTGGTAAGAGATTGTTATTCTGGATCATAAGAACAAATAGTACATAAAAAAGACTCTGTCAAGCATACCTCCTATTAAGATGCAATTTTTTCCTATCTTTATATTTGAATATATTTCTGCTACATGGATTAGTGTAACATCATTAAAATAATAATTTAAAAATTCTTTAGAGTGTTAAGAAATTATTTTTCCTTCCTCAGCATTATTTACTGCAACATCATTTCTATTAAAGAGAAAATGTGAATACTTTCATACATCCTTCTACGGAATCACAGATTCTAAGACTCACAAGATCCTCTCGATCTACAACATAATGTTTTATTTGTGTTGGTAAGATATTGGTCTTTTCAATCACTGCAAATATTCAGGTTTTGAACTGTGTGTTACAAGAGGTGTCATTGCCTTTTACCAAGTCCCTTTATGCTTGGAGTATAAAGATATTTCTCATAATTAAGCAAATACATATTTTTCAAACTCTTTGATAAGTGTATAAGTTCTGTGTGAGATCACTGGAATTTGTGCATTATTACTCTGTTCCTTTTGCAAGTCACTAATGTTTAGGTCTGAGGTTGAAAGACAATTTCAACAGTTTTCTTGTGTTTGCCATACTGCAAGATTTTCACTGTGTAGTCAGGAATGTGAAATTTTTGGGTTTAGAGGGAACACAAAGGAAAGCAAAGAGTCAGCAAGACTAGCAGTTTGCTTTGCAAAGAGAGGCAAGTTTACATTTCCTGGAGGCTTTAACTTTACTTTGACTAAAATGCTGGAAGACACAAAACTCCTGCATGCAGTTTTACCAGCTTGTATAATAAAATGGAAATACATATGTAATATAAGTGTTCCGTTCTTTACTGACTTCTTCGGTGATGTAAAAAAGGGTAGTACAATGGTGGTACAGTGCAGTACAAAAGGTAGTATGTAAGGTGGTACTTTTCAAAATTTACCAAAGTTGCAAAATAATTTTAGCATATATACCCTTGAAAAAGTTATCAAATGTTAGATAAAGGCTTATTAATCCATTTCATTGTAGGCAATATCTGTTTCCAGATTTGTAATGTGTCTCCCTCATTGCACACAATAAAACACCTTCAAGGCACTAATAGCTCTGATCTTTTCAGTCTCACATAAAAACTTATAAAAATTAACAGGAAAGCATTATTTCAAATAGTTTCTAATTGTTAATCACTGAAAAATATAGTCTGAAATTTTGCACTTTTGAGTAATTTTATTTTGAGTAAATAAAATACTCATGAACAGATGCTAGACAGTACTGTCATTTAACGTTGTATTGATGCTATTTGTATAAAAAAAAACCCATAATCTCTCAAAATGTAATGCCAAAAGTTACTAGCTTTTTAGTTTCTGCAATTTAGGGCCCCCTTTTCAAATAATGTACTAGCTTTCTTTTTAAATTATTATTTTTATTATATACTATTATATATGATCCAGAATCATCTAAAGGAATTATATAAAAAGCAAAAGTTAGATAAGTCACTTTATTTTCATGTCATATAATTTTCTTATTAATTCATTACTTATTTAAACAATGCAGACAACACCTTGAAATGGCTTTTGTTCCAGATAAATATGTTTCTTGCTATTTCACTAAGTACTGAGTAGTATAAGCAACAAAATTTCTATATACATAAAAAATATATATACTGAAATTCTCAAATATATGTGATTTTTTAGCTCTTCTACAGACACATATAGGTACACCACTGAATAAGAAAAAAAAGAAAAGCTCAAATAAGGATGTGTTTCTAAAGTCAAAGTCTTTTTGAAATTCAGGTTTCAATTCCATTAAAACAACATTTGGAGCTCAATTTTCTGTCTTCTTATTAAACCTTGGGAATACGTTCAAATCATGAAATGAAGATTTCTAAATTTCCATTACTTAAAAATAATAAAAGCAAGAGAGTATGAAATAAGTTGCAATAGCAAAATATATTCTCTCCTCTCTCTTCTCATCTTCATAAAATAAAATATTTTATGATGGACAAAATACATTTTGAAAGGGGAAAATGTATTTATAGCAAAGAGAGAGAAGTAAAACATATACAGTATAGTAGATGTGTGGAGAAAACCAATGTTTTAGGGTTTCTTTGTCATTTTTTTAATATGCTTGCTTATTAATCTGACAAAAATCTCAATGTTGTCACATTTAGAGAACTTCACAACCAGTCTAAACAACAGTCTTCCAGAGAAGTAGGAAGCTGTCTGTGTTATCTTTCGTATTGCCCAGATCTTCATTACTTTGACTCAAAATCTATCAATTCCTTGCCACATTTTCAACGTGGTATTTTCACTTTTCCACTCAAAAGACTAATGTTTTGTAGCTATTCCACACAATTTTAATTTCCATCTGAGTAATAAGTTGACAATAAACCAAGCATGCATACTATGTATAAAATACTGTGCACAGCTTAAAAAAGCATCTATTACAGATAAAGTCATGACTTTTCACATCAAGTTCATAAGTTGTAACCTTCATAAGTTATTTCTGTGACATATTTCTTTATATTTATCTTTTACATAATTAAAAATACCACACCTAATGTCCTGATTGACCTTCTGGTGAAGGACAAGTGTAAATCAGGCTTAGCCATCTTTTTGGCATTGAGAAGTGAACTACATGAGTGAATCTAAGAGTCACACCCAATAGGTTTTCTAATCTCTTTCAAAGTTTTCTTTTTCATGGTCAATACAACAATCTTTAAAGAATCTTAAAGCTTCTGTCTTAGGTTTAATTTATATTCAGTTACTACTTCCTCTTCACTAGCCCTCTTCAACTTTCTCCCTCTCTTTCAGATGGTAAATTGTCTTTTCATATTATTAGCAAACAACAACAACAAAAAAAGCTACTGCAAATTAGGCAGAATTTAGGTAATCTTGACCCATATGTTAGTTCATTACAATTTAGGGCATGGTTAACATAGACAAATGATGGAGGAATAACATGGAGAAATGATATTGCCTAATTCTTTACCTGATCTGCGTACAATCTGGATTGACCTCAGTGGAAAGATGGTCTAATTAACACTCAAATTCCACATTTCTTGTTTTGTAGTATTGCTTTAAATTAAGAAAGCAAGTGCTCCATTTATTTTTTATGCATTAGGAATAAAACTTCCAAGGAAAGACAAATACACACACAAACTTAAATCACTCTGAATTTATATTGCAAATATAATTTGCCGTTATCATAAACACAGTGACATATTGGGAGTATCTCAGTAAAATTAGTAAAAAATAAGTTATCATAAGGCACTAATGTTCCTATTCCAGAATAATATTCAGCATGAGAAAAATACCTCCAACACCTTCTTCTAAAAACTATTTACATAAAGATAGTTTTAGTTACTTTCTCAAAGGTAAAAATTAAAATAAATTCCTATTCTGTATCATTTATTTAATTTATTTCCTTATCGAATTCTTAGAAATAATTAATGTGCCCAAGTAGTTGCATCATAAATATAGTTGATATTTTGTGGTTATTGATTCCTACATAAAGCTTATTCAGTTTTTTACCATGGTTTCAGTACCATACACTTGTTTTGTGATAAATCCCATCATTGCAATATCACAAGAGCTCCCAGTGATTTAAAGAGGCATTCTAACTTGCTGCCTGTAAATCACATATGATAAGCTAACATATGTGTTTAAAATCCATCAAAACCTGCAGCATAATGGTAATTCAACCCTCTTTTCTTCAGTAGCCAGTAAGTAAAAAATGCTTGTTTCATCCTTGGGCCAGCTAATTTTATTTTTTTTTTTAATTGGACAGGAAAAGAAATTAACAGAAACAAAGAATTCCATCTGGCAATTTTTCCTGCTGTTTATATTTCTTATTTTGCTCATAAGCACATGAAGAACCACCTGCAAGGGGTTTTGATAGAGTGAGAACTCTTTTATGTCTGAATGTTAATCTAGTGAGTAGGAACTGAGTAATTGCCAAGGAATAAGTAGAAGAGGAATGAGAAAAGAAATTGTGTAGGGTGGGATGACAATTGTAAACAAGGAAATTATTCTGGTTAGGGTAAGGTTTTGTTTTTATTGAGTTGGGTCATTATGAAAAATTCCTTTCTGATATAGGGATATCTGATTATCTAAGGAACAAAGCAAGTAGTGTGCTTGCTCTTCCTGGTAGTGGAGCATTTGTTTTAGGTAGATAAGTATATTTTAAAAGAAGGATGCTGTATTATTTATTTGGGATGCTAAATGCCTAGTAACTTTATGCCAGAAATTACCGAATTATAGTCTTGAAACCAGGGCAATTTAAATTATAACTCTTCCTCATGATAGACATTTTGACACATGTAATTCACAACATATCACATAAACAATATTTATAAGTCTTGATTTAATGCAGTAAAAGAACTTCTTTATTCAGTGATTATAGAGAAAAGCATTAAAGAATCTCTAAAATACAGGGTGCCATATTCCCAGTACAGACTAAGAAAAACTGGATGAAAAGCTGCATATAAAGAGGGCAGTGTGGCCGAAACCATCACTTTACTCCAGATACTACAAGTGAAGGAGTAGAGTAGGAAATGGCAAACATGTTGGGCAGGGGAGTGAAATTATTAAAATTTTCATAGTGACATAAGCTACAAACCTAAAGAAGCGCAAATTCTTTATTAGTTCAGTTTCTCCTGTTTTTCTTACAAACTGATAATAAATGTAAGAATTATTTGTGCATGGTGAAGTGGATTGAAAATGGGCTGAACTGCCAGGTTCAAAGGTTTGTGATCAACACAAAGCATAGGTGGATAAGAAGATCTTGCTGCCATTCAGAGGGACCTGTATAGACTGTTGAATTGGACAAAGAACAATTCTAACAAATTCCACAAAGGGAAATTCATAATTCTGGAAATGGGGAGTAATAATCCCTTGCATCATTACAGCCCAGGAGGCTAATTGACTGGAAAACAGCTTGGTGGAGCAGGAGCTTAGAGATGACATGATACTTTCCCTCTGCTCATCACTGTTGAGACATCTGGGGTGCTGGGCTCCTCAGTACATGGGAAGACATGGATTTAATCTAGATGATCCTGCTTTAGTGGGGTGGGGTGAACTAGATGACCTTTTGAAGTCCCTTCCAACTCCTAACCTGTGATCATGTGATTCTGTGATATGTTGGAGCAAATTCAGCCAAGGGCCTTGAGGGTGAGAAAAGAACTAAAACAGTTGCCATACAAGAAGCTGAGAGATCCTAGAAAAGAAAAGGCTCAAAGGGTTTAGATGATGTGGTGTTCAGGAAGGAAATAGAGCCAGACTCTACTCATTGTTGTCCAGCGATAGGAAAAGAGGCAATGAGCACAAACTGAAATACAGGAAGTTCTCTCTGAATACAAACACACACACACACACCCTTTTTCATGGTGACAAACTGTGGGGTTTTTTACTGTGAGGCTTTTCAAACACTTGAACAGATTGACAAGGGAAGCTGTGGAACCTCTTAAAAATACTTAAAACATGACTGACAATGTGCTTTGCAACCTGTTCTGGTGGGCACTGCTTTGAGCCTGGCATTACTCTGAGATGGCATCCACTCATCTCTGTCAACTTTGGCTTTCTGGGATTGTGTGAGTCTGTCATTTGAATAGTTCTGCATGTGTTCCTTGGAAGTAGTGTGGAATGGCATTGTTATTTAGGGACACTTACATTAATATGAAAGCTTTTTTATATTACTGAGCTGCTTTACACTTTGTGAGGAATCTTTGACTAGCGAAGAGAAGCAATGCTAGTCATATAAAAATTAAAATATTTTAGATCACTTTTCATTGTCTATTCAAATCTTGATTGTTCTAATTGATTTTCTTTCCCTCTAGATTTATGGAAGGCCATCTGTAGAGGAGCAATAATCTACTCCTTTAATTCTGGAAATCAAATTACCATGTTTTGTTCTGCATAACAATATTATTGATACACTCTATAATTGAAAAATATTTCGTGTTTCAGTTAACCCTGGCCTTGCAGCAAGAACTCTGGAAACAGTGATTTATTTTCAAAAATCTGAGAGTCAGTAGACTGGGCAAACACTCTGCATCTGGGTACCAAGATAAATAACATGACATGATATATTTAGAAAATTATAAAATAAGCCAAGAGAAATTTAAATAGGAGGAGGATAATGCATTCTTTTGCTAGAAAATTCTGGAACATGTAGTGTCACTGAAGAGACAATTTAAGAGAAGGCAGGGAGATTTTTTCTCATTCTCCCCTATGAATAATTCAATGTACTGCAAGACCGAATATGTACTCTGTGACTGGTACCATATGCTCATAGTTGATGTGCATCTGTATTGTTACTATTGTTAATTCATACAATGTCTAATGTAGAAAATTTAAGGTTGAACTGCAGGTTAAGTGAAGGCTTTCTCAATGAGAAATAAGCATTTGATAGAACTCTTTACTATAGGTATAAAGCAGTAGGCTGCCATGTGTAGGAAGCTCTAGTGAATCCATACCCCAAATCCTTGATAGTCAAATGCCTTTAAAAATACTAATTTTGCAGAAACATCCCAGTTATTCAAAACAGTTAATCACCTACTTTATTTCAACTGTGTTCTTATCAGGGTTGCTAAATTGGAATAGATTTATGCTTTTCTGCATCTGATCACAAGTTTTGTAATGTCTCTTCCAAACACATTTTAAATATTTTCTTTAATAAAGAATGTTGGGTGAGTGCTAGTTTCCATATATGTTTCCACCAAGAAAAAAAACTCTGAGCAGAAAGGTAGTAAAAAAAATGTTAAGAAACCAATTATTGTTCCCATACTGGTTATTGGTTTTTAACTTCCATTTTAATACCTATCTTCTCTATCTAGATGCTCTTTTCTTATCTCTAGCTGCCCGTTCAGCAGCTGTTGGTAGCTGAACTGTCACTTCCTATTCACTTTTTGATGAGAAACTTAATTCTGAATATTCACCATTTCCATCTAAATGTTTACATAATAGCTTTCTACTAATTAAATTCCTTTCTCTTGGACTCTTCACTCTGCCATTCTCTCTTTTCACTTTCCCCTTGGTTGTCTCTTGCCATTCTCTGTCTTGGCTGTATGCCTGGAATATATTTTCTGTTTTGATAGAACTTATCTCCAGACTCACCAAAAAACTGCAGGACAGGATACGAGTCCTTCACTTTTTTCCCAGTTAAAGTGATCAGTATGGAATGGCTTAAATATACTCATAGCTTCACAGCCCACACATTGATTTGTCAGCTTTGTTCTCTTTTGTTCATCTCTATCTTTATAAAAATCTCTTCAACAGTGGCCTTACATTTATAATTAAGCATACTGAACTATATGCATACTGGTTTTAATCCCATATAAACTGTATTCAGTTGGCAAGCTCTTTCTGGTGAGAAATATCCTTTATTGCAAAATGCAGAAATATCTAAGCAGTTTGAAAGATATGTGCATAAGAATTAGCAAATCATTATGACACTTGTGAGGATAAAGAATAATAATGTGTCTTCTGTGCCATACTTACCAAAACTTCAAAAATATTTGTTGCCTTCTATAAATTGTAACTTTTAGTATTGCTCACAAATGATTCAGCATTTTCTGTTTGTTAATTAAAAGACCATTCCCCCAGTTTTCTCATGAGCTCTCTGGCTTTCTCAATTGGATGTCAGGAGATTAACTGGTTTTGTCACCCCAAAAAAAGAAAAGAACCAAGTCCTGCAAGCCCTCAGGAAACCATCAAAACAGTGGTTCAGTATTACCAGACTGCTATTTAGTTCTCCCTGATACTGTTCCCTGTGGCTTTCCTTTCAGAAGCCATATTCTGCAGATGACTTTTAGTGGGAATGTCTTCTGTGGTAGTAGATTGGGTCTAAATCTCTTATAGGGCTGAAAAGTACAACACACATTACAATTAGTGCCACAGCACACAACCTCCTTGTTAACTTTGGATGATAAAATTATTTTTACATGTACCATACACTTTTGAATACATTTTCAGGATTTTAATATTTAAAGAGCACTTCCACTTCCACATTAATATACTTTGAATTAAAAACTCATATAAATTTCATTAACTCTCATCTTGTCAAAATTTTATCAACAATTATCTATTCTTTGCTGTATGAGGAAAAGAACATTTATTCATAAACTTTTACATCTAATGTTGTACTTCAACAAAAACATGTAAATAGTACCTTAAATGTCCATGGAGTCTCAGGAAAAACACAAGTAGAATAGATTAGTGCAATCATCATTTAATTAATCTTGAGATAGAAATGTATTTTAGCACTGAAACTGTTTTTGATGAACTGTAATAAAATATTATATCCTTAGTTTCTTCCTTTTTCTTTTCCCCTTGTGCTGTAGTATTTAACATTTGTCCCATCCAAATATTTCTAAATTCTGTGCTGTAGCTTTGCTCATATTGAAATCATGCTGACCCTATCTGAAGCAGTGCAGAAAACCTGTGCCCACCTTACCAATAATACTCATTAAAAATAAAAAATAAAAAAGAGAGAACTGACAAAATCTCAATTTCAAGAGTAGAGATACATCTGCTAGTTATGTAATAGGTCCTAAGAGCAACTACTTATTTGGAAAGAGAAGATAATATCACAGGTAACCCTTAATAGTAGGACTGTTGAAGTGGGGAACATTCTGCAGTACTCTTTATGAGATAAAACTGGCAGCTTAGAGTACATCGTTGGAAAGGAAAACAAGTGAAAGATACTGGTGTAAAGGAAATACTGTTTCCACCTGTAAGCTTAAATTATCAGTGATGAGGTCTTAGACACCAAGTCTCTAATTATATCCCTCCCTGTTTTTAGTGTCTGTGTTTCGGCTTTCTTGATACTGAAGACAAACATGAAACAACATTGTGCCAGAAAGAGTTTTCAGTGGGAAATCAAAGGAGAAGAAAAAAAGTGTATTTAATATTTATTGTAAACATAGTCATATTCTTCTTTAACATGGCTACCTAATGTTAGTGCATCATCTTGCATCAGTTCTGAGTCACCAGTCTAACTTAACTGGTGAACTTGCTTGGTTCAGATGTGGGGCTCTGCCATGCACAGTGCACAAGAAACTATCTTCAGAAGAGTGGAAATTTTTACAAACTTCACAAAACCATGCACACATAACAACATACCATGTAAGCCTTATTGGTGCATAATACAAAAAGTTAAGCTTATACTATCCAGTATAGAAATAGAAATAAAATATGAAATTTGACTAGAATATATGAACTGAATGGAGAGATGTTTGTCCCTTTCAAAGGTATGTAGAAGAGTCTATGCCTTGTTCTCAGGAGGCTGGGAGGCAGAGTCATTATCTGCATAAAGCAAGACTTTAAGTGAATGAAGCTGTGCTTTGGAGTGAATAACAAGCAGCTGAGAGGTCATGGGTAAGGGTCAGAGGATATACTATCATGGGATACATGATAGTGTGGTAAACATCTGCTGCAGAGTGACTGACTAATCCAGAAGAGGAAGTAGTGACATCTTCAGGGAGCCTTGCTATTACAGGGCCTGGTTCTCATTGAGGGCTTTACCTTTCTGGCTTATGCAGGAAGGACAATGTGGAGAGGAACTCGTGATGTAGATTTCTGGAGATCATTAAAGATTATGTCTTGACACAAGTAAGTGATTGGTGACCTGGCAGGGAAAGGCTATTGGACATGTTATTTATGATTAAGGAAGGACTAATTCTGTTTTAGGTGTATTAAGGTCAACAGCAGATTTGACAGCAGGACAAATGCTCTCAAGTTAGTGGACTCTGAGAGTAAGAGAAGTGTGAAAGATGAATAGCAGCATCACAAACATGAACATCAGGAGAACAAATTTCAGATTATTCAGGGGTATGTTTGGCAGCTTCCCATTGGAAACTTCTGTGGGCAAAAGGACTTTGGAGAGCTTGATCATATTCAGGAAGAGCTCCTCAAAAAAAAAAAAAAGAATCGTCTATTTTGATGTTCATGAAGTCAAGCAACCACGACAAAGAGCCAGTACTCATGAATGGGGAATTCATGCTGGAACTAAAGTTAAAAAAAAAAACCAAAAAACAAACTATGCAGAAGGAGGAAACAGGGATGTGTTTCTTGGTAAGAATCTGTACAAGCAGGGAAGAAGTGAAGGAAGGCAAAGTTCAGCTGAAGCTGAAACTAAGGAGAGATGAGAAAGCTAAAAAAGGCCCTCTAAAAGTGTCTTGTTAGCAAAAGGAAGACTAAGGAAAATGTGAGACATTAAACCTAGTGACAGAGCACATGGAAAACTCTGCTGTTTTCATCTTGCCCTTCTGAAGATGAATGTATTGTTTGCCTTTGGAAAAAGACAAACAATACATTCATCTTCAGAAGAGCAAGAAGGAAGATCTAGGAAACCATAGGCTTCACTCCCTAGGAAGATTAAAGAAAATCTTCCTGGAATTAAGTTTGTTAATTACACCAGACTGAGAAGGTTGGGGATAGGACTAATAGACTGAAAACCAGGACTACTATTCAAAGACATCTTGACAGATTGACAAGTGCATGGAAAAATCCCTCACGATGTTCACAAAGTAAATGCCAAGTCCTGCATCTGGAATGGACTAACCTCCACAGAACAGTATTGTGTGGTGAATAACTGGCTAAGGAACGGGTTCTTCTTGGTGACAACAATTCAAACATGAGTCATCAGTATATTGTTATAATGAAGGTGACCAAGCATAATATGGGTTGTATTAACATGAATGTGACCAACAGGCTGAAGGATGTGATTATTTCCCTCTCCCTAGTGATCCCCTGTGAGATCACATCTAGAGCACTGCATCTAGATTAGATTTCCTCACTACAAGAAAGTTATTCACATAGTGGTGTGTGTTCAACAGAGAGCTACCAAGTAGGTTAGCAGGATGGGGCACGTTTTACAAGAACTGTGGGAACTGCATGCGTACAGTCTTAAGAAAAAAGGATGAAGAGGGTATCTTATTGCTACCTTCAGCTACCCTCTGTAAATATATGAAGACCGGGCCAGACTCTTCTTGAAGGTTCATGAGGGGCCAGCAGACACAAACTGCAGCAAGGGAAATTCCAGTTCAATATTAGGGACAAGTCTGCACAATGTCAATAGCCAAATACTGGAACAGGAAGCTCAGGCTGTAGCCTGGAATGTGTCTGAGTGAAAAATGATAAAACAGTATCCTCAAAGATGCTAATTAGAGTATCTCTGCAGTACACGTGGAGTCAGAGAGGGAAGGAAAGTTTGCTGCACCTTTCTCTCTGCAAAGGGATGTCGTATAGCTTATGTGAGATTTTTAGCATTCAGCCTCAAAGGTACATAGTACAGGTCTTATCTATTTATTTAATTGACAGAATTTCTTCAGAATTCAAATGCTTTGACCACAGTACAATTCAAACAAAATAGTATTTCTATAGCTAACATCACAGTACAGCTGGTCAGCTGTTATCACAAGTAGACAGCTATGAAATACCTACTGGTTAGGCTACTGGCTTATCAGAAGAGATAGATTAATTATGAAAATCATTGTGAGTGTAGCAAAATTTTGTTGTCGTAATTCTGCATTACACAGATTTGCTTTTATCAAATAGCTTATCACTTCAATCAGAAACATATTTTACCATATATTTATCAGAAAACTCAAGCTTGCTCCATGGGAAAGATTATACAGAGGTTGCAGGGCAGTCCTAAGTTGAAGATAATTACCTCTTTGGAGTATTTCACTTGGTGTATTTAAAGGGAAACTCAGATGCACCCAGTGCTTGTTGAATATATTTACCTTTCATCATGTGCTTTCAGATACCACAGGTATCTATATTCATTAGGGTGACACTGGTTAGGAAAGGTGAGTGATGTGCTTCTTTGTAAGTGCCATGATATTCTTACTGTAAGATACTTAGTTACCTCATTGGAACATTTGTGAAGACTGCTGATGTGATAGGAATCCCAGAGATATGAACAAAATTCAGAGTGCTTTAAGAACTTCTATAACAGACACATGTTAGATCCTCTGTCTGGGCAGTAAGAAATTGAACTGATGGTGCAGTGTGCATTCAGAGTCCACCTTACAGCGCTTAATTTCCCTGAGCAAATGAGCGTTTAATTTCTCCTTAATTTCCTTCAACCCCTGGTAGCCTGCAGAGGAATGACACCACCAAGTAACAAGACATTCTAAATTAAGAAATGTAGCTGCCTCCCTATTGTCACAAAGAAAAATATCACCCTTATTTTCAGACTAGATGGAACAGCAGATAATGTTGCTCAAACCAGACTGTGGCACTTGTCTTCTATTTATGAATTTTAGTCAGTATATTATGCCTTGTCAAGCAGCATAAATGTCTCATATGACAGCCATGTTAATTAATATACTTGGTTTTTTTTTCCCTTAAGGAAACAAACAAACAAAAAAACTTTATGGAAGCAAAGCATGCATTTGTTCATCAAATTATTTAAATTTACATATTAATATAAAGGTAGTGGATTAAAGTAAATAGCAGTAGAGAATTTGTTTGCTTGGCATTTTTTATTATAAGTACTTATTTTCAACTTGGCAGACTTTAACCATTTGGTCGCATTTTCCCATCTGCTGAATATCTGCTACACAGCACATTGTTTTAGAAAATTTAATCTGTCGTGGTCTAACAGGAACAAAGAAAAAATAATATGTGATGTTATTCTCTTGGAAATAGATGTTTAGCTTGTTTGATTTCTTTTTTTTTTTTACTTGTAGGTGACACCTAAACCCACTTTTTTTTTTCTGGATATATTTATGAAAACAGACCTGCCCAAATTTTGAAAGGTGGGGGGTTTTTGTCAGTGTGAAAATAAAGAAGTGGCATTAAGAATAAAGGAACTAAAACAAAGGAATGGGGACGGGTAATTAAAATTCAGAGAATAAGCATGTGTCCTAGCAGGCAGTTTGTGTCTTAATAGGTAGATAAAACATGGAAAACAGAGCAAACCAAGCAGCCCCGTCCTCAGTGAGATAAGACATGGTACTAATTCATCCTCAGTGGGCAACGAAGAATGCATATAGTAGCAGCTTTGAGTTTTGAAAATATATTATTGTTAAAAGTTTCTTGTCTTCTCAAGTGAGAATTGTAACAGGAAAATATTCTCTTAGGTTGTCTGTAGTACTGTTTACCCATATGATAAGGACACAGCTCACTGAAAATTATTAACATCTCAGGAACTAAGAGACTGCAGTGTTTCTGAGCACAGTCCCAAATAATCTCTGTAGAATTTTGAAAGATATTTTTTAGAAAATGAATAGCTTTGTAGCCCATTTGCATACATTTCCAACCTATATTTATTTTTAAGATTAGTGGACTAATCTGGTACTTCTAAAGCAGCCTCCATAATAGCCTTCCTTCTATATGGCAAACCTCTGTCATCAGCTTGTGCCTTGGTTTTATTATAGCTTCTAACAGGAGCTAGAAACCGACCTAAACATGAAGTACTCAAATGCCATCAGCCAAATGTATGATAATTGTCTAACATTCACTGAAATCAATCAAACAAACAAACAAAAAAAAAAACAAACCATGCTACTTATATAAATGATCCTAGCAAAGTTCTAGGAAGAGGACATAGGAACCAGCTTTGAAGGGAAATTAAAAATTATTTTGTAGAAGTAATGCACAAAAAATATCCCCTCCGTTTTTCAGAGGGCACATGAAACCATTCCCAGTGCCAGACAACTACATATAACTGGAAAAAAGCTCCTTACCTTGACATCATATATTTTCACTTAGTCCAAAGGTACACATCTACTAAATGAAACTTGTGCTTTCAAACTTCTTTCTATGACTTTAAGTACTTGCTCTTTGCAACGTGAAAGACAACTTCTAATGAATTGTAATTAATTTCCTTGTAAAAGTTTTATCTACTAAGTATTTTTTCTCTTCCTTTGTATTTTTTAAATAATTCAGAGTATGTCATAATAGTAAAAATCTTCAGAATAATATATCTGTATCTATATGAATTTTTTCTAAAGTGTTTTCAATAAGTCTCAGAATAACCTTCTCCATAATTTTACCAGGCAGTGAAGTGAGACTGACAGACCTGGTATTACCACAGTCTGCCTTCTTACACTTCTTGAAAACTAGAACAACATTTGCCAGCTTTAAGTTGACTAGGACCTCTCCAGACTCCCAAGGCTGTTGAAAAATAATAGAGAGTGGTCCCACAATGACATCAGCCATCTCTTTGAGCACCCCGGGATGAATACCATTGGGTCCTATAGGTTTATATACATCCAGATGGAGCAGCAAGTCTCTAATAATCACAGGGTTGGCTGGGAAGTGTATCATCCCCCCACAGAGAGATGTCTCTTATCACCTTTATTGCCATGCACACCTTATTCCTCACCTGGAAAGTTCCATCACACTCTGCTAGCATACACCCAAGTCTAGCTGTGTTATTACCTATCTGGCATGTGAGAAAGCTATAGAGTAATAAGAGAAAAAGCTCCTTGAATTTTATAAGCACTGTTTCCTTCTACTCTTGTGGCACTTAAAATCCAAATGGCATTTGAATGCATGAGGGTGAGCTTGAATGGTGGAATAAAGAGAGGAAGCATATCCAAAGTGAAATTTAGATACTTTCTTTTTGTGGTTTGATACCCCACAAACCTTTTTGAGAAACAGCAACGAACTGAAGTTTCAGCTTCATGTGACAGCTGGTTTTTGTTTATTTTTACTTTTTCTTACTACCAGATAAGTCTGGATTGTGAGAATTTATCTGTATGCACATGAATATGGAAATGGAGGGAAGAAATATATGACTACTGTTGCCTCAGAAAAAAAAAAAAGAAGGTATATTTTTAATATAAACACTGGTAACACTTCTTTGCATTTTAACTCTCCTGCTCAAGTAAAACAAACAGTGACAGTGGAAGTATGTGAAAAGGAGAGACTATTGGGTTAGAAATGGATTTTATTTTATATGTTCAATTAATTCCTGCTTCTGAAAAGAGAAAGAACAAAACTTCTTGTTATAAATGTTGCAGTTTCACCACTGTTCTAATATGGATGGGAGTAAGTTCAGACCATAATTCAGTTGTCACAAGAAAACTCGCAAAATGTGCACAGTGGGCAGAAAGAATCAACACGTTTACTACTTGGTTCCCTTTCTGTCTTTTTGAACCTAAATTTGTCATCTGATGACTTAATTTTAGAAGTCTGGAGTGCAGACATCTACCTTTGAGATGGTTGTCTAGACTGCTTTTATTATCAATGTTGAGAAACAGGAACTTTTAGAGTGTAATTAATATGACCCAATTTAAATTTCTTCTCCACGATAAGAGGAATATCATATAATTTTTTTTTTTATTGACTATAAAGGGACTTCAGACAAGTAACTCCATTGTAGATGTCTACTTTGCAGATATATAATACAAAGTCAGATGAAATTTATCCCAAACGCCTATTTAATCAACCCATTTTTCAGATGTAGCACATATGTATTTCCTTCTTTAATAACTCAAATCATTATATTTTTAATGATTGATGTTCAGGTGAAGAAGTGAAGATGAAGTCTTGCCTGTAAATTCTATGTCAGAGGGCACATAAAAGATGGTCACAATTTTAACATAAAATTATCTAACTAGTCTGTATTTCATACAAAAGTGTTATTCGAAATATGCTAGCTGGAATGAATACACAAGAAACTTTAATTAGGTCTCTCTTAGACTAATAAGTTTGATGAGGTTTAAAAAAGAATGAATTGGATAGCAGGTGGAGATTTTCAACTCTCAAGGCTCCAAATAACAGTTTGTAAGTAGGTCTAGCTAGAACTAATGGCATAACTACTTTAAAAAAATAAAATTAAAAAAAGAAATAGAAAGAAAATGTCTGGGCAGAACCAGATGTCAGAAGCTGAGAATTTGACAATATATTGGGCAGGCTCCCATCTGTGCAAAAAGATTTTCTTTGGAACTTGCCATCTTGTACTCTTAAGCTTAAGACAATATTTGGAATAACAGCATCCAGAAAGAAATCACCAGAATATAAACATAAACTTTCTAATTTTTATCTCTACAAATCAAAAACAGGCAAGCCAATTTTTTACTACATAGATCTGGAGAGCCTGAAACTGGAATCCTAAAACCGAACACATCCATTCACATCTGTCCAATACAGTTAACACTAGAATATTTTCTTTTGAGTGTCAATATATTGAAGAAGTACATTGTTGAGCAAAATGTGCAAAATGCCCCCATCACAATCAATGCTTGTGTGCATGTAGAGATCACACAAGAGACAAGCTATATTATTTTCAACAGGAATGCATGCTGTCCTTGAATGGACTTCTGTTCTGAGGAATCATGTAGCCAGAACTGGATTGGCAGAGAGAGTTCAACAATTACACTTGCCTGTAGCTCTCCATTGTGACTCCTTTTGTAAAGTCCCATATTTAAGTCCAGGCTCCTCTTTGCTTATGTTTCTTACAGACTGAGCTTCTGAAGTCTGCTTCTGTAGAGCACTTAATTTAATGGAGTTTGAATTCTCCTGGAGCGTTAAGAATTTAAGCTGCAATTATCACAGAATGAATATTGTTTTTTAAAAATCCATTTTCCAATTGGCTGCTTGGAATTTTGATAGTAATATTACCATATTTATGCCTAAATCTCCCATGGAGCACTTATGTCATTGCTAGCCATTTCTTTATCATTCCTAGTTTATATAACAGGGTTCTGTATACACATTAGATATTTCAGGTTCATGCATTTTTGAACCATTTTAAAAAAAATCAAACATAGAGCTCCCACAGAAGCATTGTAATGTTTTTTTTCTCTGTGTTTATTCAAAATCCTTCTTCTCATTCTAGGAGAGATATATCTACTTCAATGCTGACAGACACTACCAGTGTAGTTGTCCAGCCTTGCCTTTCCTCATAATTTCACAGTTCCTTTGTGTCAAGTGTCATGTCTTCTATGGAGGACCCACCATCCTATCACTGTCATAGAGTATAGAAGAAATTATTACACCAACAGCTGTCCAAGTGTGTATAATAGGACTGTGTAGAAAGCCCAGCTTTGAGAGCTTCCTTCCTTACTTTGTCCTCGGAATCAGGTAGTGAAATGGAAACATTTCTGTTAGATATTAAACAGTTGTCAAAGGATCAGAGACATCTGTCAGAAAACTACCAACTCACAATAACTTTTCACCAAAAGATTATCTGAGCTCAAAATACACTATATGAATCTCTTTACCTGATTAGATGAAGATCCAATACTAGCTGTTCAGGTCTAATAACGATATCAGACTCTACTCTTAAACAAAATTATAGATTCCAACTCTACATTTAGAAAAATAAAGTTTAACTGTCATTAATTGACTATAACTTCATTTGCATATCCTAAAGTAAATACCTTTGATTTAAACCATGTGATTAATTATTTCAGACATTCAGTTCTTCTAAGATTTTTCTTTTTAACCCTTTTGACAGCTGCAGTATTTAATATCCGAATAATGAACAGCTCTTTCCTCTGAGGAGTTGAGGTTTTGTTGTCATTTCATAAAAGAATTAGATTTAATTAGATTCTAACTATAATGGGCTTTCCTTTATGAGTAAAGTACCCGACAATGTGCTAACTGTCAGACAATGTATCCAGCCCTTAATAGCTTCCACTAGCAGTTTGTTAGCATCTCAAAGAGCTCAATGTTCAACCAGACCCCAGTGTGCAATTCTGAAGAGATTCTCTTGTGTGACCAATAATTGCAAAACATGAAACAGAATTTCACACATTTAGATGCAAAGCACACTGCTCTGCTATCAGATATGCAGAATATGAATAGGAATCCTTCCTCTGTGACTGGAAACCATGAGCAGATGTTCCTGTTGATGGTGACCTGTAGCACAAAAAGCAACTCTTATGTTTTACCACCGGGATTCTTCTGCAGTTTGTAAGGTCTTTTCGCTTTTCAAAAAAACCCAAGATTTGGTACATCTGTTAAAAGGCCTATTTCATCCAGTAGAAGCCCACAGAGTTGCTCCAGTATATTTTGTAGCTGGAAATTCTGAATAGTACCAAAAATTTTAATATATATTTTTTAATAATGTGAAAATTAACTCATACCTTTCTCTTCCAAATACATTATGATTCAAGAAAGACGAATCTATGGAGAGAACTTTGTACAGTAGCTTTTAATTTTTGTTGTGTGATCTGTGCAAGATGTATATTACAGAGGCAGATATTTATGAATAAATTTTGATTTGATCATTTAAGAAGAACTTACCCATGGGAATAGGCATGAAAAGAACTTATACAAACTTTTTTTCCAGTAAAATTTCTTAATTACCTAATGGCATTTCTCTATTACAAATTTTCTTAGCAAACTGAAGTTCTGATCATAG
Organism: Heliornis fulica; assembly: GCA_013399135.1. Taxonomy (NCBI): domain Eukaryota; kingdom Metazoa; phylum Chordata; class Aves; order Gruiformes; family Heliornithidae; genus Heliornis; species Heliornis fulica. The sequence goes on along the minus strand of VXBZ01007008.1, from coordinate 42,888 downwards.
CTGTTATTATCAATGCATAAATTAAAAAATAATAGAAAAAAAACAGTGGCATGTTCTGCTTCCCTTCCTCAAGAATTTTCACAGAAGAAAGTAGAATATAATGTTTTGCCAACTCAAGAGTATTGCCATGTCAAACTTGAATCTGAATCTTGTTACAGAATTCCACCAATGCATGCTGGGGGATGATGTGATAGAAAGCACACCTGTGGAAAAGGACTTTGGGGTAATCACTGACAAAACGCTGACAATGTACATGTGCAACAATGTGCATACTGGGCAGCATCAGAAAAAAATGGCTAAGAAGCTAAAGAAGCTAATGTCCTTTTGTCAGCTGGTATACCTTTATTTCAGCTGAAGCAAAAAAAAAAAAATATTTAACTTCACCATCCAGAAAGCCAGCTAAAATATTATGGCTGAGGCTACTGGTGCACAAGACTGAAAATACTTGTCAGATCAGTTTGGAATAACAGATATCCTATAAAGGACCTTGAATGTATACTCTGTGTTCTGAAAATCTGATGCAGGACTGGTATCTTCTGAGATACTACATGTGGAAGGAGTAACATTTTTAAGCAACCTGTATTGCTACTCACTAGTTTTCAATCCAAAGTGATAAAAATCCTAAAAACAAAACAAATTATTAAATAATAGACAACTAAGTATATTCCACTCAGAAGAAAGTATGTTCAAATTCAGTGTGATAGATAAGATCATTTAGCTAGGCACACAGCCTCACAGCAATAGTTGGATCTGGCCTGCAAAACAATTAATCTGATGAAATACATAACATCTTCCCAAAGATACTTCACTAAACTCAGAATAGCCAAGTGTAGCCTCTGCCATTTTTCTCCTGGAACACGATTTCTGCTACATAACTTAGAAAACCTCTTTCATATGACCAAAATACATCTATCCATTGCCATATAAATGGACATTCACCAGTTGTGTCTCAAGATATTATTTTTTATATTATGTGGTAAATGCACTCAAAATCACAAGATGACAGAAAAGAACATATACTGCTTGAACTCCTGAATAATTAACTACCTAACCACCTCAGCCTAATACATGGGTGTTGCAGTTTGTATCAGCTGTCCTGGATACATGTCTTCCTATCCTCTTGTCCATTCCCAGCATTATTCACCGGGAGTCAAGAAGGAGGACAGATTGGGAGACAGAAAAATTTGATGCTGTGCAAGTATTGTTCATCAGTGGCCAAAACATTGGTGTGTTAACAGCACTGTCTTAGCCACAAATACAAAGCGCGGGACGACATGGGAAGCTGTGAAATAAGTTAACTCCACCCTACCCAGGCATAGTACAGTCTGGTCTTCCAATGTGTTTGCTTTCCTATGTCTTTCAGATGGATCAAATGAGATTTAACATCACAGCACAAGAGCCTTTTCCCTCAGGTATTTTTTTCTCTTCTCTCAAAAAAAAAAAAAAAAAAAAAAAAGAATAACTCCTTCCATTATAAATATTATCCAAAAAGACAACTAAGGTTTTTATGAAATTTTTCAGAGCTGAAGTGAAAAGGAATAATGTTGAAACAATGGTTTGCTCTACCACAAATAGTAACTTTTAGATTACTCCAGCTTTTAGTTTCCAATATTTCAGTACAGTAGATAATGTCTATATATACAATGCTTAGAGAATTATGAGTTTGTTTTTAGCTTCACTGTTGGTTTCTAATTTATAGCCTCTCAAGTTTTCCACATTTATACTTCCTTTATAATAATTTTACAGTGTTGGCAAGCTCAAAAACACTTGATAACCTGGTTGAAAGACAAATCCTTTGTATACATAGAAAATATATATAAAATTTAAAACTTTTGTGTCAGTATTTTAGTCTTAAAAGATTTAAGGAATGTATTTTCACTGAACAATACTATTTGTCTAAAGGTTGTCAGAAGTTAAAGTTAAAAATTAAAAATAAGATTTTTAGAAAAGGAAAAATTAGACAATATAGAAAAATATTTTTTCTAGTTGAAATAAATTATTTTCTTTATTTAAAAATGGGTTTTCCTTGCTTTATTAAGTTCTGATGCTAAGACATAAAAAAATCCTCACAAGAAAGCCCCAACACATCTTCCTAACTGCAATATAAGTAACAAAAATCAGTCTGCAAGAGCAAATTAAAACATAGTACCAGTCCTTCTATAGATTAGAGAATCAGTTTGGGTAGTGAGATTTTAAGCTCCCTACTCTGGCTGAGGGAGATAAAGGAGGAATTCAAGCCTGATTATCCCTACTATGCTGATCAGAACCTATCTGTAATCTTCTTTGACAAAACTAATTCAAACAGGTAGAGTATTGTTCAAATCCTGTAGAGTAGCTTGCAATTTTTTATTAGACTTGAAAACAGAAAAAAAAAAAAACCCAAACAATCCAAATTCAGTAGTGTTTTTGCACTGAGTCTTGTATTTATATATAAAAGAGTATTTAGGTTTTATTAGACTAGACAACACATGATAATATAACCTGCTGTGATTTAACCCAAAAGGCAGCAAAACCAACACAGCCCTTGGCTCACTCCTCCCCCACAGTGGGATGGGGGAGACAATCAAAAAGATAAAGGTAAAACTCATGGTTTGAAGTAAAAACATTTTAAAAGGACAGAAAGGAAGAGATTTGTAGTAGTTGTAGAAAAATAAGAAAAAACAATACACAAAACAAGCGATGCACAATGCCATGGCTCACCACCCAGAACCAATACACAGCTGTTTCCTGAGTCACCTACCTTCCAGCCAACTCCCACACTTATATACTAAGCATGACATGTGGTATGAAGTATTCCTGTGGTCTATTTGAACCAGCTGTCCTAGCTGTGACCTCTTCTAGTTTCTTGGGTGGTCTTCACCTTCTTGTTGGCAGACCAGTATGAGGGGCCGAAAAGTCCTTGACGGCTTGGCAACTACTATTAATCTTATCGACTACACTTTCATTATAAATCCAGAACACATAACTATACCAGCTGCTAATAAGAAAATGTAACTATCCCAACTGAAACCAGGATCCAAAAAAGCTGACAAAAATTATTTCTGTTTCTAAATCCTGAAACCTCCAGCTCTTTTACAACTCAGTAGTCAGTACATTCAGATAACAACATCCTGAGTCCTATTCCTCACAATAAAACCCACATTCTTTACATGAAAACATCAAGAAAGTAGCAAGAAGGTTTTGAAAGCTTTCACCTAGGTTACAGTTGCTTAGGAAACCAGAAGCTCAATATTAACAGATATTCATCACAAAAGTACCACATTAACTGCTGAAGGACAAGGTAGCCTCACAAGACATTTTAAACAAAATAAACACTTGGATTATTGAACAATCCTTTGCAATGTTACTGACAGTTGAAACTTCATGAATAATACAGTGATGTAGTGCTGTTACAGTACCCCAATATTACTGAGGGAGACGACACTGTAAGTATCTTACCAATTTCAATGTTAGTGAAAATAATGGACTGCCCCAGCATGGGTCACTGCTATAAACTCATAAAATGTCTCTCATTCTCTCAGTCCCAGACTGTTGACCCCAGTCTGGTCCACCACAGAGTTCACTGGTCCCCCAGCAAACCTGCTCTGGTGTAGGCATCTGTCTCTCTGTGTTGGTCTCTCTCCGCAGGCTACTGTTGCTGCTAAGGGTTTGCTCCAATGTAGGTCACATTTTCTTCCATACTCCTCCACCTGCTCCATGGTGGGCTTCTGCCTGCCCAGGTGCTTCTCCAAAGGCTACAAGTGGGGTCTCTTTGTCCTCCATGGGCTGCGGAGGAACACTCGCTTCACCATGGTATTCTCCGCAGGTTGCAGGTAACCTTCTCTCATCACCTCCTCCTCCCCCTTCACTGACCTTGGTTGTCTGCAAAGTTTCTTACATCTTCTCACTCCCTTCTCTGGTGGAAAAATGTGGCTGTTTGCTTTTTTCTCTCTCTAAAATGTGATCCCCAGAGGCCTGTGACCAGCACTGATTGGCCCAGCCAGCCTTGTCAGTAATGAGGTTCAGGAGTTTGGCCTTGGGAGCCCAGCTGGGATTTGCTTTGTTGGAGCCTTAAGAATCTTCTGTCTGCTTCTTAAAGAAGCCACATTGCAAACCCACCACAGCATGTGTGTGTAATGGTTTGCACCAGGAACTGGAAAGGACCTGTTGCCATCACCTGGAGGTACTGGGATCCAGGGGCAGTGACTGAGCAGGCTGACTATGTGAGTCCAGTAGCTGTCTGAATTTTATACATATATATACATGTATGCATATTCCTTCTAGCAGCCTTCCCTCTCAGCCAGAGCTGGGAACAGGATGAGGCTGTTTGTACTATGTTCATGTGTCTGTTATTTGTGTGGCCAGAACCGTAAATATATGTGTGCATATATATATACTATATATATATATATATTCTATATAGCATATATTGACATGGTGCTCAGACTTGTTATTGGAGAGACTGGAGAACTGAGTCAGTCTAGGAGGACCTCATGCCTTCAAAATGTTCAAGAAGATCTGAGCTGCCCAAGAGAAGGTTCGCAACCATATCTGATCAGGTAATCCAAACAGCAAGAATTGTCTGAAACTATAAACACATTCTCTGTGTGAATAACTGTCACTGAAAAAGCATCATTGAATGAATGATATAATTTATGGTGGGTAAGTGTAGCCACTTAGTTACACAAGGAGACTGTCAGTCAAAAGTCTGGATTTCATTCACTGAATGACCCCAGGGAAGGTTTTTTAAACTGTGATTTAAGTTTGGCTATGTATAAGGTAGTTACTGACCTGTGTCATGGGAATACAATGAACTGATATTGATAAAGAAGTTGGTAATCTTTGTGGGAAGGGTGACATCTCTGTATTGGATTAGAACAAAAGACAAGGAGATTAGTTCTCATACTTTCAAGAAAGGTTAATCACAAAATCCCCACAGAATTTCAATATGTTTTGCTTGTATAAAACTATTAAACCTATTTGAGAATGTTTCAGTGTTCCAGGGCAACATAAGAATGATTGAGAAACTTCACTGACTTCAGCAGTGAAAGGTGCTTGTAGAAGTGGTATAGTGATTCTAATAATTATCTTATTATGTCAAAATCAACTTGAATATCTAAAAACACAGCATGTAAACAGCATGTAAAGTCTGCGCTTTACAATGTCTGAATAAAGAAACAAAAATGAGGTACCGCAGTTGCGTGTCTTAATCAGTGCATCACATTTTGCAGATGGGTCTGGAAAGATTTCTGGATGGGGGTTTGCTTTTGTTTTTTCCTTCTTCATTTTGTGATACAAATTTTAATCAAAAGGAATCCAAGTATCTGTTCCTATCATTTCTTATTGCAGATTTTCACTGTAGCTTTGCAATAGTTATTTGCTATGCCAATGCATCTGTTTCTGCACATCTCATGAAGTCTGTATTTATGCAAATACTATTAATGTATCTACTACTGGTATGAAAATACTAAGGCATTGTTGCATATGGCCTTAAATATTCCTTGACACCTGTTTGGAAATAGAAAATATTTTAGAATCCTACTATCCAGTATTCTAAGAAAAATAATTTTATATTAAATGTTATAATGGGGGGTAGTTCTTTTTTCTTATAAAGAATGAACTATTCTGTTTCATGCTGTGACATGTTGTTAGTCTCTTTATACAACAAAAAAAGACATCTAGAAAGAGGATGAAGTAAAAGCCAAAATAAAGTGATGCTTACACAGTACAAAAGAGAGAGTTGGCAGGTCCTCAAGACTGATAATTTTAAATCTATTTTCCAGAGTATCTGATAAGCTGAATTTCCACAACCTGAAATGGACTATTACATAGAGTTATCCCCAGGCACTGCTCATAGTCAATAAATCAAACAGATCAGGGCTCTTATCAAATTTGATCAACAACCTGTAATCTCTATAAAAATATTTCCAAACACCTTTAAGCATTTTTATAAGCCTTGTATTCTTATAGCACATGACCTTCTCTTTCTCTATCTTCTCTTTGTAAAGGACTTAATTCAATTTTCTGCTTAAAAGAAGAATCTTATAATTAAAAAATACCTGCAATTAGTAGTTCTCTGGGACTTTAGCATGTGGAATCATTATTTTTGTTCCAAGAGATAGTCAAATTATGAATGTCATGTGAAAAAAGAAATTACAAACTGTCAAATTGCCTCTCAGCTCTCTTTGGTACTGGATTGTACAGTATTTTTGCCCACCCGTTGTATGATCACATTGTCCATCTGTCAGTCTAACTTGTGGTGGTGTTCAAATTAAACTTTAAACAGAGGTGAATACATTCTGTAAATAGATGAGAGGTTTGACTTGAAAGGAAGGCAGAGATAATTTGGCCATTGTCAGTCCTCATTGGAAACAAATAACTGAGCAAGTGGAACCTGCAGTTGGCTGATCAACCCGTATGCGGAAAGGTCACACACAGCCATGGCATGCTGTACCTGCTTCCAAGGTGACAGAAAAAACACTGCGAAGGACACTTTGGGAAAAGCTGTGGATGCTGCTTGTAAATGCACAGAGAGCACTGGGAGTATGAAGGTACTTCTTACAGGCAGTGATGGAAAGCATTATGAGAATCTTTGGAAAAATCTGGATTACTACTATAGGTTTGTCTAGGAGACAAAACACAAAAAATATAGAAAATAGAGTTCTGCTCTTCATGGGAATTTTTTTTTTTAAGACCATTTTTTCCATGTGTAAACTTGGCAAACTCTTTGGGTCTATTTCTTCTTAATTTGTCCTGGTTTTTCTACCTTCTGTGGTAGACTTATTTCTCTGTCTGCAATGATATCAGTGATATAGCATACTTAATTGGTTATGCCAAAATTAAAGTTTGGCTTAGTTTGGGTCTACAACAGAGTGTATTTAAGAGTCCTTAAAGCTGACACTGCTGTAGATCACAGCACTATGCAGAAACAGTCTTTTAGAGTTTCTCTGGGGATCCCTGCACCAAACTGTGCCATGAGGCATACACATATACCGAATTTTGAAACACAGTTTTTCTTCAGTTGTTGGTGTCCTTGCTTAATATTTTATCATAGTCATGCCACTGTAGAGCATGTAAGGACATTTTTCACTGTGCTGGAAAATAGGAGACTCATATTTGAGGAAAATAGAAGAATTAGAAAGTACATTTGGTGTATTATACAATAAATATTTTTTATATAATATCTTTCAGGTGGGCAACTGTTTCTTTATAATTTTACTTGTCAGAAGATGTTCTACACCTTTCCCTCAGCAATTTTAGGATTGCTATTGAAAGAACTCATAAAAAAGCAGTTTCACCATCTATAAGAAATTTATTAGCAACCTGATTCCATCTCATAGTGCCCTAGCTGTCACACATCACAATTAATACTAATTGTCATGCTTCTAGCAAGACTATAAAATGTTAAAATAGTCATGTGATATACAAATTGTCCCCTAAGGAAATGCCTTTATCGTGAGGAGGAGGCCTGAAGTATCAGCTCCCTCTGGTTTTCTTCCTATACAAAGCATAACTATCACTACTGAATAGTGATTGTAATGTTGTCTGTAGAAGTAGAATCTGTGAGGTTAAAGAATTTTAGAGAAGAGGAGTTGAAGCCTGAGTCTTGCTTCATGAATGTTCGGAGAGGATACACTAAACACCAGGTTACTTTATAAAAACTGTACTTCTCTTCCTTAAAGGAAAAGGATGAGTCATGATCAGTTGTCTTAAAAAAAAAAAAAAGAAACAAAGTGGGCTAATCTTCAAATTTATTACTTCCCTCTCAGCAAAGAAAGCTTCTTTGAGGGACACAGTTCTGCCTTCCAATCCCTGACACAAGAGCCTGAAGTGTGCCTGCTGTTTTCAACTGCCACTCTAGGTTTCCTAATGTTTTTCTACTTTATAGAGGGAAACTATAAAATCCATTAAGAGTTCTGGATTCTGCACCAAAAGAGAGATGGGATATTTTGTATTTTGTTTCTCTTAAATTTTATGGCTTTGAGTGACATAACCTTTGGTCCTCAGCTCAATTGAGAGGAACTAAAACAAAAAAAGGACTGGGTATAAAGTCAAGATGTCTCTAACATTTTTTTTTAATTACTTAGAATCTTCTTTACTGTATTTTACAATACCAATTCAATTTTTCTTTCATCATCAGTAACAGTGCATTGTTACTGCCAGGAAATGTAAATAGTTTATAGGTACAGAATGCATGCAAACAAGACCAAACACAACTAAAACATTCAAACGTAAATCTCCGATAGACACTTTTTTTTTTCTGATTCATTCTCTACAGTAGTTACAAAACTTAGACCTTGTAAATCTGAGTACCAGTGAGGAAAAGAAGGTCTATTTCAATTTAACAAGGAACTGGAATTTATATAAGGAGAAAATACTGGATTCAGATCTTCATCAATATTTGGTACTGTGATTTCTAGTATATTGAACTAAACTGTAACAAGAAATATAAGAAAGTGTTCATCTGTAATCCACAATAGTTTACAAATAAAGCTAGGAACAGCATAGGTCTTCATCCACTGAGAAATTGAGATCTTTCCCCTTGTTCGCTTCAGGTAGCACTTCATAATTAATATATAACTTAAGATATTCAGCTCACAGACATGAACTGGTCTTCAGATACTAATTAAATGTCTCATCCAACCAGAAATTTTAAACCACCAAAACAATGGCTTGGGAGATGTAGATTATTTTTCTGTTTATTATTCCTGTGAAACCTTATAGTGTGATTTATTGTTTCTGATAGTGATGATATTATTGCTGAAGCCACAAAAGATGGCAAATTCATTAGTGCATAGAATTATGTCTCGATTTCATTTGTGTGTAATGCGTTTGGTCATGTTTGGCCAGGAGAGCATTTACCATTCATTATCAAGAACTTTGCTACACTTGTTCAGGAAAACTAAATATATTATCACTTTGTTTTGACATTACAAACCAACATACTCTCTGCAGGAAAATCATTTTAGGAACATAAAAAGTGTTCCAGAAATAGATACTGGATTTTATATATTCCAGGTATACCTGCCTACTCAATCTCATACCAATAAGGACCTTAATGGCAGCTCATCTTTGCAAGGGATCATCCATTTGCTGTAGCTATTGCTGTAGCTATTGCTGTGCTGGCTGCTGTTTCAGTTTGATTGCTCTTTTAATGTGATCCAAAGGCACCTAATGCAGGAAAGCAAAACCACAATTCTTGTCTTTAGATTTTTCTGCTAAAAACCAATTGAATTGAAATGTTGCAAAAGATGTGCATAGCAGTGTACTTATACTTGGATATAGCTCTGTCTCAAGAGTAGACATTTAGAAAATTTTCCCTGTTTGAAGTTCTGAAAAGCTTCATGAGAATTATGTTCTGGGAATAGATGTTAAGCCATACAAATTCTTTGCTCTTTTTCTTTCTTCACTTTTGCATGGTAACAAGTGTTTTTTAACAAAACAGGAAACCTAAGCAGTTCACCTAAGCAAGGAGTAGCCATGAAAAATATAAAATATAACTATTACAAGCTGGTCGGCACACTAAAAAGTAGACAATTCTCTGACTAAAGCAGTCACTTCAATTCCATGGAGCTTTTCACTGTAAAAAAAAAAAGAAAAAGTATGTCTACTGCAGAAAAACTTATGGTAACAATATGCTTTTATTCAAGCATTAATCATAGAATCATAGAATCACCCTGGTTGGAAAAGACCTTTAAGATCATCAAGTCCAACCGTTGACCTAGCACTGTCATCCCATCACTAAAACATGTCCTTAAGCACCTCGTCTATCGTCTTATAAATACATTCAGGGTTGAGGACTCCTCTACCTCCCTGTGCAGCCCGTTCCAGAGCCTGACAAACCTCTTGGTGAAGAAATGTTTCCTAATGTCCAGCCTAAACCTGCCCTGGCGCAGCTTCAAGCCATTCCCTCTCGTCCTATCGTCTGTTACCAGGGAGAAGAGGCCGACCCCCACCTCACTACAGCCTCCTTTCAGGTAGTTGTAGAGGGCGATCAGGTCTCCCCTCAGCCTCCTCTTCTCCAGACTAAATAACCCCAATTCCCTCAGCTGCCCCTTGTATGACTTGTGTTCCAGACCCACCAGACTGTTTTGAAGTTCTGCATAAATCAGTAATTGGTAAGAATCACACTGTCAAAGAGAAAAGTGCTCCTATACACAGGGAAATCTATAGCTTCATTTTCAAAAGTAGGAGCTTGTGCATTTGCAGATAACTGTACAAATTCTGAAATATCCTACATTAGGAGTTATTTTTGTCAGGTCCAGAAACAGTTCAGAAAATGATTACTAGTTATTTTCACATATTGAGAGTATATTCACATGCCCAGTAAAATGGGACAAATATTTGTAGAAGTTAATTAAATTGAGGAAAAAATATCTTAATCACTGTGAAGATAATGAGACGTAATGAAAAAAGAGTGTTTAAGTGATGTTGGAGATATTCTACCTAAGGTTAGAAGCTCATTGTGTGGCTCTTTCATGCAAAGGTTTTTCTAGTAGCTGTTCCACATCTCTACTCCAACCATGTAAGGGACTAGAGGTAGGCAACTGGTGTAGGATTAAATGGGTCTGCTACACACTGTTTCCCAGAATATATGAATAAGCCTGTCGTGGTTGTTCTGACAATTAGAAATGCTGCCAGACCATTGCAAAGTCTGTCCCACCGAATTGCATAGAGAACTTTAAGTTGACATTTATTTGAAATTGAAATTGAAATTCCTCTTACCAAAGTTTTTATTGGATATTATACAGTCATGAAAATCAAATCAACTTACTTCGGGTAAAAAAGTCTAAATTGGACATATTTTATATGTAATGGATAATTGATAAAATAAATCTGCTTACAATAATATTACTTGAGTCTACAGATTCAAGAGAAAGTGTTTCCATGCTTTGGTCCACTGCAGAGCAGGTTAGGGAAAAAAACCCCATCTATCAGGACAAGACAGCAAATAATTACTTATTTTGATTCTTCACAATCCACACACATTTGTGCTGTTAGAAATGAATGTTTGTTATTTTGCCATTCTGCACTTTAAAAGCCATAACAGAGAAGATGTATCTCTGTCAAACTAAATCTCTTGAAGTACAGTAAGAAATAATACATTTGCAAAAAAACCTGAACACATGAGGAATTCCATAAAGATGTGCTCTTCTGCTGTGTACAGATGGTCAGATGCAATTTATTTTGCAATCCATCATATATGAGCTGGTATGATTCAGCTTGTCAAATTACATTCTTGACATACTCAGTCTTTAAAGAAGTACTAAAGCTTATATAACAGCAATAATTGGTCAGCACAGGTCTATTTTCAGAAGCATCTGATGCTAACCAACTTTGAACAAGGGAGCATTTTATCAGAAAATGATTGATCTCAGAAAGCAGACTTAAAGACATATGTCTCTTTGGATTTAAGTTTATGCAAAAAAAAACCCAAAACACCAAAACACACACACACACACACACACACACACACACAAAAATAAACCCAAACATCAACCAAAAATAATAAAAAAAAGAAGCCCCACAACTGTAGAAGATTGAATTTTATTATTTTCCTTAAATAGAATTAGAGAGATTTCCTCCTCCCCCCAGAGCACAATATTCAGAAGAATATCTGAGGTGGAATCATTGCCTTTCAGCTGTAAGATCAGAGAATGCAGAGTTGGGCTTTCATTGTTGTTAAGCCATCCCTGAGATCCTGGACCTGTCTTGTAACTGTAGAAGCCACAGATGTACTAAAAGTTAAGGAAGGGAAAGGGACATGATAAAAGCTTCCAAAGGGAGATAATGGGAGGAGTGGGAGGAGTATGTCAGCAGAGCATAGAGGAAAATGTCACACCACAATGTACTGAAAAAAAGTATGGTGGATTGCTACAGACTCAAGCACTGGGCTATTACTGGCCATATTAGAGAGCTGTCCCTTGTATTCCTTAATGAAGTAAGAAAAGTATGTTTGACAAGAGCAAATAAGGAACAATGAAACATTGGTTTGTAGAGCTTTTACACATAATTCATGTGGAAAACCTCCAGCCCAGCCAGCCTATTTCATACATGCCTTGCCAGTTGCAGACTATCAATATCACAGTTGGTTTCTACATTTGCATAGGCATCTTACACCTATCCTGTGCTCATCTCCATAACAGCAGACACACTTCTGACAATACAGTGGTCATCTTTCTGCCACATTTGCCTCAAAAATATAAATTATCTCTGTAGAGCCATGCTTAGCATAACTTACACTAAACATCTTTCATATAATTTGGTACCTAATAAAAAAAAATTAATCTGTAACACTTTATTCCCATATGTATATTAATGCATTTTTATTTACTTATTCCTTTAGACAATTTTTTAAACTGCAGAAAACATTTATATCTTCCCAGTATTTAGCTTCTTCAGGAGAACAAAAGGCTGTATACCTTTTGCGCAAAATATGTCAAAGTTTCAATGTTACATAAAAGAGATTAATTAATACGATCTTGCTACAGGAAAACATTTTGCTTCAAGCAGAAGTTTCTGGAAAATACTTCTACTATTTTATAAATATTTTGTTTTCTACCTGTCTCACACAGCATATTATTCAGGATGATTTCAGACAGCTTTTGTTACAATTCTACCAAATCTTGAGAAAATTTTATTTAATTAAACTTTTTTTTTCTACTACCCTTTTACAATGTTTGTGTAATTCCGCCCCCCCGCCTCCATGTTTACTAAAAGGCAATCTTAGTAGTTTTGTTTAGATGTTTGTTAATGAATCTGTTTAATTAAACATTAATGTTTCTTAATGAACACACACAAATGCATTTAGTGAAATAATATTCCACATTCCTAATTGCTTGTAGGGTAGATATAAAAAAGTGATAATACAGCTCTGCTTCCGCCCTAAGTTAGTAATGTGGAGAAGCCTAACAAAGAGGTTAAATATATTTACTCCTTCCTTCTGCAAATTTTAAATCATAATAAAGATACTTGGACACATACTTGATGTTGTTAAAAATTTTCTGGAACGCCAACAGATGGCAAGGAGCTATTAAATTTAGAACCTCGCATTTTCTAATATTGGACAATTCCTTTGCATTTTCAGTTCATGTATAATATTTAATTCTGCATAATGGAAGAAAAGATGTCATTCCCTGGAAAGCATACAGTACAGTACAGTACAGATAGACCAGGACATCCAAAAAGGCGAAACCTGGAAATTTCCATATCATGTTTTTGCTCCTTACATTCTCTCTCTTCATGAGTATAGCACCCAGCAGGATACCAGCATTACAGAATGCCTATTATAGTAGCAGAATGAGGAGTCCTTAATAGGATGACACAAGAAAGAGGTCAGACTCATAATTTAATTTTTTTCCTTGGTTGCTGGGGAATATGATAAATATCCCATGCTGATGCTTTTTCTATTCTACCTATTAGCATTTCCTCATAAGCTATATGGTTCACTGTTAACTGCCTTTTTTGCTATCAAAAAAGTAGCAGGTACATTGGTTTTCATTAGGCACCAACTCTCTAAAGGTATTGTTGATGTACATCTTAATGTTTGTTTCCCGATATGTAAAATATTGTTTATTTAGCTCTATTTGTTGAAGTTCTTTAATCACAACTTTAAAATAAATAAATAAAAGGGCTTGTAAGCAAATATCTCTCCTGAGTTTTTAGGGTGTCTGTTTTTTTTTTTTTCTCACAATAAAAATATGGCTTCCAGGGTCAATATCAGCCAGATATTTTGAAAACAAATAATATTTCACTCCCATTGCTCACATGCTGTAAATAAGAATAAATAGATTTGGTAATGTTAATAAAGGCAGAAATTGAGTTGTTTCATGCATGGCCTAATCACTAGGATGCTCTTTGTTTGATTAAAATGTCAGGAAGGCTATTAGGGAGCGAGGACAAAGGCAAACAAATGTCTCGGGATAAATAGCCATCTACCAAAACTTCAGCACTAATCAAAAGCAATTTGTCTATATTCTCTGCACCAACCTGCTGCTGAGTTCACTGGGTTAGCTTGTTAAAGGGTCAAGAGAAATCCTACAGATACACTGGTTCTAAATTGCACAAGGAGTAAATTAAGCAAGGAGCCAAACTGACTCAGACCTCAGGGTCCAGGACTGAGCTAAGCTGGAAGGGTTGCATAGGTTTCTCAAAAAGTCTAACAAGATTTTAAATAATATTGATATGTCTCTAGACACTTTTTGTTCCAAAGTATGGAACTTGGTTTTTCTTCTGTTATGCTTTCACTTGGGCTGTCTAGCTATTCTTTCCACTTCCCCACCACTCCCACCACACACACCTCCCACACCCGCCCCCAACCATAAAATCTTTCAGGAAAGACATTATATTACAGAGACTCAGCTGGAGAAAATCTGATCAACAGGGAGTTTATCCTGACCCAGTGGAGCCATAGAAGTTTGAATTTTGCATAAGCCTTCATGCACAAGGGAGCACACCCAGACGAACAAAGCAGAATAAAGATGCGTTAGATATGTAACTGTGACATGATGCTGATTGTAAAGTTATCCACACTTAACAAAGGGGAAAATGAAATGACTTGTCCAAATGCTTTGGAGACAGCAGGGTAACCCAGAAATCCCTTATTCTTTATGAAATAACCTTTCCTACAGGTTTTACTGCGTAGCATGTTGACAGTCTTTTCTCTGACTGACCAAAACATCGCATAGGACAAGGGGAGCACCAAACCTAGTTGCACCGTAGGAGGTAGTGGCCCTATTAAATGTACTACTGGAGTCAAAATGGATTCTTCAGCTGTCACAAAAAAAAAA
>VXBZ01007008.1:0-14698 GCA_013399135.1 Heliornis fulica | reverse complement strand
CGCATCCAACAAAGGAGGGAGATTTTCCTGGGCCCTCCTTTTGCTGCCTATATATTTATAAAAGCCTTTTTTGTTATCCCTGACAGAGGTGGCCAGTTTAAGTTCTAGTTGGGCCTTCACCTTTCTGGTCTTTATCAAAGTAAAGAAGTTTTTCCTCGCATTGAGGTGGAACTTCCTGTGTTTCAGTTTGTGCCTGCTGCCTATTGTCCTGTCACTGGGCACCATTGAGAAGAGTCTGACCCCATCCTCCTGACCCCCCCATTATATATTTATAAACATCTATCATATCACCTCTCAGTCTTCTCTTCTGCAGGATAAACAGACCCAGGCCTCTCAGCTTTTCCTCTATATCTTAGGGTCATCTGCAAATTTTCTTTAAAAGCACTGTGTGTGGTCACCCAAAACACCTTTGAAAATGTTGAACATTATGGCTCTTGGCACTAAACATTAAAGTACTTTGTTCTTTCCAGGTTACCAGATGAAGACCCAATTATTGATCAGTGCTGTTTGCATCTGGCAGTGCAGCCAATTTTCAACTTACTAGACTGCCTGCCCAGTCTGTATATGTGCAGTTTTCAATTAACAGCACTGAGGAAGATTATGTGAAAACCCTTACTAAATCAGAGGTATCCATCATTCACCATTCATCCACCCATCCAATCAAGCACAACTTGCCTTTTCTAAATCCATTCTGGTTACTCCTGATTATCTTCTCATCCTTCATTTACTTGAAAAAATATTACACGAGGATTCTCCCCGTGATCTTTCCAGGGAATGAGGTGAAGTTGATCATCTTGCAGTTCCTGAGATCGTCCTTATTGGTTTTTTGTGTTTTTTTTTAAGATAGACATAATATTAATATCTCCAGTTGCCAGACTCTTACCACGTTTTTCTATATGTGATAAAGAGCTTTCTTAAAATTATGTTGTCCATCTCTTTCAGATGAATCCCATCCAGTACCTTGGATCTAAATATGTCTAGCTGTTTTACAGATAGAGGAGTGTTAGAACTGTAGTAAGGTTAGTGCTGCAGGTCATGATGACATATGGTGACAAAGCTAGCCTAAATTTATTATTTGTCTTTACCTTTATATAAAGATGGATGTTCTTGCACTGCTTAAAGAGTTGGGGAAAAATCACTGCAGAATTTTGTGCCTAAATTTTACAGGCTTGGCATTTAAATTTTTTACGTATATTGAATGTACAATGTAGATGATCAAAGGTATACGGAGCATATTTTGAATGCAATGTTATTCACAGACCTTCAGCAATTTATACAAGATAGTTCCAAACCCTTCAGGTAAATCCCTGAAGTTTTCTTGTACTAATCCCTTGAAACCTACAATTTTATATTCATCCTTTGCTGATGATCACTTGCTCTTTTCTCAAAGCTTATCCTCTGGGCTAGAGCCATAGCTAATAAAAACTGAAGTCTCCACTTTGTGAGGATCTGTTCCACAGTGTGATCATACAGATATTTTCTCACTAGAAATATGACTTGACTGTCTGTAACATTAAAATCATATCACACTTACTAAGGATCATGCAACACTGCATACAGAATTCGTTATTGCATTTTCAAATTAAATGTCCTCTAATTACTCAAATTCTCTTTGCAATGATTTTGTTTTTCTGATAAGGTTTCTACCTAGAAGTGCATACAGTCTTCCAGATTTCTCAATCTTCCTATAGGCTAAATCTCCAGCCTTCATTTTCTGGATGTGAAATCCTTAGTCACTTCACTGTATCAGAACGTGTTTTTTTACAAACGAGGCTTCATCTATTTGTAAGCACAAACAACTCTATTGCATTTCAGCAGGTATATATTTAGTCTACCCAACACACAAAAGAAAAAAAAAAACATAGCACAAAACATAAACCTTAAAATTTCCACAAAACAGGAAGATGAAAAGAATATAAAAATTACCAATAATAGCAAACATGTTTGTGTTGTGATTCAACTGTATATTGCAATTACTAATTCAGCTGTATATTACAATTACAGTATTATGTGTGTGTTCTGATCTTTTGCATCCTCATGACAGACCCTAAACAATGAGTGTTGTGATCAGCTGCCTTTTTCCTAGTGTTAATTTCCCCAATCCCAAATCACCTTTCCTTTCTATGGTTTCTTGCTTTTGTCTAGTTTTACCCATGTGCACATCAGACATGGGTGAGATGAGAGAGTTGAGACAGCAGAGTCAAGCTTTTGAGGAAGATGTTGAAGAACATTGTTAATCCACCATGCCAGCCACTTAGCAGCTGTCACCCTTACCTGGTATTTGCCACAGGCTGGTATTGCCCATCTGTATTTAGCCTAGACTCTCTATGTAATTTATAAATTTCTATGTATATGTAGAATTATCTCCTTAGAAAAGGTTCAAGAACACTGACTCATTTGAGTTTGGAGCTTCAAAGAGAGCTATTTCCTGGTTGCTGGCTCAAACAGGAAGAGTAGGGTGGAAATAGAGCTAGGAGGGGCCTTGTGGAGATAACTGCTGTCTATCTGCTACATAAATTATAGCTTGTCAGGTACAGAGGTAGCTGCTCTTAGCACCCTTCACAATTAATTCTGAAACATGCAGCATGAGGGACCTCTTTGTGGGAATATACCGCTAGAGAAAGACTAATCAACTTTTTAATGGAATACTCATACAAAATCAAAATAAACTAGGGGGGGGCTTGGTGCGTTGTTTGTTGAAGGTTTTTTTTTCTCTATTATATGTTGCAAGTACTCTCTGAGTGCTGAAATCACTATTAAAAGTGCTCTCCATTCTAGGATGTGAATACTTGCTGTTTGCTCACAGGCTATGTGAAATGAAAGCAGTCAAATTTTAAGTCAAGATAATGATAACAATTTTTTGGCTCTGGGTGGAAAATTTATGTTCCTCCCTTCTGGAGGACTCTGTATCTGTTTCCATTCCTGCAAAAATCACAGCAAGAAATTACAAAGTTCTTCCAAAACTTAAGACTTTCCTAGAGAAGCTATACTGACATTCTATAATATCTCTGCACTCACGTAATTCACGGGGATCTTTCTGATGGTTTCTGCTGTGAGAAGAATACAAAAGGAATATTGCCCAGGGTCAAGACATAGTGAAGAGTTTCTAATAACCATTTATTTTCTGTTTATCTTTTACATGGTTGTCTCTGTCATTGAAAACTTAGGGAGTCCCAGCAGTCCAAGCATACATGATTTCTGAGACCTCATAATGTTAAGTGTAAATCAATGTTGTGAGTATGATGTACCAACATTCTTTTTTACCCTGGGTATATTTTAATCTTATAGATCAGCTACATTGCAGGTTTGTGATAATGTGCTGTTAAAGAAGCTACCTATGCAGGAGCACATTCAGTGTATTGAAATTCCTGACGAACAAATTGGTCACTGAACATCTCTTACAGTTTGGCAAAGGTCTGAGTTTTTAAAGGTCATGAAGGTTAACATTTGTAGTGACCTTTGTAAACATAATATGACAGATGAAATATTTTGCACTGCTACCAAATGTATAAAGCCACTACAGCTTTAGCCCACACTCATTAATCTTAACAGCTGTCTCTTAATTATTATGAAACAATGTGTATCACTATTAAAATCCAGGTTAATATTTTCTTTCAGAATAAAAGATCTTCTCTTCTCCTGTGGTTCAATGTATATTAGAGCTTTCAAACAGTTGTCTGAATTCTTTTACAGTTTATGAGACGTTAACTCTCTGGAAATATTCTTATACTTGTAGCACCTCTGTAGTTAAGTATCCTTTAGTAGTGTCACATCTGAATTAGGTCTTAGAAATTTACTTTCTGCTTAAAAATAGGGAAGGCATCCTGAGGGCTTATCCAAATATCAAATTTGATCAACAAACTGTTAGATTTGTTTCCTTTCTTAAGTCTTTCATTGGTCTATTTCCTAATGTTTTTAATTTATTTGTAAAATGTAAGAACAGATGTTGATACTCCTACAAACACCCTTTTGGCTGCCAATGCAAAATCCTACTGTGGGGAGAATGAAACCTGTCAGATCCCTTGTACAGTATGCATGCTGTATACACAAAAGGAAAACCACTTCACCAGTTTACAGGGATATAAAAAGTGGCATAAAAATTAGCCAGAATAATTCAGAACTCTAAAATTCAAACTATATTGTGTGAATCACTCATGAATAATTACCAACTTTTGAAAAATGCACCATCCATGAATACCTAAGTGTGAATTATAACTGAATTAAAATTCATTTGTTAGATATTGCTATACTTATATTAAATTTATAAAGATGTCGAAACAAGCAGACAGTTATGATCAGACAGAGTTTTCCAGTACTGAATAATATAAGTAGTTCCAAACACAGGAGAGCATTCACCTCTCTTGATCATCATTTTCTATTGGCTTATGCCTGATATTATCACATCAAAGTCTGCAGTGGAACCAAATGTAAGTTAACACAATGTAGTGGAAGATTTATGTTGCACAGGCATACAATAAAGCTATTTGTTTTCTGAAAGAAAAGTAAGTCCCAGAAACTGTGACAATAGCTCAGACTATGAACTAGAAGTTTTTGAAAATTGCCAGTCCAAAATATTTGTAGATAATTGCTGTATTCTCTTTGATGAGAAATACAAATAGTGGCAGATTTTATTAAGACTTATGCTTGAGTGTTTCAGTATAAAAATTCTTATAAAGCTAATTTGCAGACAAATAACAACCTCTTCTTAAACATCCTTGGTCTTCATAGAATTTAGACATAAATGAGGAAATAACCTTAAACAAAATTTACATTTTTTCCCTAACCATGTAATAATCAGGAAAAAAAATCAATACAAATATTTTGAAATCAATAATAAAACCCAGACACTTGTACCAAACCGTGGTTGCCATTTGACACCCTAAACCATCTATGCTCACCAGAAGAGAAATGGTATTGATGGTACATCTGACACATACAAATGAGACAGTCTGATCTATTCCCTATGAATAGGTTGGTCCTGTCCTGCATTGTGCCTGTAGACAAAAACCATTAAATAATAGGTATGGCCAAGTCCAATAATATAATTCCAGACCACTTTAATTCTATTTATTGAACACTTAAAAAAGAATATTCAGAGGGGTTCAGACCAGACATTTTTGTATGTAGTTTGAATTAATCCTCCATTTACATATGGTGACTATTTTGGAAAAACCTTGTTATGGTGAATGTTTTGGAAAACCTTAATTAATGATTCATCTCATGCAATTTAGGTGCTAGAAGCTATGGTTTTATACTATAAAAAAATTGGATAGCAGTACTGAAACTGTCTCTTTTCTGCACTGCACTGTTACTAATTTCCTTTCCTTTCAGGTGCTCTGACACTAGTCTTTCATGGGATGAGTTGTAAAAAAGACTGTGGGATAACTGCAGCTTTCAAGGAAAAAATGTGAGGTTCTTTTAAGCTTGATCACTCTCTTGATTTGATTTCCAACCCCAAACTACAAATGTTTGTGTAGGGTTAAGTTGAGGATTCCCTCAGTGTGAGGGAAGGAATGAGTAGCAAAGTATTGGCAGAGAAGATTGGCCTACAGAAATGTTATTTTTGCCAAATATTTAACATCATGAAATTGCACCCTAAATAATTTCAGAGTTCCTCTAGAATAAGAGAAGAAACATATGCTTCCAGAATTCAACTGAAAATTTATTTTTTTCTTTCTTGAACAAGAACATCTATAGGGACGTAAGCCAACTCAAATGCCTAAAGTTAGACTGGTTGGATCTGGGCCATGGAGTCTAAAACACAGCAGATGTATACCTTAAACTTTATCTGCTGTTCTCTCCCAAGTCTCATGGTTTAGGGACACTGAATGCTTTCATCTAGATGAGCCACAGATGGTCATCTCTCTTATTAGTGCCTCTTGGCATATTTGGTTTTGAACTTCACATCTTAAATAAAAGTGTGGAAAAAAAAATCTTTTATTTACTTTAGACCACCATATGACAATTTAATTTGGTACCTTTCAGTTTGCATGTTGCCAAAAATAGCAAAACCAGTATCTTCACACAATTCATGATTTTATAAAGTACTGCTTACTATTCTGTCCTAGTAGGTATCTCTTCATCAGGACATCATCCTGTTCCATGGTATCTCCTTTAAGACTGGACAGACAAAATTTTATACTGAATTGCACACCATCAATTAATAGAGTAACCTAAACTCATTTTCTGGTTTGCCACCGTGTTTATTAGTCACGGTGGCAAACACAAACTGAACAGAACAGTTCAGTTTGTGTTGTTTGTGTGTAAGGATGTAAAAACATCCTTAAAGAATTATTCACTTCACTGTTTCTTTTCTGAGTGATAGCAATTTATTGTGTCACTGAATATGTATCGTTAGAGTTTTTTTTCTCTACATATGTTATTTTACATTAACAGATATCAATTTTCATTTATTCTGTTTTTGCTTAATCACACAGTATCATGTAATTATTTTTCATCTCTTCACAGTGAAGACAGTTAAATTAACTATCTTCAATAATTTTCTACTGTCATTGTTGTGATGGTCAGGAAAATAGAAAGAAAGTAAAAGTAAAGGTAAAAGAGAGTCAAGATGGGTTGAGAGAAGTCGAGCAATTTATTGTTACAGCCGGCTTTCTTTTATCCTCTCTATATCTCACCACATTATAATCCAATTGGTACACACAACACAACACAGTTAGCAACAAGCATTTCATTGGATGACTCTTTCTCTGTTGCAGCTTTGATGAGCTGCCTTCTACTTGGCAGTCCAGTAATTCCTTATCTTGTTTCTCAGCTCTTCTCAGGACTTTCCATCCTCCCCAAGGGTATATGGGTATGTGTTCAGTGTCAGAGTTAAACTCACATTCCCCTCCCTCGCATTCCAGTCTCTTGGACCAGCTGCGGCTCCCCACATTCTACCATATACATATTTTGATGTTTCACTAATCTCTTCCTTTTCCTTTTATAGATATGTTGAAAAGTTTACATATCAAGCACATGTGCAAGAACTTTCTCCCTATAAAACCCCTTTGAACGTATTAGATTATGGTCACTATTAGAATGTGAGATTTTATTATTTCAGATACTCTGCATTGTTTAGAACTGAATTAGGATTTTTTAGTGGATTTTTTGACTTATAGCACCGAGAATCTCTAACATAATACCACAAGCAACCCATAATGTACAACTCCTGCTTCATGATTTTTTTTTTCTTTTTTCAGATTAAAATGGGGATAATTCAAATCTTTTTAAGAAATCTGCAGCTATGAAGCAAGTATTAACCTCAGTACTTTTCCAGGTAACTACTTGCCCTTTAATATTATCCAGTACTCCTTTTGAATTGTTTCTCTTCTGTGCTTTTCTGCACATAGGGACAAATCTAGCCCTAGTGTGTCTCTAATGAAGAAAACAGAGATACACAGGGGATGAATTTGGCCAATTATTTATCTTCATTTGAGAGTTTCCTTTTTTGTTTAACTAGTTGTCATTGATTTTCCATTTAATACTATCCTCAGTTTAATCTTTTGCCCTTTCAAGGTGAAGGCCTTTTGGCTGAAAGCTTTCCCAGATGATTTTAAAAGGACTACTACTGACAACAAATGAGATTTTTCAGTGGCTCAATAGGTAAGCCCAGCAGTTTCCAATACTTGGGTCATGAGTTCAATTCCTTGACAAAATAGATCCATCAGGAATAATATCCTTGAGGTAATCTCTGCTTTATATGTTATCATGCTTCTTGCACAGTCCACTGAAGGTTTTAGTGTTGAATCTTTTTGCTATAATTCCTTTTAAAATGGCAGTTTTATTAATTTTAAATTTTTTTTAAGTCTATATATTTAATAGTTGTACAGATTATAACATGAGTAGATAAGGATACTTCTTTTCTCTGGAAAGGATAAACTGAAAACTTTTTTTTGAATAAAAATGTAAGATCCTATGATCTCAAATCTTGAAAGATGTCTTGCACTTGCTTAGTTTTGTATACTGCATTTCATCATGTTTCAGTAGTATATTTATTAATACTTACAGTGCAGTATTCCCACGGTATTTTATACTAAATGACTGTATCACATTCTTTACATGTTTACTTTTTGTTTATTTAGCTTGAAAAACATTTAAGATCATATATTTCTTTATAAACTACATCTATTTAAATATTTAGGTTATCATTATTCTATTAGTGTTAACTTCAGCAGATTAAGAAATCTATTAAAAATATTTCTATGAGTGACCAGAAATGGAAGTAAAATTATTAATCTTTTGGATATAGTTTTCTTGTATAAAGTCAACCCTTCATCTTCTTTCAAACATTAGAACAAGGGAATCTGATGTATGAACACTAAAAAAGAACTGTGTTTTTTTTTAATGACACCATTGTCTTGTGTTTTGTACCCCCTAAATAGGGTGCATTCCAGATGAAAGGTATAAAGAGTTATGAGTTCTTCTAGTTATCATTTGGCTTTACACCAGATATTAAATGACCTTACCTACAATAAACCAATTAATGAGCAATGCAAGTGGAAGACAGGAAAAAGTACATTTTTAACTTATGGAGTACAAAGCAATTGCCTGGCTCTTCAGGAGGTGTATTTCTTTGTTTCACTGGCAGAAGACCAAACTCATCACATGGGACTCAGTGGACAAATTTTAACTTATGTGTTTACCTTAACTCACTTATTTGCCATGAGATACCTTTACAATCAACCATTGTAGACAGTGAAATTCATAGAATCATAAAATCATAGAATAGTTCAAGCTGGAAGGGACCTTAAAGATCATCTAGTTCCAATTCCCCTGCCATGGGCAGAGATACTTCTAGCTAGACCAGGGTGCTCACGGCCTCATCCAACCTGGCCTTGAGCACCTCCAGGAAGGGGGCAGCCACCACTTCCCTGGGCAACCTGTTCCAGTGACTCACCACTCTCACAGGGAAGAATTTCTTCTTAATGTACAATCTAAATCTATCCCCTTCCAATTTAAAACCATTCCCCCTCATCCTATTGCTACACACCCTTCTAAAAGGTCCCTCAACAGCTTATGCCCCTTCAGGTACTGGAAGGCCACTCTAAGATCTCTGGAACCTTCTTTTCTCCAGGCTGAACAGCCGCAACTCTCTCAGCCTGTCTTTGTAAGAGAGATGATCCAGCCCTCTAATCATTCTCATGGCCCTCCTCTGCACCTGTTCCAAAAATCCCATGTCTTTCCTATGTTGAGGACTTCAGAACTAGACTCAGTACTCCGGGTGGGGTCTCACAAGAGCATAGTAGAGGAGGAGAATCACCTCCCTTTACATGCTGGTCCTGCTCCTTTTTATGCAGCCCAGGATACAGTTGGCCTTCTAGGCTTTAAACATGCATTGTTGGCTCATGTGAAGCTTCTCATTCATCAGGATGGAATTCAAAGATCTCACTTACATCCTTCTCATGTTAAACTAATTCTATAGATGTGGAGATTTAACCTGATTCGTGCTCATCCGTCAATACACAATGTCCGTGTCTGAACAGGAAAAATTAGCTCCACAGTTATAGAGACAATAAATATTTCCTCTTTACATCTAAGGGAATGTTCACCTGTGATCTCATTATGAAATGAGGGAAGAGCATAAGGAAGAAATCTTTTATGTGTCACAGGACTGCAGTACAAAGCCAAATCTTCTCCACACAAACAGAAAAAAAACATCAATTGAGTAGTAAAGAACACATGATGAAAATAAACTGCATCCTTAAAAAGCTGTCAAGTTCTGTAAAAGATGTGTTTTCTCAGTGAAAAACTCAGGAACATATCCTAAGTAGATAGTTCTGTAATTTGATATATTTTTGATAAAAAAAAAGATAATTAAGAAAGAAAAAAAATATTGCATTAAAACTACTTAGTCACTTAGGTGGAATCTTCCAAATAATTTACTTTGGGGGAAAATGCAAATGTTGGAGGTGAAATTTTTTGTTACCCATTTTCATTTTAAAAGTTTGTTTTTTTTTTTTTTAATTTGAACACTCTCAAATGCTCCAGACCATGGAATAAAACTTCAGGTTTGTGTATGGTGTGGGGTTTATTTGGGGGTGGGTGGGTGTCATTTGCTTGTTTGTTTTGGTTTTAGTTTGTTTTGGTTTTTTGTTTCTTTGTTTTCATTTTATTTGCATGACATTTCATTCAAATTCTTTATTCTATGAAAACTTGCACAGGTTTTATTTCAATGAAGAATATTTCTATTTGTTTACGATTGCCACTCAACTCAGCTTTAAATACTGTCTCAGTATTGCCAGAGTATGCACTACAAAACAAAACTCACAGCTCAAGCTACAATATTTTGTTGAATTTCAGTAAGGGCAATGATGTAGAGTCATTTATCTGTAAAACATTTTAGGAGATCGTGATCTCTAATAGTCCTCTCAATCTTCTTGAGTTTCCCTTACATTTTTAGACACATTTTATTAGCCCATTTTGTGCAAACTAAATTGTTTTTATATGAACACTACCTTCTCTGTAAAGTCACTCAGTGGGTTTTCATTTTATTTCCACAAATTAGCCTGCATTTTCCATTGCTGAAACTTCTCTCTTAACACTGTCATCTTTCTCATTCTTTGCTAAAAGCAGCCTACAAGTGCTTTTTTTTTTTATTGGGTTTCCAACATTTTTATCAGCTTGTGCTCACAGCCATCTTTTTGATAAATGGGTATACCTTTGTCTTGTATAGTTATCTACACAATGAAGAAATCCAGATTCTAGTAATATGTAGTCATTGTCTTAAACATTACTTAAATGCTTCTTCTGCTTGCAACTATTCTATATTTTTCCACCTTTATCATTTATGTGACAAGAGAAGGGATAAGCATGATAGATGCTAAATTTTAGTTTCTATATGACTTGGCATCTTGATTGCTAAGTTTCCACCAGCTGAGAGAAAGGCCTTTGTTTAGTATCCCCTCACTGAAAGTTAAAGACTGGATTTATCAGGCAATTTCAGGCTTTCAGTAAAAAGATAAAGAAAAAAGATTTAAAAAAGAAGAAAAAAAAGAGAGGAAAAAAAGGAAAAAGAAACTTATAACCAACTCTTTGTATTACTAAATGGTTGGGTGCAATTCAAATAACAAATATTTCCATGCAGATTTAATTTCAGAGCTTTGACCCCAGACTGCAAGAAGCTGAGAAGAAAATTGAAAATGCAGAGACAGTGATGGATGGAAATAACATTACTCTGAATTGAATCAGGGAAATAGAAAGGTAGTGAGAAATCAAAGAGATGACAAAATAAATTAAAAAAATGTTAAATACCATCTGATTAAGGAATATAAAACCTCACAGTAAGGAATTGACATTACTAAATTTTGTCCATGGTGGAAACAAGAGAAACAAATCTTTATTTCTAAAAAGTTTTATAAAGAAACTAAAGAAGTGTTGATTCAAGGTCTTCTCTCAATGTGGTAAAGAATTCTTTTGTGTGGGAAGAAAAGATCTTGCTCAGAAACAGCCTGGTCCAAAATGATCCAATGAGCTTTAATTTTTTAGCACAAATCAAATCTATTTAAATATTTAAATCAGTTCTAAAAATAGGAAACTACTGCTGAGTTTATTTTATGGCTACATTCTGCTTCCGTCATTCTGCCTTGCAGATATATTTTATCTGCTTCTTATATTTTTACTTAGTGATCAAAACAGCTCACAACTCTTTATAAATAATAAATATGGTGCATTGCTTTATATATGATTCTGTGTATCCTTGCTGCTTCTTCATTTAGTGAGTTAAAATGAATAAAATGTAAGATTTATGCCATTGTTCATTCAAAATAAAATTTTTATTCACAGAATTATCCGTATTTTGAAAGGTTACTTTTTAGTACTCTCAAGTTTTTCTAGATATTTAGGAACGTTCACAACTCCTCATTTGGTAATTGCCATATGGCATAGCCATCTGAGGTACTTCTCACTCCTCAGATCACTTTTTAAATTCTTTTCTTCTGCAGAAAATAGCATTAATTTGCCATTGGTAAAATTAATAACAGAGATATTTTCTTTGACTGTGAGCAACTAATGTATTCATATAATTTATATGATTTATAGACATTTTACTGTCCTCCATTCTTCTGTCCAGTTAGATGCAGTTGAGATTCTTATTCACTTTACAAATAATCTGCTATATAGGCTTTTTTTGGCCTTCACAGTTGTAAATTTGTGTGTTGTGGATCTATTGAGAACCCTGCTGATTCATTTACTTAGTCTGTGAGATCTTCCTCTTTGTCCAAAATCCCTACACTGTATGTCTCATAGACATGAACTGCTTATCTTTGTTTTCAAGGGCTTTCACTAGCAATTAATCATGTATAATTTCTTTTTTACTATGTCAATTCTTGACCATGATGATATGTCCTTCATATACTTTCAAGTGCTCATACTCAAACTTTCTCTCACCCAGCTCCTCATGTTTAGGGAACAACATTCCTCACGGCTTCCTTACTAGCTTTCAGAAAACTCCTGAAAATCATTTCTGTTGAGCTAAGGCAACTCCCTGTAATGATAGCCAAAATTTTTTACAGTATCTACATCTTTTCTTCATTTCCCTTACATTTATCCCTTAATTGTAAATTAATTTTTAAAGCATTTTTAAGATGATAATGACCATTTTCTAATTAGATTTTATGTAGCCAATTGAAATATTGGTCAAGGTCTAGGATTTCTCTAATGATACTTTTGAGTAAAACCAAAACTGAATTCACTGACTTCTAATAGGATTTAAAATTATATTCCTATACTGAAATTCTTATTGCCTAGATTAACTCTACACTGATAACTAAAGATGAGAGAAGATATTTTAAAATATCACCAATTAAAAACCATTGTTGAATAATAAAGAGATTTATCTGTCAGCTACAGTTGCCAGTCAAAATAGGTTTATTCTGAATCTTCAGAAAAATTATTGGCTAACTAGTGATGCAGGATTTTATTTTTTTTAGCCACCACACTATCTGAGAAGATAATTTAAAAAATAAACTTATTAACCTTTCTAAAACACCTTTCTAATTAATCATGTCTTTTATACTTCCATTAGCTATGGGCCAACCAAGTCCAAGCAATCACATTTAATTTCTCATATAATGATTTATAAAAGATAGTTTATTGCCTCTTGCTCATTAGCAGTTACAAGCAGGACTCCTGCAGGAGGTTATGCCTCTTTTGTAATTAAACCATGTTAGGATACCAAAACGTAATATAGCCATTTAACAGTGAGTTGTGATTTGTTGGAAGTCTAGTAAAATTTTAAAACCTCAGTAAAGTGAAATAAATACTTTGGCAGATGTAGCTGTTTTCTTCCTTTATACTTTCCCACTCCATGTCTCAGTGGCAATAGGATGTAGTATTCCAGAATTGGTGATGAATTTTGCTTCAAAGGAAAACTTATCATTTTGTGCAATGTGTTATATTAGGTTTTATCTCTACAGTAACTAGTATTTAGTATCTTGAAACAAGTCACTACATTCTGAGTGTTTAAAAGAACTTTAGTCTCTGAACATATTTTTATTGAAAGAAAACATACCAAATTGCTCACATTAAGTATAGAACAAAAGCTTCTATCTCTTCCACTCCCCATTTTCTTCAGACAGGTTAGAAAGGGAGTTTTCATCACAATTCCATGAAAACTGTTCTGGAGAGATAATGAATCAGAAAGCACTAACTCATTTCATTTTTGTGAAGCAATAAACTATCTTGCAGCATATTTAGGACATTCTTGTAGAACTGGATAGATCATTTAGCCAAATGCATTCAAGAACTTCAGAATGACCTAAACTTAATGATATAAAACATTCATGACTTCTCTCTGTCTAAAATTCATTTAGTGTTAGTAGCTTAGCAGTTTTACAAAAAAACCCCACCAATACTCATTTTACAAATGAGTGGAACGGGCTGCCCAGGGAGGTAGTTGAGTCCCCATCCCTGGAGGTGTTTAAAAGACAGGTAGATGCAGTGCTTGAGGGCATGGTCTAAAGGTAGACTTGGTGGAGGTAGGTTAATGGTTGGACCGGATGATATTAGGGGTCATTTCCAGCCTTAAAATCCTATGATTCTATGATTCTATGATTCTATGATTCTATGAAATTAATACAGTCTATGCCATTAATTATCATTATATATATAATTTTCATACTGTCAAACAATGGTACTTTTCTGAGTATCAGTAGACTAAATTGGTATTTCAGGAAAAAAGCTACTTCAAAGGCTATGGACCTTGACCAAGTGATCAAGCAAACATTTCGAAACATTTAAGTCAACAGAAGCATGAAACAGCAAATGCAAGAACTGCAAAGGGAGATGAAGGAGGATATAAGCTTTATAATCATGTCTAGGACCTGGTGGTGGCTGATTGCGGGTGGAAGGAGGTGAAACAATAAATTCCAGTAAAGGACTGAGTAAGTTCTTTGCTCAGTTGCATGCTTTCTTTGATTTAGAGTATCAGTTCTGTTGTAAAAGAGCTTTTTTACAGATTGCATGGAGAAAAAAATCTCAAAAAGAGGACATATTCTGGAGCAATCAAGAACTACTTTCGAAAGACAATGATCAAGAAAGGAAACATTTAAGTAAATTGTACACATTGCAGTCCTTGGGACCTGGTGGGATTTATCCACAAAGGCAGAGGGAGCTGGCAAATATCATTGCAAGGCCACTCTGTTATCAGTGGAAGGCCATTGTGACTGATGGAGTCAGTCATTGTTAGTTTCTTTCTGAA
>VXBZ01007006.1:46419-61525 GCA_013399135.1 Heliornis fulica | reverse complement strand
GGCACGGGCCCACCTTTCCAGCCCATTATTATTAAATAAATAGCTAACATTTAAATAAAATACTTCAAACATTGGAATAAATAGCCTGATGCAAAGTTTATACATAAGGATAGTGCATTGTGGCAATTTTTTTTTTTTTTCCCTCTTTCTGCAGTACATTTCTTTTCATGAGCAGAGAACAGATTTTGATAGTCTGGAGCAGAGGTGAAGAGGGAAGAGGATGGGAGGGGCAACAGGACTTTACAGTGAAAACTGAATAGGAGAAAAGAGGGGTAAGGAGGTAACTTTCAGAAGTTTAGGAGAGCAGATACTGCAGAGCCAAGGTAATCAAGAAAATACACCTGAGTACCAGCAAACACTTGGCTGTACAACTTCTGCGTTAGGTATGTTCTAGAGCCAAGTTAGGGAAAAGGAAGGAGAGAAGCCTGATGCACATACATACACACAAAAAGGGGTTAGGTCCAAGAAATTAGACACAAAAATATGAAGATCGCATGAAACCGATGCAGTTATAGAAGCAGAGAAACAGAAGAAAGTTAGATAATACAATTTTGTCTGATATTAATAATTCCAGAACACCTACCTATTTTTTCATTTAAAAATCAAGATTTCTCCCAATGGGTTTCACAGATTTCTGTGTTTTGAATCTGACAGAACAAATGCTCCGAGAAGATAAAAGTATTGCAAACTTAGGTATCCATAAATATGATAGAATTTCTATGATAAACATTGTCTGAAAATCCAATATGAACAAGGGTAAAATAGATCAAATCAGAGCTAATAGGAGGAAATTTAGGTTGCTATTCACCTAATGGAAGGAGGAAACAGAGAATCTTCAAAGCAGCAATATTTATGAAGAACTCTGAGAAATTGTAGTTGAAATATGCTGTTGAAATATGAATAAGATGAAAAAGGCTCAACTCTGAAAACACATAACTGTGTTTCATCTACATATATCTCATAAACAAGAAAGCTGTTACAGTTTGTAACTTGTTTATCAGTAAGAACAGTTTATCCTGCTTTGACAGACCCGGAGAGCTGACAGTCAAGACGAGGACTCTGTAAAAAGCCTGAACATCAGTAGAGTCAAGTCCACCTATGGGTCAAACTGTGCTTTTCCCACAGGTTTTTCTTGCTGATTGTTTCATAAAGCAAATTATGCATGTAGATATGTTAGATCACATATAGTTAAAAACTATAGATTAAGCTATATTGCTGGGAAAAAAATTTCTCTGATTCATAACTTGACTTTCTCTTTTCATTCTTGCTATTGTTGCTATTACCACTGGAACAATCTGAGGGTCTAGCTAGTCTCTCCTGGGTGTGTGTTATTAGACATCAAAGCTAATCACCTACTAAAACTGGGACATCAACTGTTAAGTCTCAGCCTTGATCCCAAGCTTATATATCTGCAAGAAGAAATAGAAGAGATGCCTAAAAATTTAAGGAAAATTACTTCCTGAACGTCAAATTATTCTTCCCACCAAAGACAGTTAGTTTCTGTTTTTCCAGGGCCAGCCATTGTCTCCACCTGCAGCCATAGAAGATGCTTAATGAAAGTGACAAACATCATTGATGGGAAGCTATGCCTACAAGTTTTAGCCATGAGAGTCTTTAAGAAGCTTAGGGCCATCAGATACTGTGGGGTTTGTTTTGTAACAACTTCCTCAGTCCTAATGAAAATAGGTAATAGGATGATTATTATATTTGCATGTTGTTTCTTTGGTCTTTTTGTTTGGGTTTTTTTTTTTTACACTGAAACAGTCTGCTATGCAAAAGCTTTGTAATGGACACTGGAGGACCTTCCCAGCACTTGGAAGGGCATTTTTCTGATGTGGAGAGCTGTTTCCAATACAATGGGTCTGACAGACAAAAAGCTGCTAGGTAGTAACCCAAGAATCCCTGGGATGGTTGTAACAACTGCGTAGGTATTGCTAGACATTTGGTCAATAAAACCCTCTCATTTATCAGGATAAATATTAGCTCTTTAGAATTTCCAGAAGAAATCTGATCTTATATAGGGATCTGTGGGAAAGCAATCAGGAGGGCAAGGGATAATTGATGATAGGTGAGCAGATATGACAGTACAGCAGACAGATCACATCAAGGATTCTTGGGGATGCAATTTTTCGTATCAGAGGAACTGCAGGGGATCACCTCTCCAGCTTGTCAAGGTCCCTCTGGATGGCATCCCTCCCCTCCAGCATGTCGACAGCACCACACAGTTTGGTGTCATCGGCGAACTTGCTGAGGGTGCACTCCATCCCAATGTCCATGTCACCAACAAAGATGTTGAATAGGGCCGGGCCCAACACGGCCCCCTGAGGGATGCTACTCATGACCGGTCTCCATTTGGACATTGAGCCGTTGTCCACCACTCTCTGAGTGCGGCCATTCAGACAGTTCCTTATCCACCGGGTGGTCCATCCATCAAACCCATGCCTCTCTACTTTAGAGAGAAGAATGTCATGTGGGACAGTGTCAATTAAGTTCATATACCTTCAGAATAATTAAGGAGAATTAAATCTGAGCTAAAATTAATAAATAATGAGTGAACAGAGAAAGATGACTTTAAATTCCTTTTTTTTTTTTTTTTTAAAAACCCTTTTAAGGGTTTTTNTTTTTTTTTTTTTCTGAAAAACACTCTTGAGTGTTTTTCAAACCCATTGTACCACTACACTATGGCAAAAGGCTTTCAAGGTCCAGAAGGCATAGGAGCAAGCCATCCAACTGTGTTGAAAGTCGAGCTATCAGGGAAGATGACCTGCCGGGTTGAATGGAGACATTTGGCTAGAACTCAAGCAAAAAAAGGATGGTTTATGATTGTTGGAAGAAGGATCAGGCAACCCAGGATGACTACAGGACTGAGATGAGTCTAGAAAAGGCTGAGGTACTTAATGTCTTTTTTGCCTCAGTCTTAATGCCTTTTGGCCTTAGTAATAAGACCAATTGGTCTCCTGATACTCAGGCTTGTGAGTGGAAAGATGGGGATGGGAAACAGACTGAATCCCTGGGGGGAATAATCCTGGGGGAATTGGTTTATGACCTGCTCAGCTGCTAAGATCTGTGGATCTGGATGGGATCCAACCAAGGGTACTGAGGGAGCTGGTGCAGGTGCACC
This sequence comes from Heliornis fulica, assembly GCA_013399135.1. Lineage (NCBI taxonomy): Eukaryota > Metazoa > Chordata > Aves > Gruiformes > Heliornithidae > Heliornis > Heliornis fulica. The sequence goes on along the minus strand of VXBZ01007006.1, from coordinate 58,404 downwards.
AGCTCCCTCAGTACCAGAAGACCTGCCTTCTTGGGCTGGTTCCTCTTGATAGGAAGTTGGCACATAGGATGCCCATCTACTAGAAAGGCTGGAAGGAGGACCCAGGGAACTACAGGCCTGTCAGCCTGACCACAGTGCTGGGGATGGTGAGGGAAGAAATCATGAGTACCATCATGCAACAAATGTGGGTCAACCGATCTGGCCCAGTCAGCATGGGTTTATGAGGGGCAGATAATGCTTGACTAACCTGATCTCCTTCTATGACAAGGTGACCTGCTCAGTGGATGGCTGTTGATGTTGACTACCTGGACTTCAGTAAAGACTTCAACACTCTTTCACACAGCATCATCCCAGAGAAACTAGCCATTCATGATTACATGTGTACACTCTTTGCTGGGTCAAAAACTGGCTGGATGGCTGGGCCCAGAAAGCTGTGGTGAATGGAGTTAGATCCAGCTGGTGGCAGGTCACAAGTGGTGTCCCCCAGGAGCCCGTGTTGGGGCCAGCACCATTTAACCTCTTCATTATGATCTGGATGAGGAGATTGACTGCTCCCACTGTAAGTTTGTGGACAACACCACATTGTGTGGGAGTATGGATCTTCCAGAAGTCAGGAAGGGACCTGGACAGGCTAGATCATTGGGCAGAGAACAACATTATGGGCTTCAACAAGACCAAGTGCTGGGTCCTGCATTTTGGTCACAATAACCCCAGGAAGTGCTACAGTCTTGGGGCAGAGTGGCTGGAACGCTTCCTGGAGGAGAAAGATCTTGGGGTTCATAGCTGGCTGAACATGAGCTGGCAGTATGCCCAGGTGTCAAGGAAGGCCACTAGCATCCTGGCCTGTATAAAGAATAGTGTGACGAGTAAGAGTAGGGAAGTGATTCTCCCATTATACTCAGCTCTGGTGAGACCACACCTCGAGTACTGTGTGCAGTTTTGGGGCTCTTCTTACAAGAAGGATGTTGAGATGCTGGAGCATGTCCAGAGAAGGGCAACAAAGTTTCTGAAGGGTCTGGAGCACAACTCTTAGGAGGAGTGCCTGAGGGAGCTGGTGCCTTTTAGTCTTGAGAAAAGGAGGCTGAGGGGAGACCTTATCGCTCTCTGCAAGTACCTGCAAGGAGAGTGTAGAGAAGTGGGGACGTCAGTCTCTTACCTCAGGCAGCAAGTGCTAGGATGAGTGCTAGGAAATGTTCATAAACTGCACCAGGGGAGATTTAGGCTAGTCATCAGGAAAAATTTCTTCACTAAAAGAGTTGTTAGGCATTGGAATGGGTTGCTGAGGGAAGTGGTGGAGGCACCATTCCTGGGGGTAATTAAAAGGCGAATAGATGATGTGCTGAAGGGTATGATAAAGTGGACTTGCCAGGGTTAGGCTGTGGTTGAACTTGATGATCTTAAAGGTCTCTTCCAACCCAAATGATTCTGTGACTCTCTATGAAATCTTCTATGAATCTCTATGAATCTCTATGAATCTTCTATGAATCTCTATGAAGGTATCTCCTTCATTCAAACAAGACAATCTCACAGATGCATAAAAAATGGAAAGTTGGGGTTACAACAGGTCTACCTTTCTTCACACAAAAGATGCTTTGGTCAGGAATAGTACCAAGGTAACAGAAGTGTATTGCTGCCTATGAATTCCATCAAAGGTTATACTTACATCAGATTTGCAGAAATCAGGAAGCTTTAACAAGGCAGATTATTCTCCGAGCACAAGTGTAAGTGTGTTTAATTTCTTCCTCACTTGGTCCACATTTGAATCTCACTTGTGCTGCAGCTACTTGGACTCTTAACTTAGATTGCACAGTCACTGGTTTGATGATGCAAACTAAAGTAGCTTACTGCTTTAATCTGGTGAGCAGCCAACAGCAAAATTGTACTATCATTTTAATGCATTTGCATAAAATTTGTATCCCTGTTACAAAACTGAACACTGCTGCAACTATACATGGGGAATTGGTCTCCTGGTTTTCTACAGTTTCAATGTAGATAGGTGTTCTTTGACACGTTCATTTCGTTTACCAAAGTAACAAATTTGGAGCATTTTACAAGAATAACAGGTGACATTATGAAGCAATTGTTCATATTAAAGGAAAAAAAACTTAAATATTTCTTTGCCAGTCCACGGACATTTTCTTTAAATGCATTGCATACAATTTAGAGATGTATTTTTGGAAAATATTGAGGCCTGTGGATGGCAAGAAAAGGACTCTCCAATTTCCAAGAAAACAGCCAATAATACGAGTTTCATAATGGCATTGTTCCGTGAGGGTTTAGCATTAGGGATAAAATGCTTTCTTCACAGACTTGGTTATTTCAGTCTGGTTTCTTGTCATCTAGCGGACAGCCATGAAAGAGGAAAAACGTTTCAGGCACAGAATTGCCGATTTGATCTTTTAAAAATTTATTTATCTGGGGGTGTGTGTGTCTTTGTTTAATTTTTCGTTCTCTTTTTAGAGGGTTGTTTGTTTTCCACTCGCGTCTTTGCAATGCGCGTTCCTTTGCTGACACCTTGTGGCCAAGAACGGCCATTGGTAACCCGACCTCTGCTCTCAGACGTCAAGGTACGGGTGTGTGGAGCTGCGAAAAAGCCCGTTCATTCCCTGTGCTAGCCTGGCCTTTGAGAAAGTGGCCATCAACTAATGCATACTTGAAGCACGTTCACCGCCCACTGTCTGTCTGTGAGATGTACTCTAGGGTTGAGAGGCAAAGGCTCATCATGGGGAACTCTTGGAGTCTTGGGAACACTTGCACAATGTGTGCGAGTATGGATCTGCCAGAAGTCAGGAAGGGACCTGGACAGGCTAGATCATTGGGCAGAGAACAACATTATGGGCTTCAACAAGACCAAGTGCATGATAGGTGAGCAGATATGACAGTACAGAAGACAGATCACATCAAGGATTCTTTGAGATGCAATTTTTCGTATCAGAGGAACTGCAGGGGATCAGAACTGCTTGTCAGAGAACCATCAGTACTGCAAAGCAATCTGGGAAGCCACCTCACATGAATAGGACAGACATCTGTATGTGGTTATAAACAGTAAAGCTGAAGTGACAGAAACAATTGGAGAAAAGTAGTTTTTCTGTATGAAAATTCATACAGACTGTTTTAATTGTGCAACACTTAGAGTACATCTAGCATTTTAATAAATTGTTTTCTTAAAGAAAGTTGTTTTATGTGTCACTGGCAATGGAGTAGTGCAAGGTTGTGTGCATTATATAAAAACTTCTGTTTACTGTCAGACCAAAGTTCCTGGCCGACCTTGCAGTTGGCTCTGATTTCAGCCAGTTGCAGATGTCTAGGGAAGAATAAGAGAAAGAGTGAAAGTATGTAGTGCACATGTGAGCAAGGGAAAAAAACAAATGGCTGTAGCCTAGCCGGTAAAACAAATCTCATGTCCTGGTACACTGAGAAACCAGCAAAGGCAAGACACAGACATGAGCTCAGTCAGTTAAGAGACCAGAAAGGGTTAGAAGTGCAGTTAGCCGGACAAAAATAATATCTGAAGGCCAAAATTTGTTTGGAGTTGTGAATTCTTACGCAAGAGCAGAATGACAAGAAGTAGCATGGATTCAAAGGCCTTTCTCTGGAACTGCTGAGTTCCAGAAGTAGGAAGAAAACAGGAAATACAACAGGAAAGAGAAGTCAGAGAATTCCAGAAAAAATACCAGGTAGACTACAGGGGAGAAATGCATCTCTACTATGAGAAGCAGCTCTAGGGGATTAACATTCTTATATATGCTGAGCAGTACAATATATTGTGGGGCATAAAGTCTGGCAGGACTGGGATTTTTTCAAGTCAGTAAGTGGTCATTTACAGGAGAAAGTTAGTGCTTTTAATGCTGTTTTAGCAAGCAAGGGTCAACATTCCTGCACTGCTTTACGGTCTGTTTTATTCAAAGTAGAGGATGAAAATATATACAAGGTAGGGAAGATGTTCAATCTGCCTTAGAAAAGAGGAAAGTAATGAGAAAGCCACAATGTTTTGTTCAGCAATACGGATTGTCATTATGTCAAACTACTTTTTATAATGAAAATAAATTTAAAAACATGTAGTTGGACAAAAAACATAGGCACTTGATTTTAAATTATCTCATAATAAATGCATGGAAACAAAAGCCTTTGGAATAGCCTTGAAACAAAAAAGCTGCAAATATGCCACTGCAAAGTCACTTAACATGGGGACCCCTAAATAGCAAAAATTTATTAAAAGAAAATGAATTTCTGGAGAGGGAATTTAGGCTATTCAAGGTTTAATGACTTTTTGAGACTTGGTCATGCACATATATTATGAAATTAATTCTTTCCTTGTTCTCCCCCACTTCATATTTTTGTTTCTGAATTAACTAACCCTTAATCCCATTAACTCTCTCATCTTAAAGCAAAACAACTTACTCCTTCACCATTAGTTCTCCACCGTGCTTTTGTGTTTATTCTAACATCTGGAACTCATCAGTTCTTTTCCCTTTACTTGAATGTCATCAAAAGAAGAAAGTATGTGAGCTCATGAGGGAGAGAATAAAGCACAATGCACTTTATCTGGACAGTCTGAATACACTAACAACTACACTTAAAAGTGTACGTTGTGCTCTGTGTTTAACATATTTAAAACTTTGCATTGCAAATTGTGTTTCTGGAGATGTGGTGAGCACTGAAATTTTGTTGGAAATGGCTGTTCTGAGGTTGGGAAAAAGGTTCCAGGAAAACTGTCTCACTGGTGGCAATGAGCAGAGCCCACAGCTTTTTTTAATCCTCCTGCTTCTCTGCAGCCCTGGCTCTGTGACAGTGGGTCCTGTTTAACAATGGGGAGAAGGATCCCTGCTGTGGCGGAGGCTCTGTGTGCGGCTGCTTCCCTCCGCCACAAAAGTGTGACTTAGGTGGGGTGGGGACTATGGCCAGCATTGCACCATACCCAATTGTTCAGGATCTCAAGACTTCTTCCTGTTGTTAGGGCTCTCTGCATGGCAGACAATGGGAAACTGGTTCGCCTTTATTCCCAGCTCTCCTTGGGAATTGTCAGTAAAGATAATATGAGTGGGCAGCTGGAGACATTGGGGTAAGCAGAGGGAAGGCTGTCTGATTTAGGGAAGAGGACAGGAAAGGAAAAGAGGAGTCATGGAAGTGGATTTTAAGAAGTGGATTTAAGAGGGGGAAGACTAACATGTGGATGAGGACCAGGATGGACTTTGAAGGGAACAAAGGGATTTGGAGATCTGATAGGAAGAAACGTCTGAGGGGAGAGGTGCAGCTGAAAGTAACTGTGGGAGAAAGTAACTGTGGGAGACTTTAAGGATCTTTCTTTTATGCCATGCCCCACATACACACAGAGACACAGCCACACACAGCCACACCCCCATGGAAGTTCCCCAACCTCCCTCCTCCTGTTCGACTTTTTTAGGCTCTGACTCATTCCCCAGAGGTATCAGACTCCCATCCTAAAGATCTTCAGGATGCAGAACCTTCTCATTCCCCTCCCCCAGCTGCTTATGTGCATCTCCAACCCGTGAGAAGAACCAGACCTTGGAGTCTTTTCTTGTGCTAGAGGTGGAGAAAGGCAAGGGTCTCCCTGGACAGAAGGGAAGAAGCACTGTGGAGCAGCAAGTGGGGCCCAGAGGGGTGTGAGCTGATGCAGCTGTACAGCTGCTGATCCAGACATGAACTTCTACATAGGCCCCAGGGCCTTGACTAGGCAGCACACGTTTTACATTTTTAACAAGATACTGCTGCTACCTCTATATAACCCAGATTGTATAATACAGTCAGTGTGTTTCAAACTTTCATCAGCTGTCAGGATATTTTGGGAAAGTCAAAGTAGAATGAGAAAAGGCAGAATAAGGAGGAAGCTGTGGTGCACATATATCAGCTTGTGAGGCACTAGCAAGTATCTAATGTTCTCTCTCTAATGTGCCTTTTCATCAAGTTTGAGGGACATGACCTGGCTTTCAGATTTAAGTCTGGGTTTTTTTTTTTTTATTTCTTCAGAGGGTGCAACTTTACTACAATTAATCAGTATTTAACATACATTTTCTGGAAAAGACTATGAAAATGTTTCAATGATCAGTAGAAAGCCTAATGTACTGAAATAAAGTTAGCTGACTGATCCTCACTGATGTCAGTGGGAAACCTTACAGGGATATTAGTGATGCAGATTCAGACATGCAGAAAGCCAAATCCACAGCTGAAGTCTCAATCTCATACCATTTGTCTCCTGATCAAAAAGAAAAAAAGGTAGAAAATAGGACAAATGTCACTATCTTTCAGACCTTACCTGTAAATAGACTCTGTTGTGCCACCGCTGTGCTTCAGGTAAAACTGCTTCTGGGAGTTTTGTTAAGCTGGCCTGTAGAAAGGCCGAATTTTTTACTAAAGGCTTCACTTCCAGTTGCAGGAATTTATTGGGATGGTTGTTATTTGGCAAAACGGAGAAGTCCATGTTTTTGTCCTGTAGAGTAATAACGAAAACGGCCGCAGTTCTGATTCCTGGCTATGCACGGTCCTTCTATTATTAATGATGTGAAGAAGGATACGACAGTTTCCTGAAACTGTATCTGACCCCTAAGGCTCACTTATATAATCTACCAATGATAAAAGATTGTTTAACAGTGGAGACCAGGCAGGACCTGTCTCTGTAAGTGATGAGCTTGCTGATCATTATACATAATGTGTACGTAAGTGATCATTAAAAGCTAACATAATACCAATGAATAGATGCATAAGACACTTAAATGCATACCAGCACCTTCTCAAGTGACCTGATTAAAATGTTTACAATACTTCAAAGTAAGCTTCCCCGCCACTCCCTCACTTCCCCACCCTGGAAAATTAGAAATGGTTCCCAGTGCAAACCAAATGTATACTAAGGGACTACCATGAACCCATTTTCCCTATGCAGAACTAAGACAGTAATAATTTGTGTTCTTGAATAGCTGGGTATATACAAGCATGCTTTCTTTCATAAACATCCTTTCCAGCATCTGTCCAAACACTGTATTCTTCGGTACTACTGTAGCACAAGATGTGTGTATCTGTATGAATTACTTATTGACACTACTTTGTTTCATTGGACATGATGTAAGAACATTAAAAGACACTTCATCACCTTAGACACCAACCCCCTCAAGCCCAGGATCTATCACTGTGTTTAAAAAAGACATTTAGAAATGCTGTTTAGGGAGACTGAACACCTGGCCACTTTCTGCAGTTCATTCTCCTTTACTGCCCCAAAAGCCACACAGGCTTTATTTGTGCTAGAATATATCTTCCCATGTTGACTATGAATTTGACTAATTTATTTTCAAATTTGATACTAACTCCTCAAGAAGTATTTTAGTCTGAGCTACTTCTCTGAATGATCATAGGGTGTGTTGAAGCAGTAAAATCAACTTGCTTCCAAATACATGCAAAGAAGAGGCATTTTTGCTATGTAGATTCAAAACTAATTTAAAACACTTCATACACATTTTATTAGTAGTTCTGTACTCCAATGCTGAAGCAATCAGAGCTAGAGCAATCAGCATTGTAACATCCTGATTTAATCTGTTACCTTTAAAAGAATGTAATTTTTCTGTGTAACTGTCTATACCCTGTTCCCATTAGAAGTCTTCTGGGATGTGTAAAGGGGATGAGAGGACAATTACAGCACAAGTCACTCATCTTTTCAACTCATACAGGCAGTTTAAATGCATTTCTCCATTTTGAGATAAAACTGACATTGATGTCAGTTGAATGTTCAGAAACAGCAAAGCATAAACATTCACAGTTGTGCAGGTGATAAAAGACTGGTCACTAGTCTGGAGACATCTTTCCTTTTACTTGATTTTTAGTTGTGATTCAATTGACTTCAGGAGTAGTGACTTGGTACTAAATAAGCATGAAGAAAATTCAAAGTAATGACTGTTTCTTTTGCCTGCTAATTACAATAATTCCATCAGACTTTCAAACATGTGCCTGTGACTTTTAGGAGTTATGCCTTAGTAACCAAATTTCTGTACACTGAAATTAATTATACAAAACATAATATCACATTCCATAATGTCTGTTACTTTTCTTTCCTTACTCACTTTTTAAAACCAGAATATACTTAATTTAAAATAATATTCTAGTGTGTAGATTTTTTAATACACAGCAGTAAGATGCCAAACCAAAGATTTGGACAGTACAATTATTTGAAGGCACATGTCAACTTCAACGGGAGTTAAAACCACAGTTAAATATTGACTGCTACTGGCTCTGTTGGACTTAGGGGAAGCTTCTAGCAGCTTCCCACAGAAGCCACCACTGCAGCTTCCCCCTCCCACTCCCTTGTCCCCTAAAACCTTGCCACATAAACCCAAAACACTGGACAGAATCACAGTAAGGAATGGGGGGACCCCAGTTTATGAAATTGTGTGGATATTTACATAACACCTATACAGATGTTACACCTATACACCTATTTTCACTCTCTACAGAGAATTAAAAAGCACAACCACTCAAATAAGGATGCATTACAAGTTTGTGGTTTTCCAGTTTGAGCAGAAAACGTGCTTTGAGTTTTTCAGACTCACTTCAGGTGAGAAGACTCACCCTGTCTTGCCTTCGGCTTTTGTTTCCCATGTGATTTGAGAGCATTCCTATAGATTTGGATCACACAAAATGAAGGTAGAGTGCCTATCCATCTCTTGCCAAGTTCAGTAGTTATAGGACTCACCTGATAACTAATTTCCCTCTCACTGAATATTACTCTATTATATCCAACTTTCCATTAATCAAGGCTCACGGAGTGGCATGTCTGCAAAGTCTAAATGGTGCCGAAGTCAAGAGGCAGGAGGTGTCTGTGGTAGGGACCACTGTAGCTCTATGTGCTGTGATGCATGGCTTGATGTTTTCAGCCATGAGACACAGGAGGAAAATAAAAAGAACAAAAGAAACTTTACTTTTTATTGAAAATGTAAAAATCATGTGAATCATGTACAATATTTTCTCATAAGGAAAATTTTAGCTTTTCCACAACGTTTCACAAAACTGTAAAACATTTCATTTTATAAAGACTTTTTCATAAAACAAACTAAAGTACTGTTACAATGCTATTTTCTAGATCATCAACAGAGAACTGAAAATATTTAACAGATTAATTCATATAATTGGCAGGAGTAAGAACTCTACCATTTGTAAATCTGCAAGAGGACACACAAAGGTATATAGGGGCATGGGTTTTTGTTTCAAAATGTTTAAATCAGGTGACATGTTAAAACAGTACAGAATTGGATTCATAGGATGGTAAAGGTTCTAGGATTGCATTTCTCTACACTACCAGAAACAGTGCAACAGTGATTCAGTGTAAATTTCTACAGTGTTTCATTGATTCAATACTTGTGTTCAAGTACGTGTCCATGAGAATGATCAAAATCCCTATTTAACTAATTTTCTTTATATAAGTTACAGTAGATTATCCCCTTCAGTATGTTTCTAAAACAAATGAACTGATTTCACAATACACTCTGTAATAACCTGTTCAATAATGTTAGCTTACTCACCTCAACATCTGTCGCAAAATACACAAGATCATTCTGACTCTGAATGCCAAAAATATAATAAAATTTAAAAGGGCTTTATTTCCATATAAAACAAAACTATGCAGCTAAATTAAAATACATTCAAAATAAAAAGATAATTTTTTTTTGCAACACAGAGATGACCCTACCTAAATAAACTTTTAAAATACTACTTTTTTAAAATTCTGATACATGAATCCAAAATTGTTCATATAAAAATTAATTTTAAACATTTCAGAGGATAAAACAAATTGGTTGACTAACCAAAACAATTAAGGATGTCTGGTAGGCAAAAATAAATAAATTATTAAATTATATGTAATCTGATAATATTTGGTCTAAAGAAGCATGCGTGTATGTATGTGTGTTTGTCTTTATAAATAATACGATTGCAAAGAGCTGCAAGCTAGCTATCCTGACAGAGGTCAACTTTTTTGCTGCATTTTTTGCGCATAAAAGTCCCTGCATGTCTCACAGCACCTCTGATACCACCTCATGTCTTGACAGAGGTTCTTCTCTCTTACCACCCTACAGTATACAGGCCATTGGTCTCCCAGGCACTTGAATGTTAAAGCAGCTGTAAAACAAAAACCAACAAAATCAGTTATATACTACTGCTATATTTATCAGTGAAGAATCAGGCAGCAAAGGTGACAAGTACACCAGAAGTATATCTGGTGGAAGGGAAAGGAGAATAGATGTAGATATCTAACAAAACAGACAAAACCCCCCAATCCTCCCACTGTCACTACTTTAAACATTATTTTTTTAAAGGCCAACTTAATTTATAAATGGCTTAGGTTGCATTGAAACTACCTGTTTGATATCATGCAGCTGTCTCCTTATGAGAGAGTGATGTCCATCTTTCTGACCTATACAGGTGACAAAGGGTGGAGCTGGGGCCAAGACTATGTGATGGCAGCAGAGGCCTATAGAGCAGTGGCTCCAGCTGAAACAGCACTTGGTCTTTGGTAGAGGCTGCTGCTCAAAAAACAGGAAGCCTCAGCTTAAGTAATACCAGAATGAGGTTCTCAATGTCATCTGTAAGGCAATTTTTACTTCTTTTAAAATTAGAGGCAGGTATGGAAATGTAGAAACTAAAGCATGGAGCCTGCTGCTGGTTTTTTGAACAGCTTTTACTCAAGAAATCAACACACTGTGCCATGTTGTCAATAAATGGAAATTGAACAAAACTATGTATTGTTCTACAACATCTTTCTTTGTAAGTGAAATAAGCTACCAGTCCTCTAGTTTTGCCTGGCTTCTTTGTTAAAAGGAACAGAATTGTCTTGCTAGCATGTATACTACAGATGTCACTCTTGTAATTTTTAAGTACAGTCTGCAAGTTGCAAAGTATATTTCAGAATACAAATACATTTTATCTAGAAAAATTACAAAGCATGGAGTCAGTGAAGCTGATATGTTGGTAAACACACTTGTCCAGGCCAAATTTTTGCATTTTATGCTTCTGAAATGCACAACTACTGTACATTTTCTTACCCTCCTGACAATTTTCTCTCCTCTTGTATGTATTAATTTTTTTAATTGTCTTCCAATACAGTGGTCTGAAAGCATCACCTTCTTTCTAACCACTTCAGTGGATCTTCCATCTTCCATGTCAGACTATTAATCCCTCCCTTCATAACTTTAATGTCTTATCTTCTCCAAGTTATTCAGATTACTGTCAGTTGTTTCTTTCTGTGGAAATAGATCTGTGGAAATTATCCCTGACTACCAAATTCTTCCTCAGAAACCTATATGACAAAGACATCGCACTAGTGTGAAAAGCCACTACTTGGTTTATTCTATCTCCTCACAGAGTTGCTATCACTATTTGCTATAAACATTCAGATACAGAAGACTGACTTCTGTTGTACAAAAGAGGCATATTTTCACGTGTGTTGTATTTTCTCTTGTGACAGCATCTGTAAATCCACCCACTTGTTTTGTTTATGAAAGCCTCTTAAAATGTTTATCATAGAAGGACCCTGGTACCAATTTTAGTCTTTTCACATTCAGTTGTTCAAGCTGCAGTGCATACAAGGAATTAAAACAGGAAAACAGTGAAAAATAGGGCACAAGAAACAGAAATTATCCAAAAATATTCATAAACCCTGAACTTAAAAAAAAAAAAAACAACAAAAAGACAGATAAACTTAGACCATTTTTATAAAAGAATACAGATGTAATAAAGCTGGTGAAATCCACATCATCTTCCATTATCTCTACCTTCAAATACAGAGGATATATACTGCACCACAGGAATGGAGCTGTAGAGCAAATTGATCAATATATTCAAGATATGCATTACATTTTTTTTGAGACAGTAATATTTCTACTGGACTGCATTCTGACTCCTGCTTGACGAGGCAGACCTGCAGATTACTAATATCATTGCTACATAAACTATACTATGTGACATCGTGTCCCATCCTTTTTTGTGCAC
>VXBZ01007006.1:27255-46402 GCA_013399135.1 Heliornis fulica | reverse complement strand
TCATGCATCTGATGCTGTTTTGGCTTTTTTTTGTGGAACTTTGTTGTGACACAAAGATGCTTATACCCAGCAGAAGGAGAGCATCAGTGATTGGTTAAGGCCTCTTGCTTCTGAGTAATAAAGTGAACAAAGAAAGATAAAGTATGAAGGGAAACCTTCTAACAGTGAAATAGCAGAGGAGAGGGTCATATGCAACAGCTGACACGTCATCTAGCAATATGTCTACTACACAGAAATATTTAAGCTTTAAAATGCTTTAAGCCTAAAATGTTTAAGCCTTAAAAACTTAAAAGAGAAATACCATTCACTATCTTAAAAGGATTACATACAGCCTGTAATATTAAGACTAGCTTTCCATGTAGGAGTAATCTATGTGACAGAGGGTTTATCTTAAGAAGGGCTCTGGAAAATCATCTGGAAAGGGTATACTGCCTTACTGCAAACCTTTTAACATTCCCCAGTCATGCTCAAGGAACAGATGAATGATTTGGGGAGCTAATGGCAAGACTATTATCCCATTAGGAAGCCAGGCAAAACTAGAGGACTGGTAGGTTATTTCACTTACAAAGAAAGATGTTGTAGAACAATACATAGTTTTGTTCAAAGACCCATCTCCTTCAGCCTTTCCTCAAAAGGAAGGTGTTCAACTCCAATAAACATCTTGCTGGACCTCAGTCCTTTTGAACTGAGGGGTCCAGAAGTGGACATAATAAAATCACAGAGACTACCCATTAGGAAATGACAAAAGAATTAACATTTCTGTACAGAACTGTTAATTCTTTCTTAAACATAATTTCTTTAAGGCAGAATCCTGAGTTCCTCCAAGAACAGTGTACCTCCTCATGCCAGTAATTTTCTCTCACCTGTCCTAATCCATCATGCTTAGATTGTAGGTATTTGAACTAAAAGCAAATGAAAAGAGTTATTTCTATATGAGAAACATAAAAGGGCCTCCTTGATCTCAAAAATATCACATGGATATAGTTTATAGAGGCTTTAAGGAAAAAAAAAGGATTTTCTTAAATTTGAATTATTTAATAAAATTGAGTGGACAAACACATATAAAAACATATATATGTATTATGTCTCTAGTATTTTAATCTTGGATGTTTTGTGTCCATAACGTCATAAAGTTCCATAACATAGTCCCTCCTTGGACATGAAAACCCTTTAGCATTCTAAGGCATAGTCTCTTATGTACACACTGGAGAACTCAGGCAGACAGATGAGTTTGCATAGCATTTCCATTTCCTGAATTCTAGCACTCAGTTTTTAAACTGCAAATGTCATTGCTCTCTGGAGAGAAGGAACTAAAAATAGATTGCTTACCTAACCTGGGTGATGTTATTGTGTTAACATTAATTTTCGCATTGCAGGGGTGGAGATGACAGGGTCTGTAGGCTGCAGGTTTTTCTGAGGAAAAGCATTCATTTCCATGTCTTCCTGTGATCTTGTGCATGCACTGGATGACTCGGGACTGCATCCCTTTACCACAGGTGACGGAGCACTGAAACACACAGAAGACACACATTAATTCAAAAGGTATTTTTGCTTGTAAACATGAAGGTGAAGTGACAGTACAAGTGAAATCAGTGGCCGCTCCTTCAGTTGTAAGCATTTCTGACCTCCATTCTGTTAGCCAAATTGAAATAATTAGAAAAGCACAAATAAATTAGCAGCATTTACTGACAGACTGAGTTCAGCATGCTGTTGATGTCAAAATCCATTTTGTAAATCCTGTGATGAAACTGAAATGCAGCAATGTGCCTTTAGGGAGCAAGGGCTGTTCTGTATCTGTATCATAGTTTACTCTTATTAGAGATGAAAGTGCTTGAATAGAAGAAAATGCTCAGAAACACTGACATATAAGAATTTTAAATTAGACTATTACTTCTGCCTGTGCAAAAGCATTGTTTTTACTGAGCAGCATGTATACCTCCTGTCTGCATCACGTCTTTGTTTCCATGTGTGCCCCATAAATGAAACATACATTGTGAGATATGCGACCTGGTCTTTAATCAATCTTCCCATTTTGTTGCCACAAAGAGGTAAGAAAACAGCTGAGCACTGTAATGATATTAACATTCTACTTCTCTAAGAGTAACATAAGCTATGAGTATTAAAACTTGAGCAGTGCTGAATAAATGCATACCAAACCTATCTAGACCAATAAAATACATGCTTTTGCCTTTGCTTTTTGTTGACTTTTTGGAAACAAAATTGTGCAGGGCATGAATTACTTTTGTGTCCCTTGATGTATGCTCTATTGCTTTAAATACAATGTAATTAAAAAGATTAAAACCAATTTGCTCCTCCTAATGATTTTGACTCAAGTACCCCCATTTTTTTTTTTTTTGAGAAATCTAATATAGAGGACATATTCAAATATTAATTACTTTCTGTGTGGGAGGCTTCATGAAGCAGCTCACAAAATATTGAAATGAGAGTGAAAGACAAAAAGAGGGTTCTACAACAAAAGAGGTTTTCCAGGCATCCTGTCTCAAGATGGAGATGGAGAAGTACAGTTTTCTGAAGAATGTATTTTGTGTGTAGGAAACACATTATTACCCTGTAGTAATGTTAGTTACGTGCTTTTGAGTGACATTTTAATCACCATTACTTAGAGAAAGGACTTGTACTTGCCAAATGGCCAATAGAGGTCTTGCACTCAAATATGTACAATAAAAAAGACTCCAGGAGAGATACAAGAGACTAAGACATGCACTTGAAGGGTGTTTTTATATTTGGTAGAATTTGGTAGACTGCTTTTAAAGTGCATAAAGCCTATCAGCAGAATTCCTTTTCCTGAATTCTCTGCCCTTTCCCTGTGCAGCTAAAATATAAATAAAATATAATAATATAAAAATAACTTGAGGAAGAGAATGTGATGAAGCTAGTAAGGTAAAGCAAGTAAAACACTTGCACATTTATTAACCAACGTGAGCATATATGTGAGCTTGTAGTACCTATGTATCTTCTTTTATCAGCTACAGGTGGATATAGTAGATACGATCTCCTAATTTATCTGCCTTCAACCTTTGGTTCTTCTAAAAAGAAGTGTGCAAACTAGCCATCTGGAGGGGAGAATAGGATTTGAAAACACAAGACTTCTGGTGACAAAATGGGTTCCAGTGGTTTATCCACTAATTGCTAATGAATGTGGGTGCTTTTGTGGAGAGCACTCTGGCATCTGTCATATATTCTCTATGTCAAGTGAGCTCTGGCTTGAAAGTTTCTTGTGACTGCAATGGAGAAAATATGCAACAAGCAGACAGATCTCTCTCTTGGCTAATCAGTATTTCTGATTTCTACACTGAATTTGGCAAGATTCTGGCATTAAAATCTTAACTAGTGAATGAACTACCCTGATGACTGAGCTGCTACTTGCCCATGTGAGATATTTCAAAGAGTACTATGAAACATTACAATATATCTTTCTATCCAAAGATGTGAATAATTAATTTTAGTCTTGTGTGACCTACTTCTTAACATCCCAATTTTACAGGAGAAAATGTACTAAAGGGTAATAAAATAGGAAATATGAAGCAAAGCAGTAAATAAGAAATTTATCTTCTATTTAGTTTTCTTTTTACCAAAATGTACTGATTTTTTTAGTTTTGAGTTTATTCTTATCTCATAAAACTGAGAACTTTTATTAAGCCTCATAAGATGTATGAGCAAACTGTGAAGAAGCAAGGCTAGCACATTGATTTGCAATTCAAAACTTCCAAGGCCCGATCAATTTACAAGTCAACATGATAGTCAAGCTATGCTCTTCCCTGTTCAGGTATCACCATCATCATCAGTGATTGACTTAAGGATTGTTTTACTAATTGGAAGCCAACAAAAAAGTCTTTATCCATATTTATATTATCTCACATTGAAAGTAGTAGGAGATGGTATGACATAGGGAAGACACTGTTAAGGTTTTAGCGGTGCATTTGCCAGGTACCAAAGCATCAAGACAGAATTCTGTTGGTCTCTGTGATTTTATTATGTCCACTTCTTGACCCCTCAGTTCAAAAGGACTGAGGTCCAGCAAGATGTTTATTGGAGTTGAACACCTTCCTTTTGAGGAAAGGCTGAAGGAGCTGGGTCTCTTTAGACTGACAGGTGACCTCACTTATGTTTAGAAATACTCAAAGAGCGAGTGTCAGGAGGTTGGAGCCAGGCTCTTCTCAGCAACAGGACAAGGGGCAATGGGTGTAAGCTGGAGCATAGGAGTTTCCATGTAAACATAAGTAAAAATATTTCACTATAAGGGTGACGGAGCACTGGAACCTACTGCCTGGGGAGGTTGTGGAGTCTCCTCTGGAGACCTTCCTGTGTGATCTACAGTAGGTGATCATGCTCTGGCAGGGGGTTGCACTAGATGATCTTTCAAGATCCCTTCCAACTCCAAACATTCTGTCATTCTGTGAATTTATTTATCCTGCATAGACGCCAGCCAACTGCAGGTGTAACTGAAAGCAACCACTGAACATTAGATAATAAAAGGCAACCATAAAATTTTAGATTTTCACTCCATATAGACTTGGTCCAATTTCACCAGGAGATATCTCAACGTCTACAAGCAGCTACATGCCACCCCAAGAAACAGCTCTGACTCATTTTGGTACTCATTTTACTGCATATGCATGTATACATCCTAGGTGAAGCAGACTCTTCCAAAACTGTTTCTTAAGCTTGCCTCACTTCTGGATATCTCTCACTACTAATATTCAACCTGAAGAAAATACTCTCTGGCTGTGCAGCTGTGACATTCTAGGTAGCACTCGTGATATGTAGCTAAAGCTGCATAGCTTCTGTATACTTCTGGAGTTTCCATGTTTAAGATTGTAACAGAGCTTTCAACTTACAGGAAACATAAAAAGACTTTTATTCTCATATATTAAGAAGTTAGTTTAATTGGAAAGCAATGTGTAAGAACTGCTTGTATTTGCCATGATTTTATATAAAAATATACATTAATATAATGCTTATGTGTATAAACTTTACAGAAAATGACCACTCCGAACCAATAGATTTACACTCACTCTTATTACTACTGAATGAAGAATACTTTTCTATAGTTCTTCTTCCCACATTTTCCTCCTCCCAAATATCACTCCTGCACATGCTATACTTTATTTTTGTTGCGCTTGATTACATTTTTCTTCTGATTGTTCAGATGACCCACACTTTAAGGCCAATGCAGCTGATAACAAAATTTCCAGTAGGACAACTGTTTGTAGGTTTAGACTAAATGTTCTAATACACAGCCAGCTATTTTTTTATGTGGCCATTAATCTGGGCATTGTGGATGTAGTCCTAAAGGTACTGTAAAACAGTTCAATAGGCTAAACATGCAAAACATTCCTGTTCAAGATTACAAAATATTTCTGGATAAATATGGTTAACAGCTATTTTCTGGAAATTTTTTCTTTGTTTCAAATAAAATCTTCCCACCATATTTGAGTTTTGTCCTACTTTTGAACTTCTTTCAGACATAATTTCAAAGACAGAAACCTAAGTGTTAAATATATCAAACCTTATACTTGGCATGCTCAGCCATTACCCAAGATTCCTTCCTTCTGTTCCCTGCCAAAGATATATATTCTGGAAAGAATACATATTCCCAAGGCCAATAGCTGAGGAAGGTGCTGTAATGCCTTAGCTGCTTCCAGCTGGCTTTCATATGAAGTAAGAATTCCTAAATTATGGGAAAAATTGTCACTGGCAGACAGTAATGGCCAAAATGTCTCTTTCTGCCAAGACAACAGGCAATCACTGCAAATGCTGATACCCAATGAAAAATCTAATCCGTGACAATGTTAACAGAAGTGACTTAGACAAATTATTTTCAAGAATAAATGGTTTGTTCAATAAATATTTTTTACAAGTCTAAGTAGCATTCAAAGTGGAGAGTGATGTGCTCATCGGGAAAGTCAGTGATGAGTTTTACTGGAAATTATTAGCAGAGCATTCCTACACATTTATGTATAGGTTCCTGAGTTCCAGCATTTAGGTGGTTTCAAGCTTTTCATAAAGTGAATGTGCAACAATGATAGCAAGGAATCAGACTTTCGCAACGGAATTTGTATTTGCTGACATTCTTGCGATCTTTTTACAATTTTTTGAATATTCTTATAGGTTAGTAAACAAAGCAAATAATTTGCATCTTATTTAAGAACTTGTTTTACACATATGCATATATATATAAATCAAGATATTTGTGAGTAATATACAAAAAGACGGACTAATGGATCCAAACAGAGGATGGACTCTGAGTTCTCTCATGCATCGTTTCCATAAAGGTCATTCTGCTTCTCATTTCTGACACACCCAACAGCTCAGTATGTGAATGCCAGATTTAAAATTCAGAAGTTGTGCTAAGCTTAGCTGAAAAAATGCTGCTGTTGGTCTATCCTAAGTTTGCCAAATTTAAATTGTCCCTATTTATTTTTCTTGTCTCATCCTCACCCCTTCATTTTTCTTTCTAGTTTTTGTTGCTGGAGTAATAATTAGTACTGGATAAGTTCAAAAGAGGTGAGATTTTAAACTAAAATAGACAGAGGCCCATCTCACTTTTGATAAGATATAATCTGTAGAGGAAATCACCATCACCTCATCTGAAGAATCTGGACCTTTCTTTTCTCTCTCTCTCTTTTTTTTATGTACTGTACATATTACTGCCATTAGTACTTAATGATGACTAAGACATTAATATGTACGTGGTTCTTGCATGGTATTTTGGTAGAAGATGACTTTCCATTGACTATAACTATAAAATGCAAACAAGAATCTGGAAAGTTAGATCTGACTACCTCATAATTATGTTAACCTTTCAAAAAAATTAGTTGAGAGTATGTAGTTCTGGACTAATGTAAATGAACTCTTCAGGAGAATTGAAAATACCAGCATTTGAGTTTATAATGTAATAGTAAAATATATCACAATGCTAGTCTGCTTCTTTACAGAAAATCTTCCAGGGAAAAGAAGAGTTTAACAGCACAAAAATTAAAGGATGATGGCATTTCTAATAAAAAGAAAATTCCCAGAACCCACTAAGGACATAAAGGAAGTGACATAGGAGGGCAAAAATCCCCAAACCAAACACTCTAAGAAATCCTTCAAAATTTCTACGATATAATCTATTTGCTTTTACAAAGAAATATCAAAAAGCTAGTTTGTACCACATAAAAGTATTTGACTTTAAACTGCTATGTAGCACTCTCAAGGTTCAAAAGAGCTCTACTCAAGGAGTAAAAGTAAGAGCTCATCTCTATCAGTGACTTCACTTCCATATACTCTATCTACTAAATTTTAAATCATTTTAAATAGCATGTAACTCAAGTAAACATATATTAAAAAAAAAAACAAACCAAAGAAAGCCACAAACTGGGAGTTTATGAGGAAACTGAACCCCAAGCACCTTTTTTTTTTTTAATGCTGAAATACATTTATCCCACATATGGATATATATTCCCTACCTTTGGAATAAAAACCTTAAAATAGAAACAGAGAAAATGAAGCAGAAAAATTATTTACAACTATCAATAAAACTTCCATAACTTAACTTTATCTTCAAAATGTCTAGATTTACAGAAAATTATTCTAACTGCTTTATTAGTAGGAAAACTATACTGAACTGTAATGTTTTTATTATGTATGATGAGGTCACCCAAAAGCATGACTGTCCTGAGGGAGCTATCAGGCCAGGAGACAGACAATGTTGAGCTTTGTTGCTGCTGTGATCCTGTGATGAACTTATATCATTACTTTTTTGTGATCTGGTTTATGTCAACATTATTGGAAGTGTTTGTGGCAAGATTAGATGAGGAAACTCTGGAGATTAAAGATAAATCTACGGAAAACAGCCTGAAACACCACAGATAAACAGAAAAGTAAATCTTTCACAGAGTATTTTAAAATATGTAATACTGCCTGTAATCTACATTAATTGCATGAAAGACAGGATAAGAAAATGCATAAAAGAATTTCTGTAATATGCAAAAATTAATTAGAGCCCACAAGAACAGAAAAAAAATACCTAAGTTCTAACAGAGCCCAAGTGAATTGGTTAAATGAGTTACACACGAGGAGATACATTCAGAGATATTGAGGAAAACATTTAGAAAAAGAGAGGTGGAGATATACCAGACAAAAGAATGCCTACTGGACTCAGTCTCAGCACTCGTCAGAGTAATTGAATTTTCCTGAACACATTGACAGTTTTGGAATGATTTGTCAGCTATCAGAGAAAAAAATCTAGGCATTACCATGAACAGACTGATAAAATGTGTATCACTAAGCAAAAGCAAGACATAGCATTAAGAGAGAAAACAGAGAAATGAATATACAGAAAAAGCCTATGCTGAGGAGATCATAAAAGGTATGTGGTTCAAAATATCAGGGGACTGGTGTTCTCCTACAAACTATGGGACCAGTCATGAAAAGTCAAACAACTGAAGTGTTTTCCAATTTGTTACTAAGACAGTCTTGCAATGTAGACTCAGGTACATAATCAGTTATTGTAAAGAGACCAGAGATCCTTAGTTAGGATGGGCTGTATATACACAAGATACTAATTTCAGTTAAGTAAAATTCTGAGAAGATAAACTATAGGTTGCTGCTCTCATTTGTCTCACCCTCTCCTTTGCTATTTTATGTAACTTCTAATTCACATAAATTCACTGCAGTACCTTGGGATACTGAGATTCTGATGGTCTGTGAAGTCTCTATCTTGTAAAATTTTGTTGAGAACAATCTTTTTAAACCGAGCTTGATTGTGCAAGAATTAGTATCAGCACAAGAACACTGAAGTTCAGTGTTCTTTTGCTCATTCAGAAGAGTACTCTTGGATATGCATCCTGCTAGTTGGGCTATAAAGTTCTGCAGTATAGTGGTTGTGTAGTAATGTTAGAATAAAGATGAAAAAGCACCACTGTTCAAAGATCCCAACAGCCGTCAACAAAGATTGGTAAGCATTTCTGGAAAAGCACATTTTGAAGTCCGGAATATAGGCCACTGCTGGTATTTAGCAATTCCTATGAATGCTTTTTCTTTACTTAATTTTTTGTTTAGATGCATTGGTGGCATGTGTAAGTTCCCTGCAGCAGTAATGCCAGGCAAATCATTACATTGATTTGCAAAAAAATTTAGTTTCTACTGAATGCATTCTCCTTCCAGTTTACATAGCTAGAAGTCTTGCAACTTCTACCATATTACCTTTTCTGGTCTCTATACACATATACTTTATATTTCTTCATGTGACAAGTGGCTGCTTTTAAATTCCACTCTATTGTCTAGTGTTTTGATACTATCATTCCCTGCTGAATGTCTCCAAAAGTTTCTGGTATAATGTCAAACTTAAACTTTTAATCATTTTTTTGAAAACTCACTCTCCAAATTACTCTCCCAAGTTCATCCTGCCTTTCATGCCTCATTTTTTCAACCAATGTTCAGAAGAGTCTATGACAGCAAAAAAAAACTGAAAACAAAAAATCACAATATGAACTTCTCTAGTAGGCCAGGTAGATGTGTAAACATGTAGTTCATAGACATTTCATTTCACCTCTGCCATACTCACTTAAGAGCTATTATGGATTTTAATGCCAAATACAGGCCAGGTTATATAGCATACTTTTAAATTACGTCCGAGTTTTAGAAGGACTGATGTGTTTGTTGACTTACTGGAGTTTGCAATTTTGGTCAAATTTTCTTTGATATTGATTTAACTGTTAAAACACTGAGAATTATTTGGTCTATATACTGTATCTCCAAAATAAATTAACTCTATTACAACACTACTATGGATATTAATTATGTTATCTTTTCAGTAATAGTGTCTCAGGAGTTTAAGTGGAGCAGCAAAGCCAACAAGGATAACATTTAAGCCTCTTGTTTCAATGTGTGAGAAGCATCTTGGCACTAGCATGAGGGAACTTGGCTCAGCTCAAAGGAACAGCCTTTTGTCAATGTCAAGAACAATCCTAAAGAGCAAAAACAGTGAAAAAAGGCTACACTGAATCTATGATTTTGAAACAGTGAGCAAGTAGTATCGTTTATCTAACATTTCCATTTGTTTCCTCCATTACAGATACAGTAGCATGTATGACATGGGTTCATGTTGCTAGGTACTCTAGTAATGGAACGGAGTAGTAACAGGAAAAAAATGTATATTTTAAATTGAAGTCATGTCTCTGTAGATAAATTAAAGTGTCTATTTTTTTGGTATAAATCTTGGAAAAATCTCAGCTGCACAAATCACAGTCAGGCTGTATGTTAACTGTTCAAAAGGTTTTGTTAATTCTGTATGAAATATTTCCTCATCTCCTAATTTTCAATTTTAAAGTCCAATTGAGGTGACAACGTTGCAGCTGTAGGAAGAAGGCAGAACATACAAGTCGTCAGTAAATTCTGAACATGAAAAAGTAATTTCTTACACATTTATCTAAGACACAGATGTCTGTGAAAAGTACTGAATTAGAGAATAAAGCTCCTCTTTTCTCCAGATCGCACTGGGAACACTGTGTAACTGAGCATATTCACAAAGCCTCAGTAACTTCAATTTGAGTGATGGTTTCAACTAAGAAAGCAGATAGCCATTTTTCCATTGTCTACTGTGTGTTGGTGCTAGGACCAAATGATGCAGGTTTTTACTGCAGTTCTGCAGTAAGGAAATGAAAATACTAACTTTATTGCCAAACACATCTTCTTGTAAAGTAGCCCTGCTACTGAAGGTTAGTTGTTTCAAAAATTAATGGATATACTACTTGTTGCTTTTAAGTAACAAAAGTAGGGGGATTATCTGCCTAGTTTCTGCAAGGCTATTCCAAAATATTTCCATACCTTTTAAATGATCACCACAATAAAAATCAAACAAACGTGACACTATTCTTTATCCTTTAAATGTGGAAAAAAAAGTAAAGAAAATGCTATAAATAGTAAAGTGATAGTGGCAATTTGTACTCCATCATCAAGAAATGTGAGTTCTCAAGCAGAATTCTATGATACACCAGTTCCCACACAGTCCTTGCAATTAATTCTTGGAAGACTGGCTGGTCAAACAAGACAGTCCTTGTTTCCAGCTGTCACATCACGAGAAATACAACTAAAAATACATTAAACACTACTCCACACAAGTAGATTAAAACCTGCTGCAATAATGTTAATCACTGCAAGTAAAAGTGTTGTATGCAGTTATGAAGAAAAACAAGGAATATAAGTATTAAAATATCTGCTGAATATGGTCTGTGATACAGCAAAAGAAAACCTTGTCAAGGTTCAATTTCAGTATGTTTTGGATATTGAAAACTGTATCAGATGTTCAAGGTCCCAGTCCAGTAACACACTTGACCACAGATCTAACCAATACTTCGTAACAGTATCTTACCAATACTTTGTTTGAATGCCTATGCATTCATCCTTTCTGAAATCAAAACCCATATACTACAGAAATAATGTACTGACAGTTATGTCAAATGTTTAGAACAGACAGCAACAGATGCTTCCTAGATGGTCTATGTAGAAATTTAACAGGCTAAAGCTTCTTCCTATAAAGCCAGAGGATGTAACTTATTTGAAACACAAATAAAATGTGCAAACACAGATCAATGAAATAAGGAAACTGTGAGGTTGGATTGCACTGCAGTTTCTGGTGTTGTTTGCCTGCCTACTGACAGCAGTAAATTCACAGCACATTTGCATGATATTGACGATTCATTTAATGCTTTCCTCATATGACTTTTATTTATACCGTGGTCTCAGTGTGACTACATGTTTTGTGTTGAGTTGGTTTTTTTTGGTAGCCTTATTGTTCCCTCAGCTGGGTTCTACACCTCAGACAAAAGCAATTCTTACAAAGAATTCAACATACAAAATGTATTATGCTGTGGGGTACTAGTGTCAAGGATGCCTCACCTTCGACCAGTCTCCCATTCTCCAGATGTAGCATTTTGAATAGTCCTCACAGTCCTCTGCTTCTTTAGGTCTTGTGGACAAAACACATTTCTTGCGAGGATTAGTGCACTTCACACTTCGATGCCGTACTCCCTTACCACACTTTACAGAGCACTGTTGGAAAAAGAATTTTTTCAGGTTTCTATAAAAATCATATTGACTCCATTTTATACCCTTTCACTGACTTTTGCAGGGCTATCATAAATATTTCAAGACCTCAGTGATTTCCTGACTTCCAATTCAATTGCATAGACATTGGATTTATTAAAATCTAACAAATAAACCAAAAATCCCTTATTGGACAGAACGCTAAGTTTTGCATTTCTGCCAAAAATATATAATTAGACTAGAAATCATTTGCTAAAGTAAAAATCAGGCTTTTGGATAAGAAAACATGTGAAAGTTATGATGAAGTGAATGCAAAATTTTATATTGAAATTATTAAGCAACCTTCGTTCTACGAATGGAAAGAAATATAAAGAAAGAAAATCTAAATAGTGTTTATAAGAATAATATATGAAGCAGGTTTAGAAAAACTCAGCTAGTGTCTAATAGACCTTTTAGGGTAGAAAGTTAAAGTGGAAAAGTAAATATATTAATTATATATTATGCAAGAATCCAGACTGAATTTGAAAATTCAAAGTCACTATATGTAGAGCATTTGAAAACTCTTCAAATTGCATAAGTCTTAATCTATGTCTTTACCACCATTTCCATTTAAACTGCCAAAGATTATGCCATTTCCTTCTCAAAACATTATCAGTGCTTTTGATCATCCCAGATCCATTGCCAAGCTGACTGTAACTGCAGGAAGCAGTGATGGGTATGTTCCAGTACACTGTTAATAGTAGGAATGGCCATGGAGAACACCTCACACTTCAAGATATATTTATTGCTTCCAAAAAAACTATTCTCACTACCTTCTCATCTCTCAAGTAAAAGAAACCAACTAAACAATCTGGATTTCTTTCTCGCACATCTGCATAAACAACCCTTGCATTATAAACCTCTGTGTACCAAAGCAGGAACTGCTGCTGTTTACTTCTCTTGCCTCTACCTAAGCATCTGCTTTTCTATCTGAAGACATTCCTTCTGTCTTTCCTATTCCTTAAGCTGTTTCTTGATCATGGATGAAAGGGTGTAGCTGAGAAGAGGACCCCAAAGTAGGGAGTGCACCCATATTTAGAAGCTGGTATTTGTATTTACAACACAGAGGTATGTGTAGCAGTTTCTGCTATGAGAAGCAATCGGAAGCACCTCTGCTTTACCAATGGAGGGAGATGCTCCAAATAATCCTTTTACAGATTCATAGGTTCAGACTTGTAAGGGTTCAATGGGAACTCTGGAGATCATCTAGTCCAAACCTGGTGGCTGTGTGCTTCTTGAAGCATGCCAGGATGCAGCTAGCCTTCTTAGCTATCAGGGCACACCTCTAGCTCATGGAGAGCTTGTCATCCACCAGGATTCCCAGGTCTTTACCTACAGTGCTGCTTCCCAGTAGGTGAACCCCTAACCTGTACTGGTGCTTGGGGTTGTTCCTCCCTAGGTGTAGGACCCTAAATACATCCTTTCTAAATTTCATGTGGTTACCCTTTGTCCAACTCTCCAGTCTGTCTGGGTCTTGCTGAATGGCGGCACAGCCTTCAGGTGTCATCCACCCCTATGAGCTTGATAACATCAGCAAACTTGTTAAGGATACACTCTGACTCCTCATTCAGGTCATTGATAAATATTTTAAATAAGACCAGATCCAACAGTGATTCCTAGGGCACAACACTGGATACAGGTCTCCAGACTGTTTCATCTTCATCTTCATTTTCCTGTGATCTCAACTCTCGTCTTCCTACACATTCAATTACTTATAGAAGTAATAGAGCTTTCAAGAAGAAAGCCAAACAGACACACAAATAAAAAGATCTTAATATATTTTGGATAATAGTTACATTCTACAATAATACTTCAGGATGCAACGTATGAGAAATGGTGTTATTTACAAGCTCTTCTGCCCACTGCTCATGCTTTTCTTGGAAAAGAAGTTACAAGAAAGA
This sequence comes from Heliornis fulica, assembly GCA_013399135.1. Classification (NCBI taxonomy): domain Eukaryota; kingdom Metazoa; phylum Chordata; class Aves; order Gruiformes; family Heliornithidae; genus Heliornis; species Heliornis fulica. Next base: position 32,411 of record VXBZ01007006.1, on the reverse strand, counting down.
GGAAGGGGAAAAAATGTCCTTTGCAAGCAACACCACTCACAGCCTCTCTGAAGCAGAACGGCAGCAACCATCTGCTGATCGACATCCCTTGATACAAAAGTATGATGGATATATTCCCCCCTTGAACTCAAGGTCTGGTAGCTGGTAAAATGATGGTGTTAATTTTATTTACCTCTAGTTACCCACTACTACACTCAGGACATGCTTGATTATATGTGCTTGAAAACCTGCCACAAGAAATTGTTCCAGGACATTAACTAGGTAAATTGTAGTAGTGCTACAAGGATGGCTTTCCCAGTCCCTAATCCCTTTGCCAAATCATTGCATGAGGACTGTGAAAATCATTAGGCTGAGCTGTGACATTTGTTGAAGAAAAAAGCTCCATACTCCCTGAAAATAGTAAGGCATAAATAATCACTATAGACTATTTCCATTTATTAAATGCAGCACCTCGGACCAGACTCCTGCCTCCCACAGAGTCATGCAGTCCTGGCCTTCACACCGTTGGGCAGTGGCAGGCTTTGGCCCAAGGCAATCCCTCTCCCTAGCTCTGATCAGAGTTCCATTTCTAAGCTGCTGTGTGCAGGCTACTTGTCTGTTCTGTGTCCCTTTTCCGCATGTCCTTGAACATGGAGTCCAATCTGTCATCATCCACCTGCAAAGAAATACAGACAATGCAGTAACAAGAAATCAGGAAGGAAGAGTACCATCACATCACCTTGCTCACTCACCAGTACACACACCTAAGACATACTTTCACATTTTCTGCCTCTTTTTAACTTCACTTTGTAATAGACTACTTATTAATCTAACATGTTTTACATTAAATAAGCTGTTTGTATAATTTCAATCCCCTGCTCATTGTTTTCAGAATATTCTAGTTTTGTAATACTGAAAATCCTGTTTCCATCCATTAAAATTCCAATTAGAAAAGCTCCATAACACATATATATTTTAAGATCACAGATCACTGCTTAGTCTGTTGTTCTATATGACTATCAGTATGTCAAGTGTATAAGTCCATGCACTTGACATGCATGGACTATAAGACATAAAGTCCATCACTCTTTCAAAATACCGAGTTGCAAGATACAACTGTTATTATATGAAATGCTCTGGAAGACATATAAAAGCTCAGACTTTTCATGTTCCTTAGGGTCAGGTCTAACTTTTGCCGCATGATTTAACTCACAGCAGCAAGGAAGGCTGATAAAGCTTGGTAAAGCCCACATAGCTGGATAGGTATATTCTAGAACATGTTTGCCCAAATTTTCCATAGCTCCAGACTATGGCCATGGGCCCTTAAAAACCAAACAGTTCTGCCACTTATGCAGTACAAAAGTGTATCACAGCAGATTTAAATTGCAAGGAAGAGTTTTGAGGAAATGGATTTAACAAATCTGTTCCAAACTTCTGTCACACTTTTGGTGAAAGTAAACAAAAAATTTAACAAAGGGGCTTTTTTTTATTATCAGTCCAGGGGCTCAAGTTTATAGTTGATAATGCCTCAGAAAAAGATTTTACTATTTCATTTTATTCACTGAGTGCATAGTGATGTAAACAAAACACCCCAATATAAAATAAAATACAAATTTAATATTTATAAATAAAAATATTTATAAAATAAAACAAATCTGCTCAAGTATGTATATAATGAAATACAAATAAATCCTCCAAAGAAAAATGCCCAAGTCGGGGAAATTCCAACTGTCATTGGTTTGGTTTTATTTAAAATGTATCATACCTTACTTTTTATCTGTTTCAGTATTTCATCATTTCTAAGAAAGTGATATCTTTTGCATTATTTCACAAACTTTCATCAACAACATTTACATTTCATTGTTTTCTTTAAAAATGCCATCTACCTCTCCACCAGATGACTGAAATAGACCTATCCCAGAGCGCTTACCCCTGGGGAGGCTAGCTAAGTATATCTAGCTTCTCTCCCCTCCCTTGTAAGGCAACAGATACATTAACCCAGTCCATGCAATACTTGGGGGAATTCTTTGGTCATAATTCTTAGCTGCCATATGAAAACAGGGTGGCAAACTCTGAAATGGGCCACTGTACCAGCCTGGCTAGTCAGTTCAGTTGCAAAAGACACCAAATTGGGTTGGTTTTACAGGGCATAGGCTACATGCTGCAGCAGCCTCCTGGCATTAAATTCAGGAAAAAAAAGGCAGCTCCAGCTTCTTCCACCATAAAACTTTAGTTCTGCCTATTAGAGATCCACATACAAAGGGATGGGGGAGAGGGAGGAGAGTAGTGAGGGGAAAGGTCTCTGTAATTCAAGTTGTATCAGTGTAAGAAACCTGATTCACATTCATTGATCTATTTGGTACACTCAGACCTTACTAAGAACTTTTAAAGCAGCAAAACCTTGATTGAACAAGACACTTCAAAATATCATTAAATAAAAACATAGGATTAATCCCCTCTTTATATAAACAGCATTTAAATTTCAATTTCATAGTACACATCAGACTACGAGAACATAATAATAATTATCTTCTTTATTGAAGAGAACTGCTTAAGGGCTCTCCTTCATTAAAACTTGGGAGAAACCACAGTCAGTGTTTCTATTTTCCCTATATTTTGCATTACAACCTTTCGGATGTATGTATTTCCTGCACATTCATTGCCAGAGAGAGTCATCTCTCTTAATTCCTAAGATTTCTGCATATGGATTATACAGTTTAATTTAACCAAATTTAACCAAATTTTAAGAAGTTCAATTTAACCAATATTACCGGGTCTGGCAGGGCTGCTCATTGCACTTGCGGATCTGTGGTTCAGGTTTTGTTAAAAATTTGCACTTTTTGCTGTCCACAAGACTGATATTCTTGTTCATAATCTTTGTGCAAGAGACTATTGTCTTTCTTTCACCTAGTAAAAAGTAAAACAGGGATATGTGGAAACCAGGAATAAGCAACTTTGTCACAAAAGGAAGGACAAAGGTGTCATTATCAAATAAATCTATTTCAAACACTGTTTAGCTAAAAACTAAAACTGTAAAACTGGTACAAGGAAAACAAAGTTAGCAAGGAGCCCAAGAGCGGTACTGAAGCTTGCAAGGACCAATGTAATTTTCTGTTCCAACTTTTTGCACATGCTGCTTTATTCCTGTACTAGTCATGGGTCAAAAACTGAAGTCTTACTGGAGCAATTGTTTCATTATCAACCACTGAGATCCCAACATTTCGAAAAGCTTACAGAAAAATTACATAGGAAAGTATGGTGTTAATTAATGCACATTAGTAGTTCTGCCTGGTTTAGCAGCTGTGGCTGTCAGTCTAAGGGAATCTGCACATGCAGCCTTCATCAAGGAGTCAGAACTATTCGCTGTGAAATAAAGAGGTGATTTAACTGATCTCTTATGTACGGTAATCATTTAGAAAGCTGGGTACTACATGCGGAGACTTAGTGCAAGTTCTATACAGAAACATTGCCCAACCTTGAGTTGGAGCCTGCTGTCTCCTGAAGCTGGAAGCATTAGAAATCAGAACTTAACATAATACTTACCTTAAGCAGTAACTTGAGTTAGACTGCAGCCTAATTTTTATGAAAGTGGAAATCCTTGTTTTAAAGACATTAATAGAACCATTTGTTCTTAAGGTTACATTTTAACACTCTATTCTTATATTAAATTTCGTGCAAGAGCAGGCCAGACATGTAAAACTCACCAGCAGTCAGAAACATGACAGTGGATGTAGCAGTTAAATTATAAATGTGCATTATGAGTGTAACCACAGCTGACATTTTACATGGGTAAAATAGCACTTGGCTACATGCAACTATTCTCTCATATACTGCATCTGAAATGTTTGAAAATTCTTTATGCCTTTACATATACATCTGTGTATTCATATTCTCTTCTACACAGAATTTTTTTCTGCAAAACAGGCATTCATGTATCAGTTACATATATCTAAACATGCAGGAAAACACATGGCTTCATCAATCATTTAATCCTAACATACACTTTAAGCATTTAAGCAAATTATTGGTAAATGTTATATTCTTTATATTGGATACATTTAAATATTGATGTTAAAAATTTAATTACAAATACCTATACAACATACAAGCTGTAGCATTTGAATCACTTCATATTTAAGCCAAGAACCAAAAGAATAGTTAAAATGCTTTTGTGTAAAGTATGAAAAATAGCTTACTTGTACATTAGAATATTTGCAGTAAAAATACATTTTATGGGACTTTGTATTAAATCAGCTATTTTAGACAAGAACAGAAAATGAAGACCACTTATAACTGAAAAATATGATAAACAAACATTACTTTAACCCAGATACTTATTTAAGCATTAATGAAGACTAAATTACCAACATACTGAATTTTAAGACTTCTCCTGATGATAGGTATCTTTAGAAATAATTGAGGCAATAATGACAGGTTGCCATTAAAATTATTCTAAAAAATAGTTTAAGAAACCTTAAAGCCCACAAATATTCCACGTGAATAGGAACGCACTATTAAGAAATCAAGAACGGCACTGACATGTACAAAATACGTTCAGGGAAGATGCTTCCTTACCAAACCACAAAAAGCATGTTTATGGAAACTACAGTAATCTGTCATAACATTAGGACTGCTCGAAGAGTTAAAGGACTAGAACACTGTGGTTATTATGCTACTGTTATGAGAAAGTAAAGTGTTTCCAGGCCTTCTTATTCAATCACAAGGTACACAGCAGTTTTAATAATTGCTGATCTGTGCAACCATGGCTGCCAAAGTCGTTAGCAGGAAAGGCAGGTATCAAAAATCATTACAGTATTCGGTGTAAGTCTAACTAAGTGCAAAAGATATGAACAGATCTTTATAGGATGCATTCACTAAAAATTGTGGTTATTTGGCTTAATTTTCTATTTGAATAACTAGCTTCAAAACAGTGTTTTTAAAGGATTTTGTTATAGCAATACTGTTCATGTTACAATATCTGTTTTCACATTTTTGCAGTTTATAAACATAGGAAATTATCTATATTATATAAACAAATAAAATTATCACATTAGTTTAGTAATAACTGATGTTGTAATATTTGTTCCACATGTTTCTGCATCATCCTTCTGTACATATTTGATCTGAGTCTGGGTTCAGCTTTTCTGTAATTTGAAATATCCTTTACAGATCATTTA
>VXBZ01007006.1:963-20403 GCA_013399135.1 Heliornis fulica | reverse complement strand
TTTTTGCTTTCTAAGCACAAATTATTCCATGTTTCAACATAAGGGTCTTTTCATCAGTTTCAACGTCAAGCATTTTCTTTAGCATTTTCCATATGAAAAACTGAAAGTGTTAAAGTATTCAGAATTCTTCTTAATTCATCTAAACATATTCTTTAAAACATTCTCTAAAAAAAATAGATGGAAAAAAGTTCAAAATAAAACCTATATGAATGATGCTATAATAATAATTTATAATTATAAAAAAACTTCTTTAGATATATTCTTCAAAGATTTTTCCCCCCTGGACATTTGTTTACAATTTTTTCACTCTTCAGTGCTGACCAAAACAGGACATGAACACTAACATATATGACATTTACCTAAATAACTGCGAGCAATGGAACAGGCTGCCCAGAGTTGTGGAGTCTCCTTCTCCGGAGACATTCAAGACCTGTCTGGACACCTAACTGTGCAACCTGCTCTAGGGAACCTACTTTGGCACAGGGGTTGGACTTGATGATCTCTGGAGGTTCTTTCCAAGCCCTAGTTCTGTGAATGTGTAAATATCATTAATCTGTGATGCTGTAATAATGAATTTATGAATTGTACAAAATTTTTTAGACATGTTCTTCGAAGATTTTTTTTTCCACATGGAGTTTTATTTAAACACAAAAGCATCTTTTTACTCTTCAGTAAAATGAAATGAACACTAAAACATTAGGCATTTACCTAAATAACTATGAGCTGGTTTTTCTTCCACAACTTTGATTCTCCTTGCTCCTGCAGGTATCACCAAAGCTTCCACATAACCTAGCCATGAAACCAGAAGTCCTGAGTTAAACACAAAAGTATAGACAGGTACATCTAGTTTGTTCTTTCTCCCCTATTTTACTTTGAAAGTGTGAAATTAATTTATATAGCAATGTATGGTTTGAGGGTTCTTGCAAAATGTTGAAATCATCTACAAAACTGTGTATCATGTGCAATACATATACCAAGATACACAATTAAGACAGTATGGCAGTAAAACATTACTAGGGAGGCTGGGCAGCTTGGGGCTGTAGCAGACAAAGTTGTCTCTGGCCAATTAGTTTAGCGTCATTAACATCATCAGACAACTGTAAAAGAATTCCAACTTCACTCTGTGTAGTGACAAATGATACTGAAATGAGACCCAAAGGTCATCCCACTTCTTGGTTTTCAGATTTCATTTAATATTTTTTACTCCATTTTGTTCTTCTTGCTTTAATACATTCAAACCCAGTTATGAATTACTTTATTTTAAAGTGTATTTATTAGCTTTAAATTTACATTTAATGCTTTCCACTGTAATAGTTTCTTTAGAGTATGGAACTAATAGATGCTGTTGACGATTTACTTTAAATAAGAAGGGGTGAAATGGCAATGTAGGTGAAAGTAATAATATAATAAAATAACTCCTGTACAAGCAGGAATGTTATAAATAAATATGTATTTTAGAGTACCTCGATAAACTTCAAAACGTTGATATTAAACCGAGTTTTTATTCTGTGTAGATATGTAATGTTCTAAAACAAAACACTTAGCATTTATAGTACCTTTTCAATAGCCCTGAACCATGAAAATTGAAGTACTGCAAAGCAGCCTTATTTGTATTTAATTTCCTTATGACCTAATAACACTTTCCAAGTATTGCTAACAGTCCAGCTTCTTGAGAAGGAAAGTGACTTAGTTGTTTAGAGGGCAACACCACAATACTGTGGATTGACACAGAACCCTGAAAAGAATGGAAAGTGTGTGCATATTCACATTAGTTGAGCTGACACACTGTCATATCTATTGATAGCCACCTTTGTAGTTTTTGATCTTGTAGACCTTCAGACTCATCCATGGTTTGGGATCCCTGCTTTGCATTAACTTCTGGTTAAGACAGCAGACATAAACATATGAGGACAGCCTGACCTTTTTTGGTTTAAAGTCCTATAATTCAATTTATAATGCATTGATGTCTTTCATTTTTCAAAGAGATACTGTCTGATTCTAACTACAGTAATTTTTGATGTGATTATCTTACTGGCTTAAAATTCTGGATGATTTCCACTAAAGAAACAGAAAATGTAATGACAAACAAATGCTGAAAACAGCTGGCCAAATATTTTTTCAAAAAAAAGAGAAGTTATACATGATACATAGTGCACCTTATTAGGATTTCAATCCTCCACTCTGTCAAAACTGATGTGCTGGAGCCAGTCAATTATTCTCAAAGAATAGATCACAGCAGATTTTAAAATATAATGTCTATTCTGTATCAGAAAATCTATTTTGCTTTTTATGATATATTATTAGTAGTATAAAATTTATTGGTAGAACTTTATTAGTATAAAATGATGAACAATGAAATTATTTAAGTCTTTTTCATACATTCTACGTTACAATGTTCCACTACCAAACTTGGTTTAAGGATAGCATGCTAAGTAACAGATCATAATTTGAGTATTTATTTTAAAGAACACTAAGTGAATCTAAACACTGTCAGAATTTATAGTTCATTTATGTACTAAAAATATAAATTTTATTTCACAGTTTTTTTAAAATATTAGGCTCTTCTACAAAATAATGTGTGTCTTACTGGAAGATAAATTAGATACTTCCATTAAGGAAGTATGTAACTGAAAACAATTTTATAACTGAAACAATTTGAAACAATTTTGCAACAATTAAACTTTAAAATGCTCATGCATTCTTATCTTAATTGTCTTGCTATATTAGAAGAAGTAATAGATCTGAAGTTCTTGTCAGAAACTGCATAATTTTAAGAAATATGGATTTATGAAGTTCCCAATGCTCAAAATAATCAAATTGCGACTGGTTTCCTAAGTATCTGGAATACACTTACCTGCACCTCTGGTATGGTTAAAATCACCTTTAATAACTTTGCATGATTTTCCATTACCATTGCATACACCACAATGATCTTCACGAGCCAGAGATCCTAATATGCCATCACAGCCAAATTTCTATGGGAGAAAAAAATATAGCCATTCAGACAAGGGCCATGTTATTCATAAAGCCTTTAGTAGTGGACATCTCACGTTTTGCAAGAAACTCTAACCAACTTTACTGCTTCCCACTCAACAATATGAAATGTTCTTTGCCACACAGACAGTTGTAAAGTGATTTCAGAATTCAACTTCATATCTTATTGTGATTAAGATGTGAACAAGTCTGGAATATGTAACTATAATTTTTATGTATGTTTTCTCAAAAAGCATTCAATTTAAAACAAATTAAGTTTACTCTGAGCACTTCCACAAATTTCTATAAAAAATACCAGTGGTAGCTTGACAATATGAATACATTTAATATCATATGCTGGCTTGATATAAAACACTTTTAATTCTAGATAGGTCATCACAGGGTAATCATGTGCACCATATAAATGCATCACATAAACCCCATTAAACCTCAAGACTTTGTTAAATAATGAAGATACAAGCTAAGTTAAAGAGAAAAAAAAGAATTTCTTTATGAACAAAACTCATGATCTATCAAGGAACCCCTCATTTCCAAGGACATTAAGACTGTTACTTCCGATTACGCACAGAAATTTCATGAAAAGTTCTTCCACCTAAAAAAGCAGTTCAGATTTCAAATCTGATTACCACCTTGAAATGTCAAGAAGCCAACTCAGTCTCACTCATGTGGGTTTGGTTTAAGGCCTTTTTTTTGGGTCTTTATTGATCATGTGAGAAGTGATTGACATTTTATCAGGAAAGAATGGGGTGTATTGTCTTTGTGATTAAACCAGTGAATTGTTACCTGTTACCCTAATTCACAGAATCACAGAATGGTTTGGTTTGGAAGGGACCTCAAAGGCCATCTAGTTCAAAACCCATGGCCATGGGTTTGGCATGAGCAGAGACACCCTTCAGTAGACCAGGTGGCCCAAAGCCTCATCCAATCCAGCCTTAAACACTTCCAGGGATGGGTTTCCACAACCTCTCCAGGAAACCTCTTCCAAGTGCCTCACTACTCTCATTGTAAAGAATTTCTTCCTAACATCTAATCTAAATTTACCCTCTTTCAGCTTGAAGCCATTGCCCCTTGTATTATCACTACACTCCCTGATGAGCAGTCCCTCTCCCACTTTCCTTCAGGACCCCTTTAAGTATTGGTAGGCCATGATTAGGTCTCACTGGGGCCTTCTCTTCTCCAGGCTAAACAACCCCACTTTCTCTACCTGTTTCATAAGGTAGGTGCTTCAGATCCCTGATCATCTTTGTGACTCTCCTCTGGACTTGCTGCAACAGCTTGGTGTCTTTCCTATACTGGGAACCCCAAAGCTGGACACAGTACTCCAGGTGGGGCCTCACAAGAGCAGAGAGGCAGAGTCATCTATCTCGACCTGATGGCCACACTGTTCTTGATGCAACCAAGGACATGATTGGCCTTCTCAGTTGCTAGCACACACTGCTGGCTGATACTGAGCTTGTCATTGACCCACGTCTTCAAGTCTTTCTCCTCAGGGCTGCTCTCAAACCTTTCTCTGCCCAAACTGTAGTTGTGCTTGAGATTGCCCTGACCCACATTCAGGACCTTGCATGTAGCCTTCCTGAACTTCATGCACTTCACTTGGGCCCATAATTCCAGCCTGTCAAGGTCTCTCTGGATGCCATCCCTTCCCTTCAGCATGTCGACCTCACCACACAGCTTGGCGTCATCAGCTAACTTGCTGAGAGTGACACTCAGTCCCACTGTCCATGTCACTAATAAAGACGTTAAAAAGTGCTGGTCCCAGTTAAGTGCTTAAGACTAGTCCTGCTGCACACAGGATTATGAAAAAAGATAACTAAACTTTTATATTCATATATGCATGCAAACATGCATCTATAAGTTAATTTGTTGAAATTATTACAGTATCTGTCAATGCTGTTTCTGTGTTAAAGGTTGTTTGTCCAACTGAATTCTATGTGTGCAATGAGAAGTGGACAAAGAAAAAAAAACAGTCCTGTGGGATTTTTATGTAGAAGAGTTTCCATATGAGACACTATAAAAGCAACAAAAGAACTTATATGAATCACATGAATTCTGAGGATCAGTATTAGGTCTCCTCTTTAACTATCTGTTATCCACTTCTTTGGTCTTGGCCTATTATTACTATCACATATAGTAATAGAAATAACACACACGCATAACAAATGTATGCACTTACTTATGTGCGCACGTATATCCACAGTCAAAACAAGTAATTCATACCTGGCATCTACCATCTGCACAGACATCTAACCCATGCTGGCCACAAGAAGTCCCATCCATCACCTTTTCTGTTAGAAGAACAGGTTTATCCTTTCCACCCGGTGAACAGATTAAAGCACATGGCTTTTCTGTTGTAGCAATTGATAGGGAAAAAAATGCAAAATTGGTGATAGATCACTTCACTAACACAGATTTATTATAAACTTCATTTTTAAAACTGAAATTTCCTCATGTGTCATGTATTTATATATGCATAACAATTTATCTTAGACACAGTGAAAACATTAATATTTTGATCCTTTTCTTAGCTGCTTGAAACAGTCCTTTTTCCTGCTACAGCATGCTGGTTTTAAAAATTTGGCCTACACAGTAATCATGTCATGTTCACTGTTGCAATTAAGAATAAAGTTCCCTAGGAGCTTTAAGGAGCTTTTTATTAGCAGTATTTAAAGATATGTAATTCAAAGAGGTACTGACTCAACATCACTCAGTAACTTCAACAGACAGTAGGTGACCTGATTCAAACACAGCAACAATTTGGACATGGTGATCAGCTACTATTGTCTACTAAAGGCTAAGAGTGAAAATAATTAAGAATTTTGAGAACAATGTATTTCTTTCAAGCTGGAACTCTTTAGCTGGTGTCAACTTTTGTGTCTCCTAAGGGACACAAGACAAGAGGATCCCGAAGAACAAGGCTAGATGAAAGCAACCATCCATACTGCTTAACATGGGTCATGGGTGTGTATAGATTTTTCATCAGATGACTGAATCATTCAAAGTCATGCTGAAACATTTTGATCCCTTAGGATATAAAATGTGTTCCTTTATTAAAATGAAATCTAGTAAAAAAAAATCCAAATTAATTCACTACATAAGCACCTATAAAATAGTTAAGGAGCATTTGCGTTACTACAAAATGAGCTAACATAGAAGCCTAATGAAAATACTCCTGTAGGTTTTCACTTCGGCCTTTTCATATTAGTACGTTGTGAAAATGCTTAGAACTAAAAATCCCCACACTGTTTAGCCAAGCATATATTAAAATAAGTTCTTGGTTATAAATTCACTTTTGGGGGCATTCAGCAAAATGGTACTTTTCAGTCTATGCTTTCTAATTTTTTTCTGATTGTTTGTTTCAAGAGAAATACAAATGGCAATAATGATCTATTTAAAATGTGGTAACACTTATTTGCAGCACTGTCATTCCAGGCTCTTCTTTATCAGAAGCTGCTATGATTTTGTTAATTACTTAATAATTGTTTTCATAATTGTTACGCCTTCTTGCTTTCTAGGGTTTTTTCAGTTAAAGAAATTGTATGAAAAAAATTAGAGAAAGTTCAGATGTGGTTCACATTTCTAGCAAGAACTTGGGTAGAATGCACTATTATCTAGTTGCTGATATTTCACACCAACAGTATCTGCAGACTGAAATCTGCATACTGTATATGGCATCTTTGCAGACAGTGTAAGTTCAACATTAGTACACTCCTAATCTGAGGAACTACCTACTGATACGGTATCTAGGCTGGTTTGTTACACTGGAGCATGACTGCATTGTGCCAGAAATTTCCATAGAGTAGCTGTCAGAATTTTTAGAAAGCTTATCTAAGTTTGCATCCATTACATATAGATTTCTTCCAAAATTGAACACTGCATGTGAAATAATAAATTGTTAAACTACAAGTGTGGTCTCCTTCCTAAGGAAAAGAATCTTAATAATGTAGTGTTCCTTTAGAAAGATGTAATTCTTAATCACTTCATAAAATATTTCTGATTAAATAGGACAGAACTGATACTGAGTTTCAGTTCAAATGTAGTCAATATATATCAAGAAAGAGAAATTAAACAGGACTATAAGACAAAAGATTCCAGATCATGTGAAAATACCACCTGATCTTGTATATGAAATAAAATTTACTTACCAAAATCTTGAGGTTAGAGTTGGCTTGTTTGTTTGCTTTAATTTTTATCGTATCTTTCTTAAGCAAAAAATACCGATAAGCTACAAGCTGTATGAACAGATGATAAGAACACAGAAGATGTTTTAAACTTACCATCATCAATGACAGCCTGCCAGTGGTACACGTGCTTCTGATATGAAGATCTGACACTGAAAGCCTGGCACTGCCAGTCCCTGAATGTAGGCATGCCAGCAGGACAAGAAGGATTTTCACATATTCTATATTGCATTGTGGGACCGTGACACTTTCCTTGAAGGCCTGAACTAGAAAAGGTGTCATAAACATGCTTTCTTGTTGGTAATGTTTTGTGAAACTTACAGCATAGTTTATGCTATTCACAAATTAAATTTGGATAGCAGATTTTTGTTGACACGTAACATTAAGAAATACCCCCACAAAAAAAAGTCACAGGACAAAATATGTTTGCATATGAAATGCAGACAATATGCTTTGTTTCTTTTTAGTTGCAGGTCCCAATCAGCAAATGCAAAAGAACAGTGGACTACTGAAACTGGAGATAATTATTTGGAATCCTGCCTGGAAAATTGAATGTGAAATTAAGACATCCCTAAATTCCAGAAATAGCTGTCAGCTTTTTGAGTGGCATTCAGATGGAAGGAAATAGGAAAGCTTTCTGCATATCTAAGTTTTCTGTTAAACTACTGTGCTTTTGTATAGCCATACACTTCTCTTTTGTGATCCCTCTGTCTTTCTGGTCATCCTGTTTTGCCCCAAATATTTCATATTGTCTTGTATCTGTCTTCATTTCCCCTTTGTTCTATTATTTTCCTAAATCATCTTCTCTACTCTTTCATGCCCTATTCTGTTGTGGTCTAGTCTATCCTCGGTAGACTTTTCTTCATTGCTTCTACTCTGTTCCCACTTCTCTGCCTATTTATTCTTTTTCTCCTGGTGTATAAATGACTCACAAGAAAGACATGTAGTACTGAGTAATTAAAAGGAAAGATAACCACTTAGATGTGGTGAAACAGACTCCATTCAAGTCAGTGGAAAAAACCTCCCTTTATCCCCAATGGCACTAATTTTCATTTTCACAAGATACGGTACTGAATGTTTTTCCAGATATTCTATGAAACTGTGAGAGTCTGCGAAACTGGTAAAAGGTATCTTTATAGAAGTTGTGATTCCTTGGCTGTCCAAATGAGAAAGAAGTAAATTCTTGCCAGCATAAAATGGAAAAACTAGAATTACACATTGATGATTTGCAAGTCAAAAGTTATGAATTTAATTTTCTTTTGCTTATTCAGGTGAAGCCTAAAAATAAAGTTGTATTCTCCAATTAATATTATGTAAGCTTCTGACAGAAACAGTAAAGATGAAAAACAACACTACATTAGAATATAAATCCTGAAATAGCTATTGTCTCAAGTGTTTTTCAGTATTCATAAAAAAATCAATTGCTTATCTGTAGGACAACTGTATCTAAATGTGTTTTGGTAGTCATAAGATTTAAATTCTGTTTGGAAATTCTAATGAACAGCAATGGAAACCTGAATTTTTTACCCAGGGCATTTGCGTTGTCGACTGCTGATTCCAGTGTTGCAAGTACGGCTACAAGTGCTCCACGCGCTCCACTCCCCCTCCATATGCTCCGCAAAAGAGGTCCAATTGATACATTCTCCAGCCTTACACCACTAGATGAAAATTCAGCTTTTAGATAAATAAATCAAGGCATATACAAAGCAAGCACAGAGGAAGCACAATACAAATATTTCGTTTAATACATAGTTTTCATGAGTCTCATACATTTTTTCCTGTTGAACCCTGTAAGGTGTGGGGTTTTTTTCCTGTCCTAGTAAATACAACAACCAAAGACCATTCTCCGGATAACAGAGTATGGTCTGAGTCAGACACTTTGGAAAAACACTAGCCAGATTACCTTGGCTAGGTGACCAGGGAGAAAGAACTTTAAAACTGTTCCCATGAGAATTAAACTTCGTGTGAGAAGGAAAGCACAACATTCCCATGAGAATTTAACATTCATGTGCGGCGGAAACTATAACATTGTGATAGTGTAACAGAGAGACATTACTAGTCAATCATGATCACCTGCTGTTAGCCAATTAGGCTCATGAATCCAGCAAGACCTGCTGTATGTGTTGGCTTCACGCGCAGCAACCCAAGCTTGTGCCTGATATAATGAGGCTGCCTTGGTGGTGTGGGAAAGCAGAAATCAAACGTAACTTGAAGCTGCATGGGACACCTTGAAGATGCTGTGCCTGCCTCCCTTCACCGCTCTGATGTGGACCCTTTTCATCCTACTGCTCAGCGGTGTTCCAAAGATCCCAGGGTTGGTAAGACTCTCTTAAAACCTATTATAATCCTTAAAATGGCCTAGCAATGGCAACTCTCTTAAAATTGCTATATGCCTGAACACTGTTTAGTAAATCTTTCTCTTAACACTGCTATATACTGGACAAGAGCTTAGCAAAGCTTCAAATAATAAAAGTTGTAATAGAATTGCTGCTTTGGTGTGGACTTATGTTTGTGCATTGGAATCCTCTACAAAGAACCCGGTTACTTCAATGGTAACAGACAGCTGCAACTAATGTCCATAAGCTCAAGTACAAGTTAATTCCCAACAAAGTACACCTCCCGGAACAGTCTAGTGAAAATGGGCTATTCCCTTCATATAAGCCTGGGCACTGCACAGGAAAGCACTTTTGGCTCTAGCCCAAACCCACTGCAGGGATTGTCCTTCTATCTGTAACACTGATCAAGATACAGTGTTCAGGGCTGTTCTCAGGACTTGTCTGGTTCACTATTACAGTTCCCACACAACCAGCAGGAACAGCGTTGTCACTGATATCTAGTGAAATTTCAATAAAAGGCTATGTAACAATTAATAAAATGAGATTTTATTCACAACTTCTATTCAAAGAGAGAATGGAAGCCTCAAAAATCTAGTTTTGAGAAAGATAATTTTTGGCACTAATTTAAGTAATAATAATCACCTAATTAATCTTTCATACACATATAATTTCTCAGGACAATTGCCATTTCTCACTCTAAAATCATCCAATCACTATTGTTAAGCTCTGTAACCTAACATCTGGTATTAAATCTTTATAACTCTGCAGAAACTAATATTTTATCAACCTGTATCAGCTGGATATCTCTCCAATTTATTACATTTCAGCAACCGCAAAACAATAATGCTACTATGAACACAATGTCATTAACCTCAGTAATTTGACCAATTTCTCTTTGCATTCTTGATTACTGGTGAATTGCTACTATCAGTAATAAAGTTCATGAAGAAGTCATATTTTGAGCAAAACAAAGTATCTCACTAATGCTGTCAATAAAGGCCTTTGTCACTTTTACAATACACTTATAGTGCCTATACTAAATCCTTGTCTGGTGATATTAAATATCACCTGCAGTTTCAAGCTGGTCTTCACTGATAACTGATCTTAATTTTCTTTTCTTAAATCATGGCATTACAATGAAGGCATAATTTTAAAAGGTTCAGGCAAAAATTGGAACACAAAATGTTCCATCTGAATATGAGGAAATATTTCATCACTTTGAACTGAGACTTTTGAGATATACAGAACATTGTGACTTGTTGTCCTGGATGACTGTGTAGCCACCTTCTCTGGAGATATTCAACACCTGCCTGGACACGGTCCTGTGCATCCTGCTTGAGGTAATTCTGCTTTAGCAGGGTAGTTGGACTAGATGATCTCCAGAGTCCCCTTACAACCTCTACCATTCTGTTATTCTGTGATACCACTTTTGAAAAGTCTTCACATAGTATGTCTCCATTATTATATTGCACACAAAATCAACAATTAAAATTTCTGTAATGCTCTTGGATGTTTCAGACCAAAAATGCTACTATATAAAGATATTCCTTCAGATATAATAGGCAAAATGAATGTTTCTACAGAGATAGTTTCTGCCTTACGTAGAGTCTGAGGGATACTTAGAAAACCTTGACTTAAAAAACAAACGGGTTGGACAGGCTATGCTAATGACACTTTCATAATTTCCTAAGTTTCTAATAGAAAGGATTCTGAACAATATTCCAGCTTTACAATATAAGCATAACAAAAGCAAGTCAGTAATTTGTGTAATCTGAAACTAATCCTGGACAGATGAAAACAAGAAAGAAGAAACAAAGAATAATAATCCCTTTTAATCCTCTGAGATGTTCTGGTGATGTCTGTTTATTTTTTTACTGCTAAACATAAATCAGGTATCTCTGTAGGCTGGCACAAGGCTCATTGAAGCATTCTAATTAGTGTCAGTACTTTGTCTTACCCTAATTATTTACTCCTTACTAGCTAAGCTCTACAATAAAGAGAATGGTGTTACCTTCTTCAGTGGACCTTCCTAATCCTGGTTAATGTAATAAAGAGAAAATCACTCCTGTGGGAGACTACTGTCAGAATAATATAATGAAAATTCTAAGATAAATGCTCCTGCTTTGATATCTATTTGAGTTTATTTATATCCTTTTATAGATGCATACAGAGATGACAGAGACTGTCTGAAAAGGAAAGCAAGCTACTGAAGGACATTTAATGCAAATCTTACTTCAGGTGATGATTTATATTTGGTGACATATTTAATAACATTTATCACTCTCTTACTTGCACTAACACTGTAAATATTCCTTTAAAAGTTTATCTTGAAAAGTTCTTTCATTGATATGGTTTCTAATCTTAAATCATAGCTGAGAAGTTTGTATCTTTGAAAGTTTAGGTTTCTGTTTACAGTAAACAGTGCGACAATAACATACAAAAGCAGAGTAAATTTCCAACAAAACAGTGTAAGCTGTTGCTTTGGCTACTTTTGTTTTTAAATCAGTGTTTTTAGGGAAATGTACTTTTTATCATATCTATATTATATGATATATAATATAAAAATATGATAGACTATACGTGTGATTTTTATAACTGAGGTAAGCAGGAACTTCAAACAAGTGCAAAGACCTATTCAGCTTGTTTCCTTAACTGTTTGGTTAAACATACCTTTCTAGTGTCACAGTCTGTTCCATCCATTGGTGGATCCAATTTAGTTCTACATTCCTTCTCACTTTCAACCTTACACCATAACCCAGTGCAAATGACATGCTGAAAACCAAACACACAGGGTAAGTACAAAGTCTATCATATGCAAAATTGCTTTATACATGTAGTCCACTAATGCTGTCATAAAGTTTAAGAGTTTGATGGTACTGAAATATGTTTAAAGACATATTAAATGCACATAAAACCCAAAGCAGGCAGATTCTGCTTAGCTTTTTACTAACTTCAAACACATGGAATGAGTCAAGTTGCAGTGTTGGGAGAGGAGGAGGAACCCTCTAAGTCTCTGTGTGGGAGAGCTGATGAAGTATATAAGAACAAATTTTACTCCATGACCTGAAGTGGCCACTGTAAAGATGCACGCCCCCAGAGAGTGGAAGAGGTTTGAACTTTCTGAGAATCTAAAACAAACAAAAAAAAAATCATATTTTTCTCCTTTTATTTGCAGTTCACTCATTTTAATTGAAAGGAAAAAACCAGCACTATCACTAGCAACAAAACCCAAGATTGTAAAATGAGTCAGTTTCTATATACGAGGACTAATGGGTCTTTGTACACCTAGCTACATAGGAGTTTTGTAAAAATGTGTTTCTTCACAAACTGACAAGCACTCTCAAGTCTCTCTTATTTAAAACATCCCAATGGTTGTTGCTATCTTTTATTATTGCAGTAATTCATAATTTCTCTAGAATTTCACAGAATCACATTTTTTTTCATTCCTCTAGGAAAAAAACAATCAAGCCTAATATCCACAAAGAACATACAAAATCAACTGACACATCAGGATGAAATCTTTCTTCTGGGAGGAAGGACAGAATGGATAGCAGTAGTCAGTACCAGTCAGTAGTCAATTTTAGAGATACACAAAAAAGCTGCATATTCTATCCCTCCGAAGCATCAGAACAAGATAGTTTTACCTTCTTCAAGAGAAAGTCCAGCTTTCAAATATGCTAGCTCCCATTTCCCCAAATATCCTTGACAGCTTTCCCTATCTGTCCCTAATAAAGTTCTCCTTTTATAAGGCTGAACATGAGCTGACAGTGGGCCAGGTGGCCAAGAAGGCCACCAGTATCCTGGCCTGTATCAAGAATATTGTGATCAGTAGGAGTAGCGAAGTGATTCTCCCATTATACTCAGCTCTGGTGAGACCACACCTCGAGTACTGCGTGCAGTTTTGGGCCTCTTATTACAAGAAGAATGTTGAGATGTTGGAGCATGTCCAGAGAAGGGCAACAAAGTTTCTGAAGGGTCTGGAGCACAACTCTTAGGAGGAGTGGCTGAGGGAGCTGGTGCCTTTTAGTCTTGACAAAAGCAGGCTGAGGGGAGGCCTTATTGCTCTCTACAAGTACCTGAAAGGAGGTTGCAGTGAGGTGGGGGTTGGTCTCTTCTCCCCAGTAACAGGCGACAGAACTCAAGGTAATGGCCTCAAGTTGCGCCAGGGAAAATTTAGGTTAGATATTAGGAAGAACTTCTTTACTGAAAGAGTCATCAAGCATTGGAACGGTCTGCCCAGGGAGGTGGTTGAGTCCCCATCTCTTGAGGTGTTTAAAAGACAGGTAGATGTGGTGCTTGAGGACATGGTCTAAGGGTAGACTTGGTGGCGGTAGGTTAATGGTTGGACTGGATGATCCAACCTTAACAATTATATGATTCTATGATTCTATGTTTTCTTGTCCCCCCTTACTAATCAACTGTGTAGAAGTGACAGAGGGCATGGGTGTTCAGATGTGGCCTGAATGTAATTGCATGTACAGACTGATTCCCCCAGAATACATAACTACTCCCAGAGAGGGTAAAGAAGAATCAGAAGAGGGGGTGGGTTGCATTAAGGTAAAGATAAGTTTTTTTTTTAAAACCAGAGTTGCCGGAAAACTTGCTTTTTCTGACCAAAATAATCTGTTACACTGTTACACTATGCATGAAAGATGTGTGACAAACCTTATGCTACCTTTAAAAAAAGTCTTACTGCACAGGAAACCAATTCAGGAAACCAATTCAACAAGTGTTTATGTCTTAATCAAGAAACAGAGTGGTTCCAGTGGGAGCCTTGCATGTAAAAATGTTTTCAAAAAGCAAGGTTTGAAGCATTATACAGATACAAGAGACAGGGTGGTAGCAGACTCCCTCCTTTCTCCTCCTGTAACAGTGAAACAGCTGAAGCTAACTAAAGTAGCACAGTAAGTGTTAGCCTATCCCAAAATATAGGTGAGGAAGTCCTTTCCTGTTCCTGGAAAATTTTTACAAGCATTTTTCAACCATCAAACTGTAATTTCTGTTCCTGTTCAAAGGAGAAAGAGAATTTATTATTCTAAAGTTGATTTAAAACAAGCACTTTAAGATAAAACTTCAGAACTGAGAACTAAACTTATCAAAGAGACTTCTAGGCCAGTTTTGGAATATAATATAGATATCAGATTCCCATGGTAAAGTGCATCCATATCAACTATGAAATCTCAGACTATAATGTTAAAACAACTCCACAAAAAACTATTTGAATTTAATATTCCAAATTAAAATAACTTTATCATATACCTAAATCTTCATTTGTCAATGACTACATTTTTCAAAAAGTCATCCAGGTTTTCAAAAGCAAAATTTTCCTTTATGTCATAACATTTCCAAGTTTTCCTAAACTCTTTGATCTTGTGCTAAATTTCACTAGTGCATGATGACAGGGTGGCTGACAAGAAGCCTACACTTCCTCACAAATCCAGAAACAATTCTAAATTTAGAAAGATATCAAGAAAAATTGACAAGGACTGAACACACATATGCACTTGAGCTTTTAGAAGTAAATTAAGTAAATCAAGACTCGCTAATGTGTTTTCTATACATCTGCATGTTTCAGCAAATATTTGTATGCCACCTCCTTGTGAACCATGAACCTAACTTCCCCAGCTAGAAACATCTTTGAAGCTTAAGTGAACTGTATTCTAAATACAACTACTTCACCAATTTTTAAAATAGTTTTTAAATACATACAAAGCATTCCATACATACACGCACACACACACACACACACACACACATATTGATCTAGNTTTTAGATTCCCCAAACCAAACAAAATGGAGATATGGAATTACTAAAATTAGAAGATGACATCTAAGTCTTTTTTTCTGGGCTTTCAATTTCATTCAAATGACAAATAGACTGTTTAGTTAATCTTCATATTATATTTCTGCTGCCGAAGTAAGAGAAATAGAAGCTATTGTTACCATTTAACTTTTGGTGTTTGGGGTTTTCTACATATGGCTGGGAAAACACAATGTACAACTTGTTTTTTTGTCAGCAGCCTGTAGGGCTGCAGATCAGTACTGATTTGAAAACACAAACGTGGAAGATGGTACCAAGACTACCATCACTCCAAAATATAAGCATAAACTTCTAAACTAGAAATATACTCCTCAGGAGAGAAATTTTCATTTAGGTAAGATCAGGAAGCTATCCACTGTGTTCACAGAGATTTACTAATTATCTATCACAGTTTACTAGTTATCTATTACAGCTTTTCAGACTAGCCAAGGGAATTAAAAAGTTACTAAAGAAGAAAAACTTACGCTTTTGGTATTAGACTTTTAACAATCTGTAAAATATTTCATTTTGTGTTCACTGGAAAACAAAATACTGCACTGTTTTCTGAAGACTTGTTTTCTGAAAGAATGTGTTAAATCTGAGGTTTTATTGGTAAAACTTGTAAAATACAACATGAAAGTTCCACTGTATTATAGCAGAGGTAATACTTTTTTTTTTTTCGATTTTTAAATATGAAGAGTGAAGCAGCTTTGGAAAGAAGAAAGAGGTCCAGTTGAAAGGAAAGAGCAAAGACAAAAAGAGAATTTCAGAACTGTATTTGTGCAAAGTCACATATTGTTTAAATGTGGTGGTGGGGATGATTCACCATGGCTGTATTTCCATGACCTTTATTCTTTTCACTGTGATCTCTCCCTGAAATGGCCTAAAACCAATCTCCTACTTCTTTGCAAAGATCGCAGCTGTATTATGACAAGAATTGTTTTAGTGGAACTGACTAGATAGCATTTGCCATCTGAACTTCAATCTTAAAGGCCAACATTTAATAGTTGAACAATTATATTAAACTGTCAAGTTCTACCATCACATTTAATCTTCAAGAACTACCTGTGGCTCAGGATATCACTATCTGTTCTGTGAAATGGTGTTAGGGTCTAACTGATTCTTATGTGAGCTTTCACAGGCAAAAAAGCAAACTTGGTTCCCTCACAACATAAGCATGGTGACACGGTATAAATCTTCTACTCTGAGATCCACTCAAACTTTTCTCAGGCTCTAAATTTTCCTAGGGCATGTGCCAAAAGTCTTTTAAGTAAAGCTGAAAATGAAAATATGAGTTTGAACACCACTCATGAAAGAGGAGTAGCAGAAGATTACTTGGGAAAACAGACATGTAGGCCCTGAATTACAGAATCACAGAATCACAGAATGCTAGGAGTTGGAAGGGACCTCAAAAGATCATCTAGTGATGAGTGATGAGTGCATAGAGAAATGAAAAGCATATAAAGGTATTTTGCAACAGCAAGTCTCCAAGTTTGACTTTTTAAATTCTTTTACCTTGGTAAAGAAGACCTGAAAGAAATAGTAGGCTAATGCTATACAATTTTCTTGTTCAAAATAGGTTTACGGATAATAAGAAATTATCATTATTAATTGAAAACAAAGTATAAACAAATAGAAAAAGATTGTAATTTATGAAAAATAGCACTTGGAAGTAATTAAGAACATTGGTAGAACCATTGCATCGAGTTCTACTGCTCATTTCTCAGTTAAAATTTTGCAGTGACAGTTAAAATAACCAGTAATCTACAGCTCTCTTTCTCAATTATGCCACTCTGGGCATGTGCTAGTAATGCATTTATTGCAAAGTTTCCTTTGAGAATCTTTAGGATAAAATTACTCTGAAACCCTCTAAAGAAAGAGAGTTCAACATGAAAAGATGAAGAGGACTGAAGAACTAACAGGGTAATGAATTATGCTTTTATTTTCAATACTCCTGATCTTTCCACTTTGACTTGGAAGAAATTTTATTTCACAATTCTTCCTAGCCCCAATTCTATCAACCTATGGGTTGCATTTACACATTTGTAATATAGGGCTCAATAGTTCAATGTTCAGACGGAGTCTGGTGACAGCCAATAGCCCTTTGGGGTTCTCTACTGGGACCTCTACAGTTTAGTATCTTCATCAATGACATAGTATGTGGCATCAAGTGCGCCCTCAGCAAGTCTGCATACAATGCCAAGCTGAATGGTGCAGCTGACATGCCAGAGGGACCTGGATGTGCTTGAGAAGTGAGCCCACGTGAAACTCATAAGGTTCAACAAAGGCAAAGTCCTGCATGCGAGTTGGAGCAACTCTCAGTGTCAATACAGGTAGCGGAATGAAGGTATTGAATGCAGCCCTTCTCTTGGATGAAAAGCTGGATATGACCCAGTAATGTGTGCCTCAAGCCCAAAAAGGCCAACCATATTCTGTATTGCATCAAAATAATTATGCAGTCAATGGTGCAATAATGAGCAGTTTAAGGGAGGTGATTTTGTCCCTCTACTTATGAGACCCTACCTGGATTACTGCATCCAGCTCCGGGGTACCCAGAAGAGAAATAGGGACCTGCTAGAGTGAGTCACAGGAGGGCCATGAATATGATCAGAGGGCAGGAACAGCTCTCCTGAGAGAATTAAGTTGTTCAGCATGGAGAAGAGAAAGCTGCAAGGGGACCTTACTGCAACCTTTCAGTACATAAAGCGGAACTGTAAGAAGGATGGGGACAAACCTTTTAGCAGGGTCTGATGGAATAGGCCAAGGGGTAATGGTTTTAAATCATAAGAGCATAGAGTTAAGTCTGGATATAAGGAAGACCTTTTTGTACAATGAGGGTGCTGAAAAAATGGAAAAGGTTGACCAGAGAGATGCCCAATCCCTGGAAACATTTAAATCCAGGTTGCACAGTGCTCTGAGCAACCTCAGTTGAAGATGTCTCTGTGATTCTATGATTCTATGAATATCATCTATGCATCTTGACTTGGTTACCTTATCAAGGGAATCCAACTGGAACTTCTATTGCCATGGCACTGTACAGCTTTACCTGAGCATACTGGGGATTGCAGGAAGGCAGGCTACATTCATCAGTACAGAGAGCCCAGCTAACACCACTAACGTTCCTTGGATCACTGACAGGCACAGCATACTCTACATATGGTCATATGTAGAGAGGTTAAATACGTAAACCATAATGAAATTGAACTTACATGCAAAATCGGTGGAATAAATTACAAATATTCCATTCACTGCAATGACCTAAGTTCACACTATGACATCTCTTTCTAAAGTACTAAAAACATATAATTGATAGTCTATGATACAACATGATTTAGGATTTTTAGATATCCAATACAAGCCTTAAAATAGAAAAAAACGTAAAATGTTCGCATTAACTTGGGAAAGAAAAGTGTATTTTTAAAGGTGTTACATTCTCTTTCTCTTAAACATATGCACAAAAATGTCACTTCCAGAAAAATGAGGTGTATTTTCTGAAGTGTACACCTATCCTTACCTGCATTTCTTGGCAAAATGAAGCAGTTGGTCCAAAAAGAATCTGACACTGTTCATCTGCCGTGTATGTCATTCCGGGGAGCTTGGAGGGAATAATCACAGAATTGAGGCTCTGAGGATTCGTCTGTAGCAGGCAGTTACTGGCCTTCGACCTGTCAATATGCAGAGATTCATTATGGTGAGCAGTCCTGAAGAGTCTGGCTGTCATGCTGACTTAAACATGTATTTGACATTAGGAAAATGTGGATGCTGAATTTTTTTTTTTGTGTCAGCATTGTTATTCAGCAAAATTATTCTAAATTAATATGGCTAACCTGATGTGGTGCATTCTGATTTTACACATTTGCAGAAAAATAAGATAATTTATCAGCTACAATACAAATTTCAGGAAAGTGCTGGAAAATATTTCAGGGTAAAATTTTCTTAACTGTGATTAAGTTTAGGATAGAGATTTAAACAATAATAAAATCTGGACAATTTATAATACCTAGGTAGATTAGGTTTCACATCTAGTAAAATCACAAACTTACTTCAGGGTTTTTTTGGGGTTTGGGTTTTTTTTTCAGAAAGGTTAAAAATGTATGTATTTTTAAATATGTGTGTATGCAAGCATATA
>VXBZ01007005.1:19610-29623 GCA_013399135.1 Heliornis fulica | reverse complement strand
TTCTATGATTCTATGAAAACCGCATTTTTTAGAGTGGGAGCAGACTGAAGAGGGGGAGTTGGCTGAGTTTTTGGAGTTTATTAAGACAAAGAATTATTGGTAAGTCAACTATCAATTTGCACCTCCTACTACTTGTGGTAAAAGGGAAGTGCATCAAAAGGCCAAAATTCAATAAACTTATTTCAGTTCAAACCTCAGTTTTTAATTAGTGGGGGGGAGGGGGGAGGAGGCAGGAAGGGCGAGATGGTGTGGGGTGTGTGTATCTTTATGAGCAACCATCCCATCTCCTGTGACTATATCCACAATTCACTGAATAGTGGAGGAAGAGTAAAACCCAGCCTTCTTTAAAGGGCAAAGCTGTTTGGTAAGGATTAGATACTGAGACCTGTTTTTTTCTAACACATTTAAAACAAGGGGAAGACAACAGTGCAAGGAAATCCTGCTTGATAGTATGATGCTGCAGTAGTGACAACAAGCTAGTTACGCTAAAAGCGGTTAAATACAGCCATTATCCATAATTTTCTCAGACAATATCAGCAAGCAAAAGCCACATTTACAGTGAGTTCCAAAGGAAATAGTATGGAAGAGTATTCTTTCATATGTGAAAATCAGAGTCGGACAGCAAGTCAGATCTGTACAACTACTTTAGATCCGTAAAGGAAGACAGTAATTTTCAGCAGTGTTTTGCTCCCAAATAATTTGTCCAGTGAACTCTGAACAAAGAACTGACTCCCTAGCCTTGAACACAAAATAGTTCCCCTAAGTACCCTTCCCCATCATATTCTCACTTCTGCTTAATAAAAATAAATAAAAGCCAAACTCATCTCACTCAGAGGTACCAGGACTGAATTACTTACTTTGAAGAAAATAAACAGCATAAAATGAAAAACATTGCATATTTGTATTTCAAGCACTACAGAACAAGGGCCTCACTTATTCCAACATTTTCCTTTAGTTAACTGCAAGAAATACAAAGATCAGATAAAATGGAATAGAACACACTGAAATGTAAGACTCCCACATCCTTGCTCCATGTGCATATGATTTGTTCTACTGCTGCTTACTGACTACTGTAGTTAAGAAATGGAAACAATCACATCACAAAAATCTCAAGTAACAGTGGGTTTATAAGAAATGTCATTGCCAAAGACTGAAATGAAACAGCAATAGTCACAGAAAGTAAAATCTGCAATTACTAAACACTAAGTTAATCTTCAACAATTCCTCATGTACCAGACTATGTACACACATCCACGTCTGAACAAGACCCATAGTGTCACTGATAATGAAGTTGTGATGTTGTATGTCACAATATCCCACTCTTGTGGGACCAGGGAATTCCTTTGAACTGCTAAACAGCACGCTCACATTACTCAACTGCCTAACACAGGGGAAAAAAACCCAACTTATTATGACCTAGCTGTAAAGGTTTACAGTTTCTCTTAAACTGGAAAGGAATGACGATTTTTAATAAAGCCAGCTGACACACAAGGTACAGTGAGATTGCTTTTCACTCCCCACTCTGAGATCAATGAGACACATTGATCCCAGGTCAATTCGCTGGTATTTAAGCTAATTTGCAGGAGATTGGAAATTCAAAAAAATACCAACTACAATTAAAGAGACATTTTCAGAACAGGCTATTTATAAAGTCTTCACTATAGTTCGCTTTCCTATTTGCCAAAACATTGTGAAGGGCTTAAAACCATCTGGTATTCAACAGTTATGAGGACATACTATTGTATCTTTGTGTTGGTTTGAACTTGTTTACAATCCTGCCGTTCCAACACCCAGTTAAGGAGTGCAGATGCATTCCTTAATCAGCAAATGTAAAGGTACTGTCAGAATGCCTGCCTTCCCCAGCTACTATCTGCAGATCCCTCAGAACTAGCCCATAGCCCCGGGGTAGATGCAGATCAAAGGCTGCACTACTCATTCACCTACTGTCTGCTGTCTTAGCCCTGGGAGCAATACTTGCCATTCAAGCAGGAAAAAGAGAACCTGCTTTTACAAGTATAATATAAGGCGCAACTGAACCCTTCAGACATTTTGTGGATCACATGTGGATGGCAATCAGAGACAGTGAATTCCCTGAAGAAACAAAACAACAGCTATTTCGTGTTATGATAACTCAAACCCTACTACCAGGTTTATACTTGCCACCCTTCCTCAGGGATCAACCGTGGAGATCATGTTACAAAGAGTGTCTGGAGCTGAACAAGGATGACAAGCTAGTCATATTGCTGCTGCGGTTCAAGCTGCTTTCACACAGAAATCCGGAAACAAAAACCAGCCCAAGTCCAAGGAATCGTGCTGTTACCGCTGCAGATTGCCTGGTCATGTTAAATGTGACTGCACAGAAAAGGTATGGTGTGATTTCTGTCAACAAGCCACACACGCCTCTCAAGCTTGCCGGTGTTTGGGGAATGTCCGTCACAGTGCGAAAAAACGACATGCAAAGACACAAATGTCAAACACCATCTACTCGCCCCAAGATATCTTGATGACCACCAACCAGAAACCCAAGGAAGCCTTGGAGTGGATGTGGCAGCAGCAGTAGACATACATCTACAAGACTCAAGTGTTCATAAAATTAAGCTATCTGCTAATTATCAACTCACAATTTATTAACTCGCAAGCTTTTGCATGCTACCTTAAAAGGATGTTCATTCTTGGGGCTTTCTGAGTTGGTATTTATACCAGGGGTAATTGACACTAACTATAAGGGAGATACATATTCCTTGTTGTTTACCATATCACCACCTGTGTTTATTCCAGCAGGAGCCTGTATTGTGCAATTTATAGCAGTGCCTGCTGAGACTCCTGTGGAAATGCGGCCTCAATGACAAGGAGGCTTTGGGTCTACCGGGAGATTAGCCTGTTTGACTCCGCAGCTAGGAGAACTAGTCACGGTAATGCTGTGATACGGAGCAAACAGTATCATGGTGACAGCTCTGTTAGACTCCAGGGCAGATATTTCTATTGTGTCCCTTGCAGTGTGGCCTGCTAGCTAGCCCACTCATCCCGTCAGCGATATCAACGGAGTCGGGGGCTCTTCTGTCACAGTACATTCATGAGAACATATTTGCAACAGTATGGCTTGTGTGAAGCTCCTGAAAAGATTCAGTGCAGCACCCCATTTTTGTATCTGGAATGGAAAATCACTGAGGCAGCAATTACTCCTCAGCGTATAGAATTTGCCACCCAAATAAAAAACCTGCATGATTTAAAAACAATTTTAGGGCACATTCAATGGGTTCGGCCACAGGCAGGAATTACTAATCAACAGTTAGAACCATTGATAGCACTTCTGTGTCCTAAAACACTAACAAATCCGGTAGAATTAACACCTGTTGCCACACAAGCCTTGCAAAACATTACGGAGCAAATCAAGAGTCGCCAGTGTGTGAATGGTGGAAGGAGCTCCTCTCTTCCTAGTAATATATACTCAACCCTCCCACGCATTTGCTTTACTTTGTCAATGGCAAAAGGGAAAAAGGGGAACCAAAGGAGAACGTGTCCCCAGTTACCTTACTAATGCCACTGACAAACCAGAAAATACAAACAAAACCGAATCAAAAGTCTCGAGCAATTCCCTCTTTTTTCTTTTCTTGCTCGAATGGATTTTTCCATCTACACGACCATCCACATCTCTAGCAACTCGAACCTATGGTGGGTGAATCTGCCAAGCATGTTATAAAACATTGGACAGCTAGTTTTGCTATTATGGGGGTCCCAAGACAAATAAAAACTGATAATGGTCCAGCCTATCAATCCCAGGCAGTAGAGCGATTCCTGTAACATTGGGGAATACAACACATCTTTGGAATTCCTCACTCTCCAACAAGACAAGCAGTAATTGAAAGGCCGCATGCCATCCTGAAGGACCAGCTACATCGAATGCCAAAGCAAAAGTTATCCCCCACAGAATTAGTAGATCAAGCTTTGTTTGCTTTAAATCATTTATTTGTTAGAGGTCAGCTTACAATTCCAGCTATTGCTTTGCATCACGCTTCAATTAGTATGAGGACACTTATAGACAGTCCCCAGGTAATGTATAAAAATTCATTAACAGGAAGAAGGGACGGCCCTGCTAACATCGCATTTGTAGGAAAAGGATACTTTTGTCTCTCTACCAAAGAGGGACCTCTCTGGGTACCAGCACGCAGCGTTTGACCCCTATTAAGCAACCTGATAGATAATTGTTATTACTTTACAGAAAAATACAAAAAAGTGCAAGATTGCCTGGGACCTCTGGCCGCTCCTGGGTATGATCTGGACCCACCTTATGGGAACTCAAGCTTGGATCGTCCCACAGCCACAGGACAATGTCTGGGTAACCTTGGCAAATACTATGGGACAGAATACTTTATGCCTTTCTGTTGCTACCCCTGAAAATCCCTTTTCTACCTGCTTAGTTGTATTAACTTTAGATTATTGGCTAATCCCTACTCCGGTACCACTTCAGGTGTGTAATTCCTCTTGTTCCTGTGCAGATGACTGAGATGGTGTTTATGCACAACTCCCACAGCAAACACAGGAACCTCAGGAATTATCATTATTGGGATCGGTAGTTATGGATGCTTGTGTATATTTTAATTATACCTACAATACTACTCGAAAGGGCCAAAATGTCAATGCAGCTTTACTTGCCTACAGAAATTATACAGCTTGATGTAACAATACCTCTCCCAGCCTTTCCTGTTGTGCGTCTATGCCTCTTGCATTGCCTAAAATAGTGTTTTTAACTTCTGGAGATTGAGCATGGGGAAGAATTGCCTCTCGCCTTAATGGCAGACCTTGCAGTCTGGGACATCTTACCTTACTTACGCCAAATTTAACCATGATTCATTTAAAACAACAGCAATCAAAACATCGTGTCAAAAGAAATATGCATCAGTTTGAAGAGAGTTGCAACGACCAGGTCACCTTCTGGGGACCTGGGGAGATCATAGCTAATTCAGCATTAGCTCCAGGAGTGGCCAGCACTGCTGTCCTGAAAAAGTTAACAAATTTGAGATGTTGGCTAAGTAAACAGACTAACACTACATCCATTGCCTTGAGCGGTTTGTTGACTGATGTGGACAGTGTTAGACACACCACTTTGCAAAATAGAGCAGCCATCGACTTCTTACTTTTGACTCATGGTCGTGGCTGTGAAGATTTTGAAGGAATGTGTTGCATGAATTTATCGGATCACTCGGAGTCAATTCATAAAAGCATTGAATCTTTGAGAAATAAAATGGCAAAATTAATTTATGAAGACAGCTGGCTAGATAGATGGCTCAACAAGTGGGGAATTGTTGGATGGTTGAAAGATATACTCAAAGCAGGATTGATAATATTGTTATCTATTTTGCTGATTTTGACCATATTTCCATGCTTAGTAGAGATGATTAAAAAGCTTTTAGATAACTCTTTAACTTCAGCTGTTTTGCTTGCATAAAAAGAAAAAGGGGGAATTGTGGAAGAATGGTAAGCTGCGAAGGTCATGCATACCTCTCTCTCTCTCTCGACCCATGTGGACAAAACAGCCAGTATGGAACATTGCTTACTAAGAAACCAGGAACATCGAGATAGATAAACACCCGACAAAGAACTTGGCTTAGGAACAAGGAACTGCTACAAAGGCTCTTTGTGTTGAGGAAAATTCAACTGCACAATCGAAACAGGCCCTTGTGCACTGGATGGCTTTCCACTGCCCTGGTCTGTAACTATTTGCATAAGCATCGCGAAACCTTGCTGAAGATATATAACCAGCAACTGTATCGAATGACCCGGACTGACTGTGGTTAACCATACTGGTGTGCTTTCTTTTCTGAGCACATCTCCGACTCCTGCATACCCAGATCCTGGTAATCATTGGACAAGGAATTCTCCCACAACTGGCACCCAGAGAGGGCTGACAGGGAAAGGAACAGCGGAAGGAGATAGCGGCAGCAGACAGACTGGCACCGAACAAGTCATAAGTGTCATGGTAGCTGGAAGTGGGGTCGCTCCCTGCCCTCTGCATCCACCATGGAGTGGGAAGCTATGGAGAAGCTGCTTTTAAGTATTCTCTCCAACAGAGGCAAGCAGATGTCTCCAATAGGGCTGACAGAATCAATTAAATGGGCCCACACCACTCGGGACATCTTGAGGAGGAGGCACTAATATTTAGTGTCTCTGAATGGTGAGAAATAGATGACCATATCTGGGACCCTGTGATTACCAGGGGCAAGGATGAAAAACATTTGTGATCCTTGGGCTCCACCTGGCCAACCTCTTGTATACTTTTTTCTTCATTTTTCAGCTATACAGAGAACCCTTTGAATTGCACTCCCTTTTGGCCATTCATAGAATCACAGAAAGATTACAGCTGGAAGGGACCTCAAAGCCCATCCAGTTCCAACCCCCTGCCATGGGCAGGGACACCTTCCACTAGACCAGGTTGCCCAAAGCCNCACACTTTTCAGCCTCACCTTATTGTGATAGGAAACAAAGGTGGCAAGAGGACAAAACTAAGCTTTTTTCCCCCAACTATTTTTAGAATTCATGCTACTAATTCATCTTTGTTAAAAAATAGGCAAATGGTTATATACAGTTTTA
Source organism: Heliornis fulica (assembly GCA_013399135.1). Taxonomy (NCBI): domain Eukaryota; kingdom Metazoa; phylum Chordata; class Aves; order Gruiformes; family Heliornithidae; genus Heliornis; species Heliornis fulica. The sequence goes on along the minus strand of VXBZ01007005.1, from coordinate 23,035 downwards.
TAGGCAGTAAAACTTATGTCTGAAGCCAATTTTCCCTTTTATTTTACAGACTACAAATACTTCCACATTCTTATTACTAAAGACGTAAAAAACATTGATAGAAACATTTGAAAGCTATTAGGGTCATTTACAGAATTAATGTGGCAGTGCTTTGAACCCTATTAAAATGTATTAGATCCTATCAACTGCAGTTGGAGTGAAGGGCAGGGAAAAAATGGCAAAACAAAAAGGGCTGTCGCTGAGAAAGTGACAGAGCTGGCAAGAGCAGGAGAACTAGGTACACTGAAAAGGCATTCAGACCTCTTTTGGCTTTTTATCTGGGCATTTTGCAGCTTCTTTCAGGCTGGCACTTTAGAGCTGATTATGACTATGAAATCATTTCTCAGTCCCAAGGTAACTGTTCTCAACATTTCTTCACTTTATTCCATTGCTCACGAGTGCTGCAGGATATTCTAATATCCTGCAGATGTAAAAAAGCCTCCTTTAGAAACTGTCGACTAATAGTGGGAAAACGAATGAGTTTTTCAGGGCACAGTTGGGGTTTTGTGCAGTTTGAGTTCCACTGTACAATACAAAGGCTAAAAATAACCTAATTTAGGAACAGGCTGCCCAGAGAGGTTGTGGAGTCTCCTTCTCTGGAGACATTCAAGACCAATCTGGACATGTTCCTATGTGATCTATTCTAGATGATCCTGCTTGGGCAGGGTTGGTGGACTGGGTGATCTTTCCAGGTCCCTTCCAACATTCTGTGATTTTGTGATTCACTGACTCAGGAGGGGTGAGAAGAACTGTTGCTAGTGAAAACTGAGGTAAAGAACTTGTTAAGTACCTCAACTTTCTCCTTATCTGTTGATCCAAAGTGACCATTTTCATTCATCAGGGCAGATATGCTTTCTTTCCCCTTCCTTTTTCAGCCTTCTTTTTCTTTGCATCCCTTGCCAAGTTCAGCTCCAGCTGTGTCTTGGCCTTCCTGACTCCATTCCTACACAACCAGGCAGCACCCCTTTATTCTTCTCAGGTGACGTGTCCCTGCTCACACTACTTGTGCAGTTTTCTCTTGCTCTTTAGTTTGACCAGCAGGTCTCAACTCCACTACGCTGGTCTCTTTCCTTCCTGATTTCCTACATCTGGGAACTGTGAGCTCATGTGGTCTACTGAAAGCATCTTTAAAGATCCACCAACTCTGTTCTGCTCTCTCATCCCTGAAGAACATTTCCCAAGGTGTCCTACTGATAACTCCCTGAAGAGCTGAAGTTTGCTTTCCTAAAATTTGAGTGCCCTAACTACACTCCTTGCTTGTCCCACATCCCTTCGGACCTTGATCTCTTCCAATGTGTGATCACTGCAGCCCAGGCTGCCTCCAATCTTGAGGTCACTAACAAACTTGCACACAGTGACCATCAGGTCTAGTATTGCTTCCCTTTAGTTAGAGATGTCTATTACTTGGGCTAAGAAGTTACCTTCAGTGCGCTCGAGTCTCCCCAGTTGCCTGGACTTCTCATGCTACTCTTCCAACAGATGTCAGGGTGGTTGAAGTCCCTCAGCAGGATATGAGCTTGCGAGCACAAAGCCTCCTGTAGCTGGAGGAAGAAGCCTTCATCTAAGGGTTCTCCTTGATGAGGTGGCCTGTAATAGACACCAACCACAAGGCTCTCTTGGGTGACTCCATCTCTTATTCTCATCCACAAGCTTTCGACCTGCTCATGGCTATTATTCAGGGACAGCTCTTCACATTCTATCCATTTCCTGATACATATGGCAATGCCACCACCACTCCTTCCCAGCCTGTCCCTTCTGAACAGCCTGTAGCAAGTGATCGCTACACTCCAGTCATGGGAAACATCCCATCATTTCAGTAATGGCAATGAGGCCATAGAATCGTAGTAGCATGGTAGCTTCCAACTCCTACTGCTGCCCAAGCTGCATATGTTTGTGTGGAGGCACTTGACCTTGGCTGCTGGCCATGCTGCCTTCTTAGAGGAACACCCCCGATTTCCCTTATGGTGTTCCATGCAATTTTCCTTGCTGACCTTTACTACTTCAGGAGTCCCCAGCTCATCTGTGCAGGACTTCAGCTGTGCTGCAGCATCCCCAGCATGCTCCAGCACAACAGGTGGAGGGTCAATAACTCTACCCCTGCCCTCCAACCATAGTGCATCCTCTCGCACTTTGTCATGGGCAAGCCTGGTATCTCCCCCTCTTCACAACTAGTTTAAACCCCTAAGAGCCCTCCAAGCTCCTGGGCAAAGCCTGGTGCCATGTAGACCATCCCATTGTCAAAAAAATCCCCTAGAATTGTTACATTGGCACCAGCTCTGGAGCCATGTATTTATAGATCTGCCTATTTCATCCAACATCCCTGTCTGCAAATGGAAGGAGGAGGTAAAAATCACCTGGGCTCCAGATACCCTCACTAGCCATCCAATGGCCCTCTTGATCACCCTTGGACTATGTACTGCAGCTGCACCACCCCTCATGTGGAAAGGTAGTAACAGATAGCAGCCCGAGGCCCACAGCAGGCTAGGAAGTTTCCTAGTGATATCCCTAACCTGGGCTCCTGGGAGGCAGGAGACCTCCCTTCTAAGTGGAGTCTGCTCTAGATACTGGTCCCTCCATTCCCCTTAGCAGGGAGTGTCCTGCATGACTCATCTCCTTCTTGCTGTTGTAGTAACTCAATGGATATGTTGCTGTCATCTTGACCCCTTCTCTGGTGTAGACAAATGAGCACCCATGTTGTTCCCTGCCTGGTCCTCCAGAGTTAGAGCCTTACATCTATTGTATGGAGTCACCTGGGGTGGAGGCATCAGCAAGAAGGGGATTTTCTTACTGCCCCGTTTGCAGCATAGCACTCACTGTTTCTCTTTAAGCCCCTACCATTCCTTTTAAGTTCACAGAATCACAGTACTGTAGGTGTTGGAAGGGACCTCAGGAGATCACCGAGTCCAACCCCCTGCCAAAGCAAGGTTCCCTAGAGCAGGTCGCAAAGGTAGGCGTCCAGATGGGTCTCGAATATCTCCAGAGAAGGAGACTCCACAACACCCCTGGGCAGCCTGTTCCAGTGCTCTGTCACCCTCACTGTGAAGAAGTTCTTTCTCACATCGGTGCAGAACCTCCTATAGTCCAACATGTATCCACAGTCCCTTGTCCTGTCCCCACAGGCCACTGAAAAGAGATTGGCTATCTCCCTTTGTCTCCCACACTTCAGATAAACAATTTATAAACACTGATGAGATCCCCTTTCAGTCTTCTCAAGGCTGAACAGCCCCAGCTCACTCAGCCTTTCCTCATAGGACTGATGCTCCAGGCCCTTCATCATCTTTGCAGCTTCCGCTGGACTGTCTCCAGCAGATCCCTGTCTGTTTTGTACCAGGGACCCCACAACTGGACACAGGACTCCAGGTGAGGCCTGACCAGGGCAAAGTAGA
>VXBZ01007005.1:3402-19428 GCA_013399135.1 Heliornis fulica | reverse complement strand
CTCCAGTCAGACTCTGCTCCACTAATCACAACACTCTGAGCCCAGCCTGGCAACCCATTCTTGACCCACCCCACCGTCCAACTGTTCTAACCCACACTTTCCCAGCTTTGTTATCAGGTTGTCACAGGAGATGGTATCAAAAGCCTTGCTGAAGTCAAGGTAGATGACATCCACTTCTTTCCTTCAATCCACCCAGATGGTGATGAAGGCTACAAGTACAGGGTACAAGTTTGGTTGAGCACAATTTCCTTTGATGAATCCGTGCTGACTACTCCTCATAAACTTTTCATCCAATTGCTTGGACATGGCACCCAGAACAAGCTGTTCCATCACCTTTCCAAGGACAGAGGTGAGACTGACTGGCCTGTAATTACTCAGGTCCTCCTTCTTGCCCTTTTTGAAGACCAGAGTGACATTGGCTAACCTCCAGTACTCAGGCACCATTCCTGTTCTCCAAGACATGCCAAAGACGACAGCAGCTCAGAAATCACCTCTGCCAGCTCACTCAGCACATGTGGATGCATCCCATCAGGGACCATGTATTTGTGCACACTGATTCCACGTAGATGCTCCCAGACCACCTCCTCCTCAACCAGAGGGAAGCTACCCGTTGCCAAAACTATCTTTCTTCCTTGCAGGGTCCAGCAGACCCAAGAGGGAGTCTTTGAAGACTGAAGCAAAGAAAGCATTCAGTATCTCCACCTTCTCAGTGTCCCATTACCAGGACACCTCCCTCATTCGGCAGGGGGCCCAGATTATCCCTAATTTTCCTCTTGATGTTCATGTTCTTAAAAAACCCTTCTTATTGTCCTTTATGTTCTTTGCCAACTTCATTTCCTGGTGAGCTTTAGCCTTCTTTGTCGCATCCCTGAAGGCTATGACAACATTTTTATGCTCCTCCTAAGTGGTCAGACCCTTTTTCCACAATTCATGGACTCTGAGTTCCTACGACTGCTGTTCTGATCAGGACGCAGTAAAAACATATTTGTCAAAAGTCACTTCTACAGACCTCCCTTCCTTTTCACCTTCATGACTGCATTCCTCTCAGACTCTGATGAGAAAGACGAGGGACAAAGTTCAGGCACTGCCTTAAACATCTGACTACTGCAATGTGACAGAAAACACAGCTTTCAAAGTACTGTCAAAGGGCAAAAGGCTTGATGCCATTTTTCAACAGCAGATTGTCAAAAACCACCAGCCTGATCTTGAACCACGTGCCAATACAGTATGTTTAAATGTAAACGTGGAGGTAAATATAAACATGCAAACCCCTGAGGATAGCACAAGTGTAGATAGCAGAAGCATGTACAATTAATTATAACTTGCTTTCCAGCTTCAATTGGTTCAGTGAAAACTTAAGAACATCATCTTGACCAGCACCTGCAGTGCAACAGGACTCGAGTGCACATTTTATTACAGCACTTCCCAGGAAGACTTTCAATATGTTCTCCACGTAAACATAAAATTACCGGAGCCCAGGTATAAAAGCAACAGAGGCAGCTGAGAGTGCAGTTCATTCCTCACCCCAACTTCCCCTGTTTTTCAGTGTTTTGCTCCAGCTAAGACTGAATTATTTTCCTACAGATTAAACACCTTTAAAGCCACGGGCAAGAGGCTTAAACCAAAACTGAATATTCAAGAGGGACCTGTAGTTTCTGCGAATAGTTTTCAACTTACCTTAATTCTAATTATCCCTCACTCCAGTTTTAATGGGCATTCTATATTTCTGATCAGACAAAATTATCTGACACCAGAGTTTTTCTAAAATTTCTCGCTCTCATAAAAAGTTGTACATCCCACTAGTTTTCCTCTTATAGTTCTCTCATTACTGTTGCAGAGGCAAGTTTTCTTGTGGCCTTTTTTTGTATGGGTGTTTTTTTATTTTTATGGTGCAGTGAAAAAAAGATAGTATTAAAAGCAGTTGCTTGTGGCAATTTCCACAACCTGTTCATTTAAATATAAAAAACGGTGAGTTTTGTGCCCTTCAGAAAGAAGTGGAAAGGAAAGGCTAAAGTTTTAGAAAGTACAGGTAAGAGATCAGCATTTCCATGTAAACAAAACACAAAAATGCCAGCCTTGCCCAGAGCAATATGGTATGCCTTAAACTGTACTGTTTTACAGTTATTTACAGACTGCACCAAAAGGGAACTTTAAGCATCGTTGTTTATAAGAGTTGTGCTACCAAATACTCCAGAGAGACTTTACCAAGGGCTCCATTATTTATGCATGCATTGTTGCTGTGGGTTTTGTGGCATCCTGGTGGGGAAGTGAGGCTGCAGGGTGGGTTCTGAAAGCAGCATGCAGAAGCTTTCCCAAGGCATGACAGAGCTCAAGGACAGACCCAGCGCTGACAAGACTGAGCCCCTCAGTTATGGTCACAGCGCCTCTGGGAATCACATTTTAGAGAATAAGATCTGCAAGCAGCTTTTTGCCACCAGAGAAGGGAGCGAGAATTGCTAAGNGCTTTTGACTCTGTAGGATCAGGCTGTAGCAGTCTGGGCCCAAGAGACTGAGAGACATTCTACAATTCTATGACCACTCCATATAAGTGATTCACACTGGAGCAGTTGGTGAGGAGCTGAAGCCTCAAGGGAAAAGGACTCACAATGGAGAAATGGGGCAAAGGAAGAGAAATCATGAATAAAGTTGAGCCCCGGAAGAAAGGAGGGGTGGGGAGAGGGGTTTTAATATTTATCTTTATTTTTCATTATCCTACTCTGTTTTCATTCTGTGTGTGTATGTGTGTGTAGTGTAACAAACCAGTCAAGTTTTATTCCATTTTGAGTCTGTTTTGCCTATGACACTAATTGCAGAATGATCTCTCCCTGTCCTTATCTCGACTCCTATACCTCTTAATATTTTCTCCCCTCTCCAGCTATGAGAGGAGTGATAAGACTGACTTTGGTGGGAGTCTGGCTTACAGCCAGGGTCAAACCATCACAACTGCATAACACACTGCTAACTATGATATTGGTAAACTAGTTCACGTATTGTTTTTTATCTTAAATATGTTAGTATTTTTTGCAGTTTTCATAACTATGGCACATTTACACCCAGCTGAAGCAGAAGAAGCAATGTAGTTCAAATGCATAATGCCACTACTTTCCAAAACAAAGAGATATACTCTATTTCAGGACTGCAGTCAGGCAAGTTCAAGTGTTAGTAGTTCTGTGCAAGTTCTGTGAAACCGCTTTTCACCTGCAAACATGAGGACATAGGTCAAACACGTCTCTGCATGGAGAGACAAGATGGAAAAGTATCTTTACAGTACAGAGAAATCAAAGAGTAAGCCAGCAAACATGAGCATGGAAAAAGACGCTGCAAGTGTATACAGAGTTAACTTTTATCTTTTATTAACCAGGTAATTCTTTTCAGAATGAATTTTTATCAACGCTCTCCCCACCAATCCCCAACGGTGATCAACATTCTTTTCTCAAAATATTTAGGAAAGTCCATAAATTCTGTTATACATCTTGTATACAGGCAGTATTGTTACAGGAGTGATTCGAGATCTTGTATTTAAGACAATAGGTACCAAAAAGCTGCTTTAATCATTACTTTTCAAGCTACAAATTAAAATGCAAGCCTGAGATCACTGTGGCTTTAACTTTCACCCACACACTTTGGCCCTCAGTCAGGTACAAAAAGCCTGTACCTTCAACTCCTCTAAAGATTAAGTGACACATGAAAAAAATAAACATATTAGAATTTAAAGAGTTCAATATGTGGCACCATACTACAGTAACAGTAGCTCTAAGATATTTTACTTTTTTTTTTTTTTTTTACACTCTTACTTTACATTTTAAACTCCACTGCAAGAGAATACAAACTGGGCCAAAGAGGTAGCCAGGTAACCCTCTCCTGCTCCCCACACCCCACAACTCAAAAGACATCAACAGAGAGGCAAAGCAAAAAATAAGTGATCCAAGTGGTCCTTTAAATAAGGCTAAGCCAGGTTCGCTTCATAGGTTTACTACTCTAGGTTACAAGAGGCCCATGACTGTACTTCCTTTGGTCTCTTTCACAGGAATGGATGGCTTAACTGCACAGCTTCCTCCAAGAATGACAGCTCATTTGCTTTCTTTGGAGCCAGAGATCAAAAGCACCCATAATTTCCTAACCGAAATTCAGCATGTATGTAGATGTCCTTAAGGAGAATTGTCAAAAAAAGGAGTCATACTGCCTAAGGTACTGTACTCTGAATTAGAGAGGTTCAAGCTTAAATACTTCCACTGCTTAGGAGTTGCAATTTAGGTACACTTCTTCAGCTCACTTACAATTAAGACTTACTCTACTTTTTTTGCACATTATGTAGCAGTAAAACTATACCTAGGTAATGGCGTTTCTGTGGACAGGTAGTTGAGCAGATACTTTTGAAAATATATTAACAAGAAAGACAGCCCGCTTTTCAATAATAACAGACCCCACAGTACTACCCAAGCCAGTATGATTCTCATGAACTTGCATATTAATCTTGCACATTGTAAGCAGAGCTCCTCAGTATTACTTCCATGTTTTATGTAGGAAGACGGTACAAGAAATACTGCTGGTTTGTGTGCTGAATACTAAAGAACGTGAAAGAAGCTTGTAAGCTTGCTCAGCAGTGCAAAACATTTATGATTTACTCCACCATTTACATGTTTTAGGCAGCTTTCAAGGAATCTCCTTGAACTGTTAATGGATGCTTACCATCCTCAGCTTCTACAGGTCTGGGAATCTTCTGGACATGAACCACCAAGCTTCTTCTAAAGTGAACTTTTCCAAAGGAGGTAACAGAAAAGTACTTTTGTCTGTCAAAGTCAAAAACACAGCAGAAACAACACAGGGCTTCATCCTTCTCTACAGATAACTCTCTGAAAATGCATATTTCAACTAAGTTATGGATGTAGCCATTGACCTTTAGTTCCATGCAGAGATGCATATTTTCTACGCATATCAAAATAGCACCCGCTTATGAACAGCAATGCCTTTTTTATGTTTCAACAGCGTCATCAATATGCACGCCTCAAGCTTCTAATAAGCAACTGTTCCTAAGATGTTTAACACACAATCAGGTCACCTCATCACAACATTCAAATTTTGTAACTAATATATTAGAAAAAAGAACAAAAAGTAAGTTTAGATGAGCCCTTTACATAAAACTCTTCCCTAAACTAGGGACTTCCTACATTAAGTGACAATCATCACTGTGTTTATCACAACAGAGTACATACACATTGCTGCAAGCTTCAGTGGTTGATATTTGTCTAAACATCAAGTGTTTCCTAAGGTCAACTGTAAAAAAACCCAAAACATTAAGAGTGAAACAGTTCACTTAAAACCCAACAGCGTAATACTTTAGTTTGGTACTGAAGTTTTAATCCCATAATTCAAATTGACTTGGAGAAGACATCATAGTCATTCCTTGTGCTCTCATGTTGCCCACTGCTCCATAGCTCTAGGAAATAGAACAGGTACTAGTTTAGAATCATTAACACTTCCAAACATTTAACAGTAAAAGTCACTACAAAACCATTTTTGCTTTCAGCATGCATGTCTCTATATAATTTAAACATCGTATTATCTAAGTAATAACAAAAGAGCTTCAGTTTTACTTACATACATAAGGCTTTTAGACACCACTCAAACTAATGGACTCTAATCAACCTCAGATTTTATCATGTGTGGGAATAAGTTAAAATCCTAGCTACATCTCTTACCCAACGTAAATCTGTTCACACAATTTTTGGGGAAAAATTTACTTCCCCATTTCTTATTTAAGAATGACTACCTGCATTAATTTCCCAACAGAATCCTTTTCCTTTGGAAAAAGGATGAAGTCCAGTTACCTATAAAAGTGTCCCAAAACTATCAGGTAAGAGCCTCCAACAGATCCTTCTTTAAAATACATCGTTTGATTATCAAATGTCCCTTTCAGGACTTCCCTTTGAAAGTAAATACTGTAAAAAATACAAGTAAGATGCCACATCTCTTCCACAGAAGAAAGGCCATTAGGATCCTTACCCAACACTAGATACAAGCCCCTTTTCCAGTAATAGCAGAACAGGAAAAAACAGCTTTTTCCCCAAAGAAAAAAAGAGGTATAATTACCAATACATGGTTTCAGTCAGAATCACTGGCATCAGATCTCTTAAAGCAATTAGGGCCAGATCAAGATTTGGTGCACTGCACCACTTGGCAATTAAAAGAGCTGTGTTCTCAAGGCAAAGATTTCCCCCGAAAATACTCTAATGACAAGTATTTTATACAAATAGTCATATTCAGATTTGGCAACTCAGAGATCATAAAGGACATGAAAGAGACTTGGATCTAGAAATTACAGACTTCGCTAACTGCTGAAATTCTACAAAGGTTGGAGATGCATATTTGGAAGCAGTCTAGACTCAACCGTTCATGACAAGCAACCTATATAAATGAGAGGAGCATCCTTTAAACAGGAATACAGAAGTAAGATCCACTGAGGCTACAAGCTTGAGAAGGAAGCATGTAACTGAGAATAAAGACCCAAAGATCTAATCAGCTCCACTCAGGGAACTGGTCAAGCAACTAAACACACCCAAAATATCCAATACTTAAAGTACACACGGTATCACAGAACTTTAAGGGTTGGAAGGGACCTCAAAAGACCATCTAGTCCAACCTCACTGCCAGAGAAGGGCCACCTAGATTAAATCACACAGGAACACATCCATGAAAAAAACTAAAATTAAAGCAAGTGTTTGGGGTTTGCATGGCAAGGTTGGGGGTTTGGGGGGGCAGAGGGGGGCGTGGCTGCAGGAGTGGTTTTTGCACATTTAAGAAGAAAAAAATCCCAAGCAGTAGGGTTTTTTTTGCCACCAGAGAAAGGAGCGGGAAGATAAAATTATATGGCTTGAAAGTTGATTCTCCCCACTCTTACTGTGCTCTCCTGAGACCCCACTTGGAGTACTGTTTCCAGTTCAGCAATCCCCTGCAAACTCATGGCAGAAGCTACTGCCCATGGAGACAGGACCCCATGCCAAAGCAGGTTTGCTGGGGGGATTTGTGACCCAGCAGGGGATCACGCTGGAGCAGTCTGTTCATGAAGGTCTGCACCCCATGGAAGCCATGCTGGGCAGTTAGTGAAAAACTGAAGACCCTATGGGAAGGACTCACGTTGGATAAGCTCATGTAAGGTCTTCCCCGACTCCTACACAGGAGCAGGAGCAGAAAGCAAGGAGATCTCCTCACAGTAAGAAGGGAGTGGTAGAGACAAGATATGATGAACTGACCCCACTCCCCATCCCACTGTGCCACCTGAGGGGTGGAGGTCGAGAAATCAGGAATAAAGCTGATCCCAGTAAGGAAGGAGAGGGTGACAGGAGGTGTTTTAAAATTTGGTCATATTTCTCATTATCCTGCTGTTTTGACTGGGTAATAAATTAGGTGGATTATTCCTTGCTGAGTCTGTTTTGCCCATGATGGTAATTGCTGAATGATCTCTCCCTGTCCTTAACCCACAACACTTCCATTGTATGGTTTTTCACCTGTCCAGCTAAGGAGGAGAGTGATAAGAGCAGCTTTGATCAGACATCTAACCCTCCAGCCTGGGTCAACCCACCACATGAAGGTCTGAGCTTGAAATTGAGCTAAGCAGTTAAAATAATTATTTCTTTCACATTCTCTAAGACAGTATTAACATTCTGAATGCAACTGAGATGTGATAAAAGTTCTTACAGAAACAAGAAATCAAAGATAGGCCTTTGCCAAAAGCATTAAAATCCAAGCAGAAAAAGCAGTAACTATCAAACTTTACTTGAAAAAAAAATTCTAAGTAGGACCAGGCACAGAATTTAAATCCTAAACCAGTGACTACAGAGTGATTTGAGATCTATGCAACTGCACTGCTTAATTTACTCAAGCCAAGCTGTATTTTAACATGTGGTATCAGAAACACTCTGAGATTAGAAAGCTTCTCTTCATAAAAAAATTTTATGTGAATCAGATTGGCCATAATTAGCTCAAGTTGAGTCACATGAAATCCTGGTTCTGGCCTGGCCAGAGTTAACTGTACCAAGCAGCCAGCCCATGTGAGCCAAGCTGGCTCACATGGGCTGGCTGCCAAGCTGAGGAAATCAGCCAAGTTGATTTCCACACCACATGACATCACACCTCCATAACAGGGGTTTATGAGAGAGGGGTGGGACCACACAGCTCCAGGACAATCCAAGTTCGGTTGGGCATTGGGTGGTCAGTAGACAGCTTTGTGTTACCAGCATGTGTGTGTTCTGTCACGGCTCTGTTGTTCCCCTCACTGTGCTGTGTCAGTAAACTGTCCTTATCCTAACCCGCAGGGATTTGTCCGTTTGTCCTCCTGTGGGAGGGGTGAGCAAGCGTGTGTGGTGCTCAGCCACTACCTGGGGCTGAACCACAACAAATGAGTTGACTCAGGACAAATGACTGACCCCTTCATAACAGACAGTGACTAGCCATTATCTGCTCCTTTACATGTGCAGTAGAGAAACTTCTGGAACTACATCTTTTGCAAGTACACTTCCACAAAGTAGTTCTTGACACCGATCAACCAACGCACCTAGAAAAACCACAAGTCAACCATGTTGTCCAAAATAGTTTCAGATGCAGTAAGCATTCTGAAGATACACAATTAAAATATCACACACACTCAGTCAAAACCGTTTCAGCAGCACCACTCCAGATGTGTATTGCTAAACACGCTTTTATCTGAGAAAAAGTGCTAAAGTCAGGACTTACAGTTAATTTCCAGACTTACCTTTTGAGTATTCATTAATCTAAGGTTTCCTCCTTGACAACCAGAAGCTATTTCCTCCAACCAAACAGGAACTTCCTGTTGTGCCTACATAATTATAAAAATTAATTTAGAGACTTAGTATGAATTGATAAAGCAGTCAAAGAGTTCCACAGCTATACCAACAAGTAATAGCTGCTCACTTGCCATGGGTTAACACCAGCATGCCCGCACAGCCACTTCCTCAGTATCCCTCACCACGCCTGGTGGAATGAGGAGAGATCAAAAGAGGCAAAGTGAGAAAACTCAAAGGTTAACAAAGTTTAATAGGTAAAGCAAAGGCTGCACACACACAAGTAAAGCAAGATAGAAGTCATTCACTGCTTCCCACCATCAGACAGGTGTTCAGCCATCTCCAGGAAAGCAGGGATCCATCACATTTAACAAGCTACTTTGGAAGACAAATGCCATTGCTCCAAATGTCCCCTTTTTCATTCCTCCAGCCCCTTACAGACTCAGCATGATGTCATATAGTATGGCATATTGTCTGGGTCAACTGGGATCAGCTCTTGTGGAAGACAAAGAGCAACCCTGGGAAGGAGACATTGCTCTGATAGTTTGGAAGAAATCGTGGGATCAGGATTCAAAATGGTAAAAATATCAGAAGGAATGCATAGGATGTTGTAGCTTTGTGTACCCAGATATCTGTTAAGGCTGATTTGTGACTTTACAGGTGAAGCAGAGAGACAGATGAGTGTGTTTCTTTGTAGGAATGTAACTCTGTGTTACCTGGTAGGCCTTGTAGTGTTAAGTGGCATGGTATGCTTTGTAGTGCAGGGAAATGACGCTCTGTAGTGTTAAAGAGAGCGTGCTAGAGCTGGACAACAGTTCAGAAGCTGCACTTCACCACTTAACTGTTTGTAACTACAGGCTGCTGCATCAGCCATTTAGAATGCATGAAAGTTTGCTGTGTTGTTATCAAAATTGGTCTTCGATTCACCACAATCGGAGTCTGTGCCTTTCAATACTCCCACAAGCTGTTCCAGCTGTGTCTTCTCACAACTTTTTGTGCACTCCAGTCTCCTGACTGGTGTGGGGGTGGTGGTGAGGAGCAGTAAACGCCTTGGCTCTTTGTGAGCTCTGTGTGAGCACTGCTGAGCAGTAACAAAAACATCCCTGTATTATCAACACTTTTCAGCACAAACCGAAAACAGATCCCTGTGATAGCTGCTATGAAAAACATTAATTCTATCCCAATAAAGCAAGCACATCAGTACAGTAAAATGAAATTCAAAAGAACAGAAGTTAAGCATCAAGATTTGAAACTTACTTCTGAGAGCACTTTAACTAGAGATTTTGCAAGATGGCCATCAGTAACGTTATCAAAGAAGCAAACTGCTCTGCCTATATTTCCACAACGACCAGTTCGTCCAATTCGGTGTATATACTCTTCGATGTTGGAAGGAAGATCAAAATTAATAACAAGTTGAACACTTTCAATATCCAGACCTCTTGCTGCCACTGAAGTTGCCACAAGAACTAGAGATCTTCCAGAACGAAAATCCTGAAGAGCTATTTCCCTTTCCCTCTGTTCTCTATCTCTACAAAGAAAACAATGATTAGACAGGGTATCTCAAAAAATCTGCACTATCTGATCCAAGTTAAAAGGTAACCTGAACAGAAGAAGTTCTTGGGGCAGAGGGTGGAATAAAACCACAAAAATACTATTTTATCTTTTTTTTTAAAATAAAAAGAATTTAAAAAAACACAAGAAACCAAAACAGAACCACAAACAACAACTAAAACAGTACCAGTTTAGGTTATGAATTTTTAACTAACAGTAAGACATAGCAATTATTTTAACATAAGGTCACAGAGAATTATTTTTTCTAAAGAACCTTAGGTAGCCATGTATTTAACTCATTACATCCCAGAGAAGATCCACTTGTGTAACTGATTGTTTCTTAATGTTATAGTTGGAGGTACTTTTCCTATTGCTTTGCATCAGGGAACTAGAACAGCAAAGATGAAGTCTACCTGGACTCCTGCATAGGCCATTTTTCAGATAGACCAGAAAGTGTAGCCAGCCAACAGTACAAAGCTTGCTTTTTATCATCATGAAAAGTAGATTTGCATTTTAAAGAAATATTTACAGAGTATCCAGTACTTAAATACAGTAGATTTGAGTTTAGCGCATGTTCTCTGCTGACCAAATTAGAACGCTAAAAAACAGTGTTCTTTTGAATCTAACATGGGACATTTAGTGAAATCTGGTATGACCACTATTCTAGAGAAGAACTATCCTAACTAACTTCAATTTGAAAAATGAATTTGACAATCAGTAACATTCATGACAGTTCAGCAGCTTCCATGGAACCTGTCTCTGTTTAAGTATACCTTAACTCACAGAAGTGTGTTAAGAATCTCCTCCCACTCAAGACAGGTTCACACACCTGTAAAACTGATAGGGCACAGCAAACCACTAGCATCTTCTATCTGCATGTTAAGATCATTTTAGCCTATCTACAATCTTGATGTTCTGATGTCTGTCACAACAGTGTCCAAAACACCCTTTTATAGGCAAGAGTTCAAGTCCCTCCTATTACAAGATGAAAAACATTGCAAAAGCACATTTATGTGCCACAGTTCACTCGGAATCTTAGTTTTGTTGACCTACAGTTTGATATACAAAGACACACTACAGAACTACATTCCCACCTGTTAAGAGAAAGACTATCTTTTAGATAGTTAGACCTAGAATTAGCAATTATTAGCACTAATGATAGTGGTAGGACAAAGGAGAGTGGATTTAAGATGGGGGGTAAGGTTTAGATTGGATATCTGGGGGAAGTTCTTCTCTGAAAGAGTGGTGAGGTGCTGAACAGGCAAGCTCAGAGAGGTGGTGGATGCCCCAACCCTAGATGTGTTCAAGGCCAGGTTGGATGGGGCCCAGGAAAACCTTGCCTAGATCCAGACCGGAGGTCAGTGGTCCTGCCTGTGGCAGGGTGGGTTGGAACCCAACCATTCTTGGGGTCCTTTCCAACCCAGACCATTCTGTGATTCTGTGATTTCATTTTGTTTCTAGCAGTTCTTCAAATACACCACATTAATGGGGAGGCTAGAAACAAGTTCATCATACCAGTGCTCTGCCTATGAACATATCAAGGCAGCATAAATTATAGCATCATAAATCAGGATGCTACATGACTTTGTTTCTTTTTACTTTGAGGAAGCCCATAAGAGAGTAGAAGTGCCACCTGAATTCATTGTCTCATCATTAATACCATCTGGTTTGACCACACAAATAATGACAAAAGCTGCATATAAACAACAGCTGAATCTACTGATTTTTAGTATTTTTTTTATCAATAGGCTAAGATTCTCCATTTCATATACAGCATTTGAAGTGTGGTCACAAAGATGTATACTCAGCAAATGGTGTTAGAACTGGCCTTCAGAAACACTACATTCTCAATCTGGTGGAGCTGCTGAGGATTCCAAAGCTAACTGAAACAAAGCAAGCTAAGCAAAAAAGATATGGCCAAACATGAAATCTCAGTAAAAGCTTCTCGTAAGACACACTACTAAGTGACTTCCACTCCATAATATTACTTTTAACTTTAAAAAAATACTTACCCATGGATGGTAGTGGCTAATATATTTTCTTGACAAAGAAAAGCTGCAATGTAGTCTGCTTTTTTCTTTTTGTCCACAAACACCATGGTTCGTTCATGACCTATGTTAAACAAGAGTTTAGATGCACTGTGGTTTGAGGCCTTTGCACTATTCACAGCTGCAGTTACATAAACAACAGATGTAAGAATAGGTCTATAATAAAGTCTTTAAAGTATGATTGTAGTTTCTTGCCTCTGTTGAACAAACTGAATTCAACCCATTAATGTTTAGATCACAGAAACCTATGCTAAAAGAAATGCATTGTATTTTTCTCCTCAAAAAAAAGAGGAAATCAATGTTGTTCGCTTTGATAAGTATGCACTCCCTTTCTACAGCATGTGGCTAAAAGAAGCACAGCATTCTGACTGCTGAACAGCACACAGACCATTTTTTTTAATTCCAAAATCCTTTCAGACAAAAAATGGCAGAATCTCAGGTATTACAAAAACAAAGGCCCAAATGATCACATAAGAAGTCAAGACACCTGTAATCTTGAGATCTGGTTAGGCACTGGAACAGGTTGCCAGGGATGTGGTGGTCACCATACTTCAGAGTGTTTTAGGAAAGTACTTGCACAAAGTACTTAGGAACATGGTTCACTGAGTAATACAGGTGATAGGGGGACAGCTGGACCATGTAGGTCTTTTCAATCCTTAGTGATTCTCTAATACTCCCAGATGCTAACATTGTAACTGACCATATCAAAAACCTAAACTGGGAAGTTTGCCAGCCAGTATTCAATGGAGTTGAGATCTCGACAAATACCCTTAACAGATATGCCTAAAAACACAGAATTCAAAGTCTGCTTTGATCAGTAGCCTTGTAAAGCATGTATATACACAAAACAGAATGGAATCACAACCTGGTCAACAGCAAGAGCACAAGTTTAAAACACAACTGTGTATTCACTGGAAAACAATTCGCAATAAGGAAAGTTACCTATGCTTTGTAGAATTTCTACCAGTTTATCCCTCTTGGAAAACTGAGGAACCTGAAGAATACTTTGCTGAACATTACAGCAAGCTCCACCAGCATTTCCAACAGCAACAAATAAATAATGATGTTTCAAGAATTCACAAGCCAGCCTTCAAAATAAACAAAATCAAGTAACATTAAGTCTCTTATGTAACTTATTTTCACTTCAAGAGCAAGTGACTATGTCTGATCGCCATAATCACAACAAATACTTGTATCATTCCTCATAGTAGTCACGTGTATATTTTTGGAAAAAAAAACAACTAAGAGTCTGTATTGGTTTTAAGACAGCTGTACAAAAAAAATCCAGTAATATTCACAAAACACTACAACCTTGCAGCTTTTCCTAATAGAAACACTGCATATTCTAGCCATCTCAGCAAGAGTTACACATACATACTTGTAATAAAATGGGTTATTAACGAGTACACTGACTGAACTGTTCTCAGGGCACTATTTCGTCACTGGCTGAAAGGGCAAGGAGAATCCCACAGGACAGAATTCAAAACACACCTCCAAGAGACACCACCATCCTTCCTGACTGTTCAACAACACAGCTTCAAAACACACATTCCATTATATGGCATTTATTTACCATCTGTCACAGGCAAAAGTCAAGATTTTTCAAGACAGTATTCCTTTAGTTATGCCTTACATAGGGAATCTGATGAGATACCAAACTTGCCAAAATAGGCAATTCTTTGCAATGCTCCATAATACTCGTTTTACTAAACTGTATAAGCTTACCAAACCACAAGCATGCTTCATGTTCAGTGACACAAAGCAGCTTCCGCTGCAGTAAAATTCAGATGGTAAACAAGGTAACTAAATCCAAGCAATCTCAACTTTTCCATCAAATTCCTAAGGAAGAGGAAAGTTTCTAAAAATGTTAAAAGACTGCCTTAAGGACTTGAACTCCTACCTGATTTATAGGTGTTAAAGCTACTGAAAAGGTGTTTTTCAGAGCCGATAAAATAAGTCACTAGTAGACTTAAATACGTCTGATCTGAAGGTCTGACTGCTTTAAGATGTCACAAAGAAGTGTAGTTCCAAATTCAAAGTTTAAACTCTCTAAAAACAGAATAGTAAAAAAAAAACCACCCAGAAAAAAAACCACAAAACACAGGATGGGAGAGAAAAGTCCCTCTAATGGGAGATATAAAGCCCCAAATGCTCAGCTGAAGTTCAGTCAGGTAGGAAATGTATGGTGCTCTCACATGTACACAGGAAGAGGCCTGGTGACACCAAAGGTTTACGTAACAGCAGAGTCCCAAATTCAGGTACAAAACCAAATGGAATGTTAAAAATTAAATCTGACGGCACTCAGTGCAGGAGAGTTTAAACGCAGTGATGCCAAAGAAAGTACCTTGTCCTATAATAAAGTAGCATACTGTCCAAAGATGTTTTGATAGCAGAGCATGGAAAAACATGACCTTTCCCAAGTCCAGAACTAGAAATGCAATTATGTCAATACCTCAAACTGAAATGTGAACTCCTGCGATTTACAAGTGAGTATTCAAATACCTGTCTCATCTTAAGTGGAAATACTAATTTAATGATGACTAATGATTCAGTGATCATCATTTACTGATGACTAATTTACTGAAATACTGACTAATACTCACCTACCAGGAATAGGGTGTTTTGTCTCTTACTCTTCAGGTTCAGCAACCCCACACTACCATCTGTTCAAGACTCTTGTTTCAGAGTCTGGAACTTCAGGAGTAGAGCTTTAAGATTTAACCTAAACCTATTTGTGTAAGCTTTAAAACTACTGAAAATAAACAGCAGTTATACATGCAAATAAGAATTGTTTATCAGAAAGGCTGGTGACTTGAGAAATTGGGTTGTCTGGTAATATTGTGTCCTGGTGCCAAAAGGCAGCACTACCAGCTGTGAAACAGAAAGATCGCTCGTTTCTATCTTGCACAAGAGACAAAAGAGGGACAAGGAACAACTTCCGCAGCAGTGGAATTTAAAGGCCTTCAGACGAATTTGCAAAATTGCTTTGCAGTCCCCATGTAAATTAGGCCATTAATCTATACAAGTTCCTAGGAGTTCTGTTACCTAGTGCTAATATCATAGCTTTTCAGTATTTTATGAGCCTCTTTGGACATTTAGATCTATACAAACATATCTTCAAATATATATGTGCATATATCTAAGCTAACTATTTTTACTTACCTTTTAACTTCTTCAGGAAAAGTGGCACTAAACATTAAAGTCTGGCGTTTGTCTTTTGGTGGCATGCTTGGATAAGAAACCAGTTTCTTCATATATAACCCAAAACCCATATCAAGCATGCGGTCTGCTTCATCTAATACCAAAAATTTCACATTGTTCAAACCAATCTGTAAGTATTTCAGGAAAAGAAAAACTGTATTGGTTCACTGTCAGTATATACTTGCAGAACGCCCTAATTGTCAAAATCCACCTTTTCTTTCTACTTGAAGTTGATTATTCACAAATAAAAACCTAAAAACATTACATTTTCTCTGCATCTCAACCTCTTTCTAATCTGAGCTAATTCTAAGCGTGCAGTACACAATGCAGTGCTTCAGAACTTGGTTCAGCAACGTAAACTGAGATGGAGCCTATAAAGTGACTATTACTCAGCATACCTATTTTGAATTTAACACTCATTTAACACT
>VXBZ01007004.1:82153-142049 GCA_013399135.1 Heliornis fulica | reverse complement strand
CAGTCCCTTACTACCTACACAAAGCATTAGATGTGCCATTGGAAACTTTAATTTTTCCACTTCTGTTTTTATCTTGTGTCCTTTTGCTAGTTTGGTTATCAATAAGTATTGATAAATTTCACAACCGGAGTGTACAGTTTTGTCAGTTAAAAGAGTAAAATGAGAATCACATGGAAACAAGTGCCAGTGATATGCTTCTGTATAGTATACTTCAAAATCACAAACATGAATTCTCAGGACTCGAATACCTGCTGCTTCTTGACTAGAGGAATAGATTTACTGTGAATATAAATTCATTAGATCACTTTCTGTTTTTCAGGTCTCAATCAGGTTATGGATGATGAGGTACCCAGGGGTGACTGCAAGCGAAGGACAGCAGCATCTAAAGTTCCAGCCCCTCCAAAGAAGTTACTGACTGTCGACAGTGAGGATGGAGAGCGTGCTGCTTCGTCTGAGCCAGAGTCTGTACCCAGTAAGTTCTGTATAAAACCCTCCCTGAGGTGCGCTCTGAATATGACATCTTATATTTAATGTATATTTTCAGTGAAATGCATACCGCTTCTGCTGTATCTTCCCTGCTCTCTATTAATAGTAGTGGCATCTTAATTGAAGTGTGATGTTAAATCTAAGCATCAAGCTTACTCATAAGCATTCCCCTAACTGGCAAAAAATTATATTTCTCTGCATTTGCTGCAGTATGTTAGAACAAATTTATTCTATACTCTTTGTCCAGGAGCGTTTTGTCTCTTTAAAGAGCCTCTCAGTTTTTTCCAGTTGTTGTCTGAGGTGTGCATCAAAACAGTGACCCTGGAGTAGTGTCAGGTGTTAGTACCTTCAGTATTGGCTTTGTTTAGGCCTACTTAAAAAGTAAGTAGCCTCCTTTCTTTTCCTTCCTCCAGTCCTCACCTCTTAGGAACTGCCGGATCCGATTGGAGTTCAGCCTAGCTTCATACTCTGCTTCTGGTAGCAGCCTAGTATTGAGTGCCTACAGGCTATGGTACACGTGTGCATGTCTCTTTTTCTCTCTCTCATTCCCCGGTGGTTAATGTGTCTATCCATTATTTTATTACTTACTGCAGGGTTTATTGAAAAATATTTATAAAATTATCAGTGAAATGAAATGTCAGGGGAATAATCCACATATTCATGTTGATAAAGATCCATTTCTAAGACTTGCTAATGTCTGGGTTGTTTTGTTTGTTTGGTTTTTAAGAATAAATCTCTCAATTAGTTTTACAGCTGAAATAGGTCATAATGTTTTTCCACTTTAAATGGTCATCACTAAGAATATGTAAAAATCAGAAGCCCTGCCAAATAATGTTAACATAGAATACTGGTAATTCTGCTTTTAAAGTCATTATTGTTTGCCATTTATGCCAGGGCTTTCCATTATTAAAGTACAGAGCAAGAATCCCATAAATATAAAATACTCTATGGAGGCTATTTCTTTCTCAGTTCAGCCTAACTACATGCAAATTTGTTTTAGTATATCCTTAAGATATCTGGGTTCTTTATGTCTAGAGTATGTTTAGAAGCCCCCCCCATAATAGTAGATTGCATTTCCTTCAAAGAGATAACATCCCTTTTTCTTGCTATAGGTGAGGATTCAGAAGATTCAGATTATAGTGAAGGTGATGATGAAGACTTTGCTATGGAAAAGAAGAAAGCCAAAGGAAATAAAAAGAAAACCAGACAAAATATGCCATCTGAAAGAGAAAAGAAAACTCCCACATCCAAGTTTAATACTACAGGTAAGTTTGTACAATGAATTTCAAGTAGACTTTTTTATAATAATAGTTATCATTAGAATAACAGACTGTCTTTATAATAAGTTACCATATGATTCTGTGATAATAAGAGTTCAGTTTATTTTCACTGAAGGAATTGATAAATTTGGCTGAAAAACTGCGGGATTAGGATGATACATGCAGAGACAAGGGAGGAGAGTAGGAAAAAAGTAAAATCCTGCCCCCCCCCACCTCAAATCCTACTTAATGGTAAACTGACCCTCCTTATAATAAAAGCAGACAAAAGTGAATAGATGGGGTTAATTTCTTTTATATAACTATATCTAGCTTTTAAGAAAAAGTTAAATAAGCGAGTGATTAAAAAAAGTTATAATCTCAGTCTCCTCTTGCAGTTGTGTATAATTTTTTTTTTATTCAAGGATAGCTAAGCAATGCTAGTTCTACTAACCACTTGGTGAAGAACATTTAATATGCTTGCCCTTCAGAGTTACTTGTTCACTGTGTTGCTGACACAATTTAAATTGTTTAAGAAAATTCTTATCATGGTGTTAATCTTATGTCTGACTTGGTGATGTGTTTTACTTTCAGGTCTGAGTTTACAACACATAATATAGTTTAAAGTTAGTTGTAGTTATGAAAGGTTCATTTTGTCTATCTGACAGAGGAACCTTCCCTTCTAGAAACTTGGTATCTGATAGATCTTCAAGAAGAATTTGTTACGGTGCTCATTTTCAAACTAGGATTGAAATTCCAGGGCTGACAGTATAAATGTATACAGTTAAATATGTGGCATTCTTGTAACACAGATTATTTCACTCAGCACAGAGAGTTTGTGCTATACAATGTTCTATCATTTTATGATGCAGTATGGAGATTTCCCTGCTAGAGTATCTTTCTAGTGTCATTTTTGTTTCCCAACTAAGTATCACCTGTAGTTTCTCCTTTACGGATAATGGAAGAAAAATCTGAGATGACACAGAAGACGATGTCCATTTCTTCAGAACCAGTTGGGAGGCCTTTGCATACATCAAGTCCTGTAACCCACAAGAAGCCTAGGTGGATACCACCAGGTACCTGTAAGATTGTGACTATAAACAGATATATTAGTTGGCTTAAGATTTTAGCAATCTCTCCTAAAACCAACCAAACAAACAGCATTACTGCCTTCTTATAATGGAAGGTTTTCTTATGACCTTAGATGCAAAAAAAACCCCAAAAAGTTACTTCCTTCCTCCTTACAGCTTTATCCTTAACTCCTTTGTGGAGGACAATAAAACATTTTCCAGATTGTGGATCAAATCTTAATGAGCATATTGTCTTGTGGCAATTTCTCTGTTATTAAAATCTTTCTTTATCTCTCATACAAGCTGCATTATCTGTTCTAAAGAAATAATATTAGAAAAAAGTTGGTGTGTTTAAACAGCTTTACTAAAGTAAATGCTTAAAAGCTTTATTTTCTTAAAGTGCTTAAACATGCTGCTGATAATTCCTGACCCTTATTTTGGTTTTCCTTCATCTTTACCCTTTTTTTTTCTGTACATGTTTCTTTCTGTTTAGCTCCTTTATGTGAAGCTGTCTTTTCCCACTTAAAACCGTGCTCAATTGTGTGATTCTCTGTGGAGCACCTGAAAATGCACAGTACTGTGGGAACAGCTTTTATGTACTTGTTCATTGTTGTTCTGATGTATGACTGGTTACTTAAAAATGTGAGCCATACCTGCTGTGTTGGAACACAAATAGATTGATTCCTAGTAAGTATGTTGATTTTGGTTTGCTTCTGTGGTGTGTTATTCAGACCTTTCTGCAGTATTTTAGCAATACTTTTTTGTTCTGCTGTGAAAACTATTAAAAGACAAGTTTTATGATCATTTCCCCCCTTCTCTCTAGATTTCTTACACGTTCTTTCTGTTTTGGACTTCTTTTCAGCTGCATCAGGAAGCAGTAACAATTCCATAAAATATGTTTCGGTTAAGTCGTCTGCTCAGTGTCTTAGACTTGGCCTCTCCAGACTAGCAAGAGTCAAACCACTGCATCCCAATGCCACCAGCAGTTAAATGGTCGGTGACAAGGCACCACATGAAGGAAAAGACGTTGGAAATGGCTTTGCTTACAAATAGAGGGTGGGCAGAGAAAGCTTCTTGGCATCGTCCCTTTTGGAGGACTGTTGTTTATGTACATGTCTAGTACTACAATGAGTTTTTATTCAGCAAAATGCTAGGCATCCTTAAGTGCCACTGAGTAATATTATTTATTCAAGGTGACACCCGAGTCACCAGCTCCTTGGTGTATTATACTCAGAGATGTGGTTTTGTGATAATTATAATTCTCTGATATCTAAACTCTTGGCATTAAAATAGTCTGGACAGCAATATGTCAGTTACAGAATTTTATCTCTTAAATGGACCCTGAACACAAGTCAAAGTCACAGTTTAAAAACTATTTCTCTGTAAAAGTGAAGTTATCACCACTCTCAAAATCTGTTAATGTTTGCATATCTTATTTTTGGATTTTAATGGTTTTTAATGTACCGCGGATATAAATGTTTTCAACGATGTTGTATTTTAAAAAAATTAAAATGTATATTTAAATAATTATATCAAATGACTTCATTAATTTTGAAAAATTCACTTCTAAATTTTGGCTACAGTCCTGTAAATATTCTTGCATGTCCATACTCTTATTAGAGGTCAGCAGCATTAATCAGGCTCAGAGGGTGAGAATTTTGCTTTGAGCTCCTTGGTTGTTGTTGAGGACTGTGAGTAATGTGTGTGGTTAATGGATTTTGTAAAGTGCTGAAGTGGTAGTTACTGAGCAATGAGACTGAGCTTTCAAACATAGTAGTCCACTAGTATAAATTATTTCCTATCTAAGCATATTGACATCGTCAGATGACAGAGCAAATGTGTTTCTCTGTGTATTACTTAAAGGATCTGGTTGTGAATTGCACTAACAAGTGAATATTTAGCGCTCTTCAGAGTAATTGCACAGACAAAATATGGTGTTGCCTAAGGTAAAATTATGGTATGAATTTTTTTTTCTGTATAGTACTTATTAAAACAAGAAACTAATAAATACATATTTATTCAAAGCAATATGCATATAGACTTATGGAAAGAATGAGAAGAAATCTTTGGATGAAAATCTGTGTCTGAGGAACAAGGAAGCCTGAATATTATGACATAAAATCTTGTATCATCCTCATTTGGGATTCTTGTCATAGAATCTCATAGCCCTGAGTGCAATGTCATCCACTGGGTTGGGCTAAGTGAGTTTTTGGGATGCAAGGCACAGCCTCCTGTCCAGTGCTTGTCTGAGTTGGTCAAAAGGTGTCTTAGCTCACTAGAATGACACACCAAAACCCCAGAAGTTCACAGCAGTTTACCATCAGGTGAGCTTGAAATGGCTTGGAAAGTAGGTGTCCAAGGATAATGTTTGTGACAAACGTGCTAGTACGCGGGGTGCCATTCCTCCCCTTGATTTCCCATTCTTTGTTCTGAGGGGCTGCAGGAAAACGTACACACAGTACACCTTGAGCCCCAGGGTGGTTTGTGGCAGTGTCCCAATCCATGGACATTCACGCTTCGGTCCTTTTCTCTCTGGTAGGAGCTGTCTAGGAAAGGACAGCTCCCTCACTGCATCATGGTTACAGGGTCTCTTTCCCTTGAAGTTAAACTGTCATGAATCGTTTTCTTTAAGTTCTTTTCAGGGATTTTATGCTATTTTCATAGATTCCATGTGGTTGCACAGGTGGTTTTGCTACAGGGAAATTGATGTAACAGTGTCATGAATGCACCTCTCACTTCTGTCTCTCTTTGAGAGTACTGGTAATGCCACAAAAGGAGAAGAGGAAAGCACCAGACAAACGCAGCAGCAGAAACCTGCAATGTAAAGTTAAGTACTGCAGATTGGTGGAATAAATCTGTGTGTCTGGGGATAGGTGCTGGTTTTGACAGGGATAGAGTCAGTTCTCTTCGTAGTAACTACTATGGGGCTGTGGTTGAGATTTGAGCTGAAAACAGTGCTGGCACCACAGGGATGTTTTCATTATTGCTGAGCGGGGCTTACACAGAGCCAGGGACTTTTCTGCTGCTCATCCCACCCCACCAGTGGGTGGGCTGGGGGTGCACAAGGAGTTGGGAGGGGACACAGCTGGGACAGCTGACCCCAAATGATATCTCCAAAGGGATATTTCATACAATATGATGTCACAGAAAACTAGGGGAGGAAGAAAGGGAGGGGTAGGGGGTACAGGGTGTTCAGAGTGGTGGCATTTTCCCAAGTCACTAGTCACATGATGGAACCCAGCTTTCCTGGAGATGGCTGAACACCCGCCTGCCCATGGGGAATGGGAAATTAATTCTTTGTCTTCGCTTGTGCACAGGGCTTTGCCTTTACCTATTAAACTGTCTTTATATCAACCTGTTTTCTCCCTTTCACTCTTCCATTTATGTGTCCCATCCCATTGTGAGGAACGTGTGAGACCCTGTATGAGGGTTTGCTGAAGGGTGAGGTTAAGCCACAACAGGGGACACTTGGCACCTTTTCACTCTGTGCCACAAAGACTCTTCTAGACAATGGTGTTTTGAGTGTGTTTCACAGAACACAAGTCTCTGCACTGAGATCTGTGAAAGACAGCCTGGCCATTAAGGGTGGCTGTGGCAAAGAATGAATGTTAAGAATGGCTGTTAAATTCTGTACCTTTCGAGTAGCTAAATGGTGGTGTAATTGCTTACTCACATCCATGGTTTTTAGTAAGGGAAATAAACCTTTCCCCATTAATTTTTAATAGCAATAAGAATGTCCAAATACCTGTTTCTGAGACTAATTGCATCAGTAACTCCATGCAAGTCTGTGGGCCTCTCTTCCCTAAGCTACTCTTTAATTTTTGACAGAGGTGTTAGGTGTTATTTACAAGATGTGCTGTCTCTAAGCAGATAAATATCACCTGACTTTCATGTTTGATCCTTTTTGTTGTCTCAATTTTCTTTTACCCAACAGGTTAGTAACGTATCAGTGCAAACCACAAAGATGAAAAAACAGTGCCACCACTTCCTGTGATCCTCCCATGCAGAAACCCGCTCTTTGCATTTTAAAACGATTTGTCCTGCTGCTTCAAAGAATTACTGTCTGTCTCCCCTCATGTGAGCTTGTCCTCTTGAGGGGAAACCAACAAGCTGGTATCTGAAAGAAGGCTGTTTCTGCCGAGCTGAATCTTTCACTCCTCACACTCCCAATATTCACAATGCTTCTGTGTATTTTAAACAAAGACTTTGAGCACACATTCTTCCCCTACATTTGGGATATTGAAAAACTGAAATATCATTTTCCTAACTTATTTTCCCCACTGTTTATTAATTTTAATTGATTTGGAATTTAACACTAATCTCTAAATAAAGATTAGTTTTCCCTAGCATTGACTAAATAAGGGTGCAGAAGGACTCTTAGCTTGACTAATTGGCAGTGTGTGTTATGGACAGAATCTACATGGTCCTTTTGTGCATTTAAGCTTCTCTATTTGATGTTTATGTGTCTCAATTCCTCTCACCAAATTCTTTTTCACAATTAGTTTATTTTTTTACATGATTACAGGGCCAAGGCAATCATCTTTATGGAATCATTAAAAATTACCTGATTCTTATGAACAAACGAATCATCTGAAATATGAGACAACATAACTCATCATGCATGAAAGAGAGATGATATTTATTTGCTTGTACATAGACCGTGTTGTAAAATAGAGCTAAAGGTGACAAATTACCTTTCTGTTTCCCTTGAACAGATGAGAGCTGTTTCTTAGGTACCTCACGTGTGTTTTTTTACTTCACTAAATCTGTGAAAATCTTCCTTTAGTTCTATTAATATTGCAGGATTCATTAAAGTGAAGGATTCCAAAGAGTTAAATCATGTAGTTCTAGAAATAATTTGTAAGCCCCGTCTCAGCAGAAACATTAGAAGAGAGGCACACATTTCCTAGAATGCAAACAAAAGCTTGTAACTATGTAGGAAATCAACGTTAGAGGGCAGTACATAATGTTATTATTCCAGTACAATAGAGCTAAATCTTTATCAATTGTATTTGCAAAGTATATGTATGCCAAAGAGTTGAATGGCATATATGAGCACCAGAGGATATAAGTAGAAATAACTCACAGATATCTACAGGCATTGATAGCAGGTATAGATATCTACAGGCATTCAGTATCTATAGTGTACTTGCATCAGCAGTGACTGGTGCTTCTCTGTTATCAGCAACCTAGCATTTAGTTATGCAGTGACAATGAGTCTTAGAAAAGTGAGATTCAACTCTAATTCCCACATGAAACAAATATGCACTGATGTGAAGATGATCTTATAAATCTTTTTCATAGTCAATGCCTACTGTTCCTTAACTGTTTTATAAAATAGACACCCAATTATCACTTAATAAAGTATTATATTGCATTACAGTCCTAGTGCCCCAAAATATCTTGCAAATTTAAACACCAAGTAAGTTTTGCTGAAAAAGAAAAAAATATTGTATTCTATTTTCCAACTATCTCTTTTGAATCTAAACCATCTAGTATAGAAACTTAATAGCATTCATCTTCTTACCTTTTGTCAAAATATATCAACAGCACAGATTTATTCTAATACATTTTCATAGATTAAGAGAGCAATAATATTAGCAGCTATTTCCTGTCATTATTTCATTCAGTTATAAGCTTTAATGCATAGTTCTTTTGCAGGTGTTTGCTATAATTTTTTCAAGCATTTTTACTTACCCCTACTAGGTAGAAATCATATTGATGTAATTTGTGAATGCAGTCTAGCTGATGCAATTTCTCTGTCATTTAACAGGAACAAAGTCACATATGAGTCAGGAAACATAAGAAGAGGCAGATCTGTTGTCTTCTTCCACAGTATAGCAAAGTTGGGAAGAAGGATGCATTCAGCACAGCCAAAGGTAAGAGAACTGCAAAGGCCTCAGAAGTTAGACACTGGTTTAACTAGGCAGTGATTCAGAATGCCACAGTGCTTCCCTCTATTGAAATTGGGTAGCATTTGGCAGCTCTTGCCCAGGTCCAGATGGTATTTCATCATCCAAATCCTCCTTCATTCCCTGTGCTCCTCTCACAAGGGCCAGTTGCAATGATGCACTTATACTTGAGGCAGTGCAGGGAAATCTTAACAAGAAGATTGTGAATCCTGACTCAGCTCTACAGAGCAAGGACACGAGCTTTTACTTTCTTCCACGTAAAGGGATAGTGTTTTGGTATTTAATAAAAGGCCATTTTAAAACAATGAAGTGAGCAAAGTTTTTAGGTAATCACAGAATTCATAGGTAAGAATTATTTGCTTTGGGACAGTGTCTCTCTTATTCTTCCTCCTGACATTTGTCTCTCTCACCTGGTACGTCTGCCTTTGAGACCATGGAAAATCAGGAATTAAGAATATTGATTATTCTATATTTAAAAATTCCAGCAAGTGACCACTTTGCTGAGATATTTCTATGTTCCCAGTTGAAATGTCAGATAGTAATGGCAGTGTCAAAGTACAACAGAGGTGTTGCTAACAGGGTACTTCCATTGTCATGTCAGGGCAGCATAAACTGACATGGTAACCGCTGCTGAAAGAGGCACTCAAATACCTCCCTGACACCATCACTTGTCCTTAACCACACAGGTAACATTCCTGCCACTGTATGGTGGCATCCCTCAGATGTTGGCATTGGGACCAGCACTGTTTAATATCTTTGTTGGAGACATGGGCAAGGGGATCGAGTGCACCTGCAGCAAGTTTGCTGATGACACCAAGCTGTGTGGTGCAGTCAACACACCGGAGGGAATGGATGCCATCCAGGGGGACCTTAACAGGCTGGAGAGGCTGGCCTGTGCAAGCTACATGAAGTTCAACAGGGCCAAGTACAGGGTCCTGCACCTGCACAATGCCATTACAGGCTGAGTGAAAAATGGACTGAAAGAAGCCCTGTGGGGTTTGGGGGTTTCACTGATGTAAAACTCAACATGTGCCAGTGATGTGTGCTTGCAGCCCAGAAAGCCAACCATATCCTGGGCAGCATCAAAACCAGAGTGACCAGCAGGTCAAGGGTGGTTGGTTGTATTTTGTTTTTTTTCTTAACAGTTCTAGGTAGAACTCAAATCCCTTTGTAAAGGATGTTCTCTTTGGCTGTGTTTACATGACTGTGCAGAAGTAACCATGAAGTCACTGCCAGCCAAGATCTAGAGAAGCAGGCCAGCTGGTATACTTGAGAGAAAGATTCTGAAGTGAACACTTCTGAGCTCATTTTCCTGCCATGTGGATGAGTCTCTCTGTTCTTCTGCCTTGCCTGGCTGCCCCCACCCATTTCCTCTGCCCTTCTGACAGAACGGAGAAGCCAGCACTGAGCTGACACAATAGCCCAAAGCCTTTTCTAGGAAGGTTGAGGTGTGCCAATACAGCATACTAAGAGCTGGCTGAATTTAAGCTACCTGCAAAGGAACTGTAAATGTGAAGTGGAAAGCTGCCAAAGTTCCTGGGAACATTTGAATTGACAAGATATAAATGCAGCACCAAATAGTTTTGAAATTGTCATTTAAAGAAAAAAAAAACATGTTCTGTATGGGATGTATTTTTCCACCACTAATTTACATGGTTGTATCTAGGAAGACTGGTTCTCCTCGTCTGTCACCTTTGTGCACTGAATCTTCATTAGCCTCAGTCAGGTTGTGATAAATAGTGATAATAGAGTGTATATTCTCTGCTAAACTGTGTACACTTTGGAGCATGAGTGAGTTTGTCTCTGCTGAGATCAGCTCCCACTTCCCCTTTTTTCACTTGCTTTGATTCATCTTTCTTGCCAAAGAAATTTGGAGGATGATTTTTCCAGCTGCTCCTGTAGAGATTGTTATTAAAATATTTTCCCCAAATAACAGGAAGCCCCATTACTAAATACTTCTGAAATCCCACTGGGGCATGATTTCTAGCAAATTCCTCCTCTCTAAAGGGAAAGTGAGGCAAAGTATATACTTAAAATCCTTTATGTAAATGTACAGTAGCAATACACATGTGCCAGGTGTGGACTTTCAGACTTTATCCCTAATACAGTGATCGTAATGTATTAAAATTCAGCACATGCTCTGAGGTTGTGTTAGTACCTGGATCCAGCAAAGACTGTAAACACATAGAGGTACATAGAATGACTTGTGTACTTAAAATCAACTGTGAGCTGAATTATCTTACGGAATCGGTGCCACAGGCGGCTAATTAATGTTAATCATTTCTCCCCCACAGAGGTGTTGCCTTTACCACATGTCATTCAAGTCACAGTTGACTGCTCAGTTCAATAACAGCAGGTGAAAGGCAGACAGCAGTTAGAATCTCAGGGGTTTTCCATGGTGTCCAGGCACTGAGGAATACCTTGCTAGGCCAGTGGTTACCAGCTGATGATGCACATCGGTGTCAGTGGTGAATCAAGGAGATCTGTCTGGCTTGCTATACTTGGCCCGTTTGCCAAACACAGCATTACCAGGAGCTGTTGCCACCCTGAGGAGGCTGCAGTGGGGATGGTAGTGCTGCTAGTATAGGGGACATTTCAGACCCTTCTTGTGTCTTGTGCCTGTTTCACTTCACACTGCAGCACTTCAGTCTGCTGCCATAGTTCCGTGCCTCTATGGAAACTCGGTGCTGCTGCTCATCTGGGGAAGGAGGTGGACAGGGACTCCTAAATGAGGCATTGGTAGAGAGGAGGAGAATGGCAGTGAACCACTGCACACCTTCATTTCTGACATGCCCGAGTGCCTACAGCTTTTCTGAAAGTTGGCTTTTGGCTACTAGAGCCTGTGTAGGTAAATGCAGGAGACTCCTGCTGTGCAGTGTGCACACATTCAGCCACTGAAGTAGACGCTGTAATGGCAGACAGCATGGTGAGATTTGGTTTCCAGCTAGGTGGTTCAGCTCTCACGGGTCTGGGACGCATCTGGTTGGGTGATCTACACTGTAAAATGGGAAGATCTGGACCGTGTTCTGCCCAGACTCCCATTTTACATACCCATTCAATTTTCCACAAGTGCAGATCTAATTATGCGCTTGCAGGAGGCACCAGTTAAATTTAGACACAGACCCAGCACCTCTCAATCTCTGTTATTTTCCAAATGTCAGTATTTGCTTGAGCAGTACACTGATGTCAAGCCACTGCCATGCGTTGGTACTTGTTGAGCTCTAAAAGGAGCTGGTGCAGATTAATTTAGTGGCTTCTCCTCTCCTCCCAAATCAATTTAACTTTT
This sequence comes from Heliornis fulica, assembly GCA_013399135.1. Lineage (NCBI taxonomy): Eukaryota > Metazoa > Chordata > Aves > Gruiformes > Heliornithidae > Heliornis > Heliornis fulica. The sequence goes on along the minus strand of VXBZ01007004.1, from coordinate 130,039 downwards.
CCAAGTATCTAAAAATAGAGTCACTTTGCCCCCACCTGACACCTCCAAATTAATTTGGCATGTATTGTAACCTATACTAAGAAGACCAGAGTTCTTTGTCATCTTTTGATTGTCAGGTTCATCAGTATTGTTTGTGAAAACTAGTGGAGTAATGACAGGTTTCTCGATGCCTGAAGGAAACCTCACATTTCCCTCATTGACTTGCTCAGTTCATAGTAACTGTGAGTCAGGATCTGAGGAATGATCCATCTTTCACAAGACTTCACAAAAACACATTAGATTTCATATAGTTTCTCCATTTTCCATCACTTTCCTTGCCCCTTTCAAGTTCTAAGTTTAGCTGCTGGAAACAGAACACTTCACTGATGTGAACTGGATCAGGATATGAAGGCAAAGCCAGAACTGGTTCATTACAGACTTCACAGTGCAAGCCCTTCCATTTATTATTTGCATTGCTGTTATCGCTGCAATGTGGCACAAACTCCTTGCTGAATCTCTAAAAACTTTCTCAAGATTTGAGATTCTTTGTGTTTTGAAAAGAAAAGTTTTGGTCTTCACATTTTCTTGTTTGTTTCTTTGGGATTTTTTAATTAAAACAGCTCTGGGTTTTGACATCTGGACATTTATGTTTTGTTACCCAGTTGTCCACCCTCCCTTTCCCTTTCCCTTTCCCTTTCCCTTTCCCTTTCCCTNTTTTTTTTTTTTTTCCTTTCCTGTCCCCCTTCCCTTTCCCTTTCCCTTTCCCTTTCCCTTTCCCTTTCCCTTTCCCTTTCCCTTTCCCTTTCCCTTTCCCTTTTTTTTAAAATTTTAATATTTCCAAAATAAATAGAAATCAAATAAGGAAAGAATATGCTTTCAGTGTCTCTGGGGTCCGAATCTTTTTTTTTTTTTTGCATGAATACTTCTTGGATTAAAGATCAAATAATATAATCGTTTGTAAAAAGTTTTATTTTTTTTAAACGCTAAAGAGATAAGAAATTTAATTTAATTAAGACTGGATGTTAATTCCAGTCTTTTCCAAAAAGCAGTTTCGGAGATTTCTCTTTTTGATTCCAAACCCAGCACGGCTTTATTGTCATTTGTGTTGCTCTTCTGCTTTCTTCAAATCTTTCTCTCACTTTGAAAAAGATTTTGTCTGCATTTTTCTGCTGTTTGTGAAACATGAATTGCTTTATCATTCTCAGAAGAAGAGCAAAGAAAATAATGAATTGAGACTGTATTAGCTATTCCCTGATGGAGCCCGTCAGGAGTATAAAAATAGAGTACGTCACGCTGAATAAAAGATCACTGAAGCCTGTTCCCTTAATATTCTGAGATTAAGCTGCATCTTCTGCAAGCATTTGTTTTGCTGATGGAATATCTAAAAGGATGTGAGGGCACATAGAGGATTACAGTTTAAGCATTAAGAACTACCTAGAAACAATCATTCCAAGATTGCAGATAGTTTTTAGGGCTAAGAGGGAGCTGTGAGTGAAATGCTCAGGGGCATTCTCACTAAAACTCTGAATTACCTTTGAATTGCCTTCATTAGACAGTTTATAGCAGGAGAGCTAAAGCTATGGCTGTGTCTTTGAAAGAGGGGAGAAAAAAAAAAAGTAGAAAAGGAAAGCAAATGATGCGCCTCATGGTGCCTCATGGGATGGTTTTGCAATCACACTGAGCCTAATTGACGAACATGTTGTGCTTGCGCTAAGTCCTCAAAGATTTCATAGCACATCAGCAAATATGCTGCTATTCACCATTCTGTGTTGGATATTATTTGGTTTGTGCCCATACTGTGGCGAAACAACGTGTGATTGGAGTCTGGCCAGCACGCCCATAAAATCCATCAGCCCATGGTGTTATTCATAGAGAGGCACCTGTGTGGCTGGGTTGGATTAGAAGAGCGGTAGTGCTGGGTTTAAATTACAAGGAGAACAATTTAATGGAGACAGATTTAAAACATGGAGCTTTGTCATTATGGGGAAAGAAAGAAGCAGTGAGAGCTGCTGTGATTTCAGCTTCTTCAATAGCTCTTGTTTACAAATGAGAAGAAATAGAAGAATCCATCCTAAGGTAATAGTGGTTGGCGTTTGTTTTTATTGATTGATGTACAAATGTTTGTATTAGGTTGTGACGTACCTGTTGCAAAGAATGGAAAATTACTATTATAAAACAGAAAAAAAAGACAGTTTGATCAGTTGTACCATCTACCATCAATTCCATATGATATTTTTGTTGGATTAATCACCACTGAAATTTGTTTGGAGGAAGGGAATGAAGGTGACAATTTTTAATGAAAACGTTTAACATTATTAATGCTGCAAAGTTAAGAACTATGTAAAGGAAATTTTATTAGCTACAGGAGTAGCTTATAGGTTTCTGCATAAATGGTGAGCTAATGATTAATTTGTAGAATCCCAGAATACCTAGGTTTCTACAAAAAATTTTTGATTGACCTTTTGGTTTTCCTTTTGGAAAATTACTTTATTTCCTCCTATATAAAATTGCATCCTCGATTCTTATCTAGCTTTTCAGTCCTTTTACAACTGAGAAGCATTATTAATGTGTTTTTCTTGTGTGCTGGGAAAAAGACCAGATCCTAACTGCGATATGAATTATTAATAAACTTTTAAAAGCCAACTTCCTAGCAAATAATTTAAATGTTAAAAAAAATTGACTTTATCCCAAGCTTTTGCACTCTTTTCTGGAAGATATGTTCTCAAGAAGTCAGAAACTGTGTTACTGGCTTTTCCATTTCCAGCAGAATTGGAGTACTTGGTTTATCTGACGGTATCTCTGCTCAAGTAAATGTATGCAAAACTTTAAATCACCCATCCCCTTATCACTGATTTTGCAGCAGTCTTATTGACAAAGCCCGTATGCTTTATTACCACAAATAGACCAGGAGTGATTTAAGATTTAATCCAGTCACATTATTCTTTATTACTTCTGTAGATCATGACTGAAACTTAATAGTGATTCTGGCAGGTTTCTCTTGCTTTGAGAGCGTTATTGGGAAATGTAGGAGAAAACATTGTTTTTCTTGTGTTATCAAAAATTAGTTGGTCCTCTTCAGGTATTAGAAAAGAATCACCCTAAAGATTGATTCTATTCCTAAATGACTTAGTGCAGAAAATTTGAATATGCTAACAAGTATGTAATAAAATTAAATTAAGAGAACAGAAAGCATCACAAAGAACAGAAATAAATGAGAGAAAATTCATTAGAGGGCATTCTTCTCAATGGGGGACAGTTGAATGCATGGTCAGACCTGTCCTTCACTCCTTTCCATGGGAATCCTAATAGTTTCTTAACAAGAGTCAAAACTTGAGAGGGAAAGGTATGTGGCCCAGAGGGTTGTGGAGCTATGTAAATCTGTATTATAAACCTAATTAAAAAGATGGCTGCACTACAACAGACCGGAGGGAAAGCAGTGTGCAGCTTTCTGTCACATACCCCACCTCACGTACCTCGTACAGGTGGCCAAAAGAGCAACACCAAGTGCTGTTAGCAAGTGCCAGTAGTGAACAAGGTACTTCTCCATCAACATAGTACACAAATGTGATACTACAGTGGGCTGCACTGATTATTTCCAGTATCACAAATCCCTATTTTTACTGTTAAGATATATGCCTCCCACGGCATTAGTTCATTCCTTTCTATGAACCTTTGGTAGATAGCTGAGAAATGCTTGATATACCTGTGGGATACAAGGGTTGGAGTGTTACTGCCTGTATGAGCTCGTATCTGCCTGTTTGCCTCTATCTGTTGGTGTGGCAGCATTTTAACTCAAAGACACTTGGTGCACATTTGAGCTGTTTAACTTGTATTCCAGCACATGGCATCTCCATCATTCCAGGGCTGAACCTGCCCTGCCAGCATGATAGTCTGTGTGGTTGTTTGGCTGGAGAATGAGAAGTTTCTCCTGTATGTGAGGTGTAATACTGCAGAGGATTTGTTGGCTAGAGAGTTGCCAGGCTTGGGAGAATGGAAAAGTAGGAGAGATGGAAATGGGGGTGATGCACCTTTTAGGATGGTGCACCTCAGTGATTATACTAGGCAAGGACATTGCCTGGACTGCCATGGATGCAAAAGAAGAGCTTTGATGAAAGATGGTGAGTGAAAAATGGTGCTCGTTCCAGGAGCATCAGTGAAAGTGTCAGCCTTCTAGAATAGCTTCTGTGAGTGAGCATGTATTTCTCCTTTGAAACCCCTGGTTTCTGAGTTAAAGCAGAACTATTCTGGGTTGTCAACAGATTTAAGACCAGCAGGGAACACGCCATTCCTTGTCTGCATGAAGGAGGAGAGCACAATGTATTTTTGGTTTAGATATTCCTCCAAGATGTGGGGGGGGATAGGGACACCTCCATCCACCCTCTGTCACACATGCACAACTTCCAGAAGGGGAAGACAAGATGGCAGATAAGCTCTGTCTCACTCTCCACACCAGCATGAGAGCCCAGTTATCTCACACAGGGCAGAGAAGCTCTGCACTGATGCCAACAAGAACTGTGGACCAAGGTGCCACAGTTTGGTCTTCAGTAAATGAAATGTAACGTCCAATGAGAAATCAAGCAGGTTTTAACTTATTTTTCATTTTCCAGGCTGGCAGTCTTGGTGAATAGATTTTACTCTCTGCATAGCGAGGTTGCTGTGACAAATTTTGAAAAAATACAAGTTCAAGTGTTTTTTGGTTTCACAAGCACATGAGCTCACTGAGAAAGAACAGACTGAGACAGCAAGGAGAAGAGCCAATCCTGTTATATTTGTCTTTCTTATTACCGACTTGCCATGATAAATATGGAAAATTATATTTGGCTAGAAGGAGGCTGAGAAAGGGAACAGATGGCCACCAAAAGAATACTAGAGCAGCTAATAGTCACTGGCATATTTCCGGGATAGAAATTTAAATCTGAAGCCAAGCAGAAGGGTTATCCATTTTTTCTCCGATCAGGGTACTGTGTATGAAACTGATCCTGCTATGCTCTGACTAGATGAAGGTGGGCTTCCTGAAATGCATTCACCGAATGGAATAAACAACCTCTGTCCTGCTGTTAATAGCTCTTGCAGTTATGCTGACAGAAATAGTTGACAAGGTGGGGAAAATATTTATGTTCCTACTGTATTTTGAGCGAGTGAGAGTGCATTTGCTATGGCTGTTCAGTATGTTGCATGATTTAACACCTACATTGCATCCTCTCTGTGTTCTACAGGCTTTATTGAGTTTTGTTAAAGGACAGAGAGGAGAAAGTGCCCGCTTATGTGAGGAGACAATAGAGTCTGTATTTTATATTCCTGTCTGTTTCATAATTTCTAGAACTCTAATGCATTTCTGATTTCTGTGGTCAACTGGGAACTGAAAGTAAGCTGGCGTTATGGGAATTATGCCACTGTTTCTGATTTTGCAGAGTGCTGTGTGCTGAGTACTTGAAAGTCCTTCTGATTGCAGACTAAGCAGTGAATGAAGATATCGTTCTGTTTCTTGAGTGATAATTGGAATTAGCAAGGTGATGGCCAGTAATACAAGATTTGAAGGGCTGGAATAGCATGGGATGATAGTTTGGGATTGAAGTGCAATATTGGGGCTGTAGGACAGGCTGAGTACTGTACCAGTAGGACAGGCAGAAGTGAAACCTAGTGGAATAGTAACAGTTGCTTCAGTTTTTTTCTTAGAGTGTGTCTGCCAGGATTAAACCTGTCACACAACTTCAGCTGTAGAGATCCCATTCTAGGTGTACAGGATTTTGCTAGAGCAGCAGCTGATGGGTCATTTGGATCAAGACCATCAAATAAGTCACTCTTGTGGACTAAATGATTGACTCACCTGCTTCCCATTCAGCCACCATCAGGACTGTTGTAGGTAAATGTGTTTTGTTAAAAAAAAAATCTACTTACCTTTTTGAGGTATTGCTATGAGGGTTGATCAGTTACTGATTTTAAAGTGCTTTGAATAAATTGGCCAAAGAGTGCTAAAGGACTATAAACCCTTGATAAACAGTCTATGAGAAAGAGAGACAAAAAGAATCACAAATGTCCATGATTGGGTGGGGGGCACAGCTGTGGGCTCATAAACTGATTTGCTTTTGCACTGTGAAAGGAGAAATATCCATCTCAAAAATCTTACCAATCTTTTCCTGAATGAATTGAAATGAGATGGATTCTCAATACTGGCAGCACATTTCAGTACTCAGTTACCTTAGCTCTTACTGAGTTTTCAAGTCATTTTGTGAGTTGCTTTATTTGTAAATACAATGTTTTTTGAACTTTTATATAGTTAATAGAGACATCACTGCATAGCCTTTTAAAATTATTAGTAGGAAATTAAATACCATTTTGGAGTGAAGATTCTACAGTCTGCTCAGATATGTGAAGTCCACTATTTCTTTGGTTTTCACTGTTAGCTGTTTCTCTATAAAATCATGTCTTTGTATAGGCTTGAAGTTAGAAGAGCACAAAGTGGTTAAGAAACTGTCTCTAAGTGGAGTGTAATGTTTTCATCAGCTCCAGAAACTGAAAAATAAATCTAGCTGTGAATAAAGTGTAGATGAAAAGTGGGGAAAAGTATTTCATGCACTAAAGTTAATAGACTTATTAAGACCCGAGTTGGTGTATCTAGTAAAGTTATGAATGTGGATACTAGACTTATCTTCATAACAAATGTGATTCTCCTTTGAAGGGCAGGAGATATATTTTGCATGTGAAGCATTTGTAAAAATATTCTGGCACAGGGTTTTCCATAGCTCATGCATATGAATTCACACAGGAGGACTTGGCATGGTTTAGACCCACCAGGCAGCTGAGCACCATGCAGCTGCTCACTCACTCTTCCTCCATGGTGGGGTGGAGTGATCAGAAGCAAAAGGTAAAACTTGTGTGCTGGAATAAGGACAGTTTACTGGGACAGCACAGGGAGAGGAATATACCCACAACAGACCTTATAACACTATATACAAAGTAGGTGATGCATAGTGAAATTTGCTCACCCCTGGAGCCTGAGGTCCAACCTGTCTGTGAGCAGCGTCTCCTCCTCCCCAGCCAGCCCCCTTTATATACGGAGCACGAAGTCAGATGGTGTCGAATATCCCTTTGGTTATTTTGGGCTGGTTGTGTCCCCTTCCAGATTCCTGTGAAAATTAACTCTATCCTAGTGAAAAAACATGACAAGGATAGTGACCACAAGGACATTGGTGCTCGAGGATATTCATATGTAGGACAGAAGTGGTTCTCTTCTGGGGGCATTTATTGTGGTGGCTCTGGAGTCATTCTGGATTTACAGCACATAATCACTTAACCCTGGCCAGCTGATGTCCATCCAGTTCCAAACACAGCAATTACTATGTCCTGAAAAACAGATCTTAATGCCTTTCCCTTTCCTAATATTTTCCTCTGCTCCACAGATATCCACCAACTTTCCTCTCAAACTGTACCCAATTAGTATAATAAGGTTAAACCCAGAGCTGTTGTTCCCAGCTTGTTCTCAATCTGAAGTACAGCATTTAAGCTTGTGAAAGGAGTTATTTATTTCTGTCTTTTTTTTTTCTCCCCTGACTTTTCAAATCAAGAGAAAGAGAAAATACCCGCCATGGACACTAACGTCACAGCTGTCCAAAGGGCAGTTTTTAGATGGTTTACCCACCTGTGTCTTCTTGGTTGACGGTGAGACAGTTGAACCTGCGTGTCAGAGGGCATAATTTCCTTCAGGTGCTTAGATAGATATGTACATAGAATTATTTATCTTCTAGAGGTCTCTAACCTCATTTCCAAGGATGGAGATCCCATTGTCTTTCTGAGCATCTATTTCATACTTACAGAGCAGGATGTGTCAGAGCCGTTGTCTGAGTACCTTCAGCTTGATCTGCATCTTTGCAGCAATGCCAAAGTGCCCTGGGTATTCCCATATTTCATTTAAACATTTCTAATATTCAGCTCACATCCATAGTATAATTTTGGCTGAAAATTTTTTATTTTGAAACTCTTGATTTTAAGTACCCCACTCGTGCCATTGTGTCTCAGAGTCCAGGGACAAGGCCGGATGTTTGACCTAACTCAGTGGGTTCCCTCCAGCCTATAGAACAGAGCTCTAAGCTGATGTAGCCACAGAGTTTTCAGTACCAAAATTATTGTAAGCATTTCAGCAATTTGGACAGAAATGTACAGTGCTTCTTCTCATGTTCATCTTTATAAAAAAGCTGCTGAAAGCACTTGTAGAATCTTAAAAATTGTGAGTTGCTTAGCACTTTCCCCATTTTGGTTTTGTTATTCTTTTGTGTTGGGTTTTTTTTTTTGTGTTTCTTGTTATCTGCTCATTGGAGCTAATGGTTATTTTCCTATATCTCAGTAAATTTAAATATTGATTTGCTTTTTTATAAAATCTGCACAACAAGTTGAATCAATTTAATGTTGCTATTAGCAGTGCATGGGCTCACAGCATACCTTGCGAGGCACATCAAAGCTGACCTTCCAGGCAGACTCTTTATTTGCTTTCTAGCACATATTTAAGTATGGCACAGCCCCCCCGCCTTCCCCTCCATTGACCACATGTGCACATCAAGCATGCTGAGAGGCATAATAGACAAAGCAAGCTGTCTCTGCACCTGCCCACAAAACAGCTGTTCAGCTGCAAGAGGAATTGGTGGAGTGTGGAGCAGCTTTTGTGGTCCTCTCGTATACACTGTGTTGGCACAGACATTGCCACAAAGGAAAGAAACACAGAAACCATACGGAGATTTCAGGATTTTTTTTTCCAGAATAATTTTTATTAAAGCATCATTTAATGTTTGCAGTCTTCCCATGTGGATGCATTTTCTCAGTCCCAACTGAGTGTTCAAGAGAGAGATCGTCTGGGATCTAACAGAGTCTTCCATCAGGTATGTGACTCTTCAGCTGACTTTAAATGTATCTGAGTGCTTGTTTTGTAAGAGACCCCTTATTATAAGTGAATCTGAGCAGAATGAAGTCCTCTGTTCCCTGCACTCTTCTGTTTCCCCTCTAGCTGTGTGACCGTTCCAATTGCCTACAAACATTTTGGCTGTCCTTGCTCTCCAGTGGGCTTTGGGGAATTTCTTCTGCATAGCCACTTTTCTTTCTTGGAGCTTTTATGAAAGTCCACTGGAATCTCTGTTCTAAGGATTTAAAGACTTTCCCATAATACTGGAAAAGAAAACTTATCACTTCAAGTTGGTTGGATTGAGAGGTTTGATTCTTTACTTTTTGAAAAAAATATCCAACTTCTCTTTTGTGGTCAAAAGCTTGGCAAATGCATTTCTCTCCTTCTCCAATGATAAAAATTTCACAGGCTCATGTGGGTTGTAGCCTTAATTCTCTGGACCTTGTTATGCATTTGATAAGCACCTAGTTGATCTATTTCTGATCTATTTAAAATAATTTTAATGTTTTTTGCAAAAGAAATAGTCTACATTGAAAATTTTCTTAATTGATAAGAGTGTGATTTCTCTCACTTTAATATCCAAGGGTATTATAGGTCCTAACACTCATAAACCTACATGTTTAAAGAACGAGTGGTATGGAAATGTTTTGCAAATAATGAGCGGGGGAAATCTGGAGGAAGGAGCAATAATCCTAGAGTTTTCAAATTAGTATAAGCATTTATTTCTCAATAAAGGCCATCACAGAGCTTGCCTTTTCCTCAGTAATGAGGGGTGCAGCAAAGGGGCCTAGCCAAAGTGAACGCCTTGGGAAATGAGGGCGAAGGAATATTGCGAACCAGCCCAGGGAAGAGCCTCCCACTGTCTCCACCCCGATGTCTGGCAGCAGTCCAACCCCAATTTCTCTTTTACCGCTGGGAATAGCTAATGATGCTGTCTGCCACTTACTCTTCCTGCCTGCTTTGTGCTTCCTTCTGCTAGGTAAGCTTTGTTTTCCACACTCAAAGGAAAATTCCAGTCCTGCCACCTGGAGTGGCTGTTCGTTTTCCAAGCCCAAACACCTTTTCCAGCTGAAGCAGCCGCTTTGCTGATGCTGGATGGAGATGCTCATGTGTGGAAACTTTCGTGCCTTGAAACATGCTAGGTTGCCCGATTGCCTGGACACCCTCCTCCTGCCCATTGGTACACCTGGGAGCGGGGGGAGAGTGTCTGCTCTTTTTCCCCATCGCCATTAGGTGTCAGAAGTGAACCATACACGTTTTCCCAGGTTTTAAATCCCACGGTTTTTCAATGTACGATTTACTTATGCTTTCTGTTTAGAAACTCAGTCGTGGCATTGTTTCCCTCCCACATCTGGAAGGTCAAGCAAAGCATGGTTTGGTTGCAGACGCTGCAAACCTTCCCCCTCCTGAAAGCAGCCTGCCTCGGATAACAAATAAAAGCTTGCAGGATGTCCTCCCCTCTCTTCAGGTGAGTTACAAAGCTCCCAGACACCTTGTGTTTGAGTGGTTCATCAGCTTCTCTTCTGAGAGTGTGTCAGCAGCGAAGTGTCACAAGTGTGTTTGTGTGTGGGAGGAGAAAACTATCACTCCTTTTTTCACCTTCCGTCTGCTTCAATGGAGTCTGTTTATCCAGGTTCTCATATGAAACCAATCTCTGGCACCTGAAGATCCCACTTAATGCGTTTTATGGGATATCAAATACTCTGACTTAGAAATTATCATCTTGCTACCACTAAAAATCGATCAATTTGGTTATGGAAGTGTATAGCGTTGAGTGAAGCTACAAGATACAAAATAGCATAAATAGAATGTGGTAGTCTCCAAAATAATTTAAATTTTCTTTAAAGCTTAGTTCTTTGACATTCATAAATCAAACCTGCACTCAGTTCTTACAAAAGCCAGTGATTAAGCTTTGCACCTGAAAATTAACCATCACTCCATTTTTTTTTCTCTGTGGAAAGATTAGAGCCAGGTGTTTTACAGAGGTGTTTTTCTCTCATTCTTTGAATGGAATGTATAGACTTCCATAAGAGGCTGTGCAAATGCCAATATCAAAGACTTTTGCTTGGCTTAGGAAACAATAAAAACTTCCTTAGAAATACCACAACATTGCTGACCTGAGGCAGTGTGTATTGGAATGGGGGCAGAGCGGAGTCCCCAAGCTGGATCTCAGCAGGATGGCAGCAGGACTGACCTGAGTCAGCACAGACCTGGACTTGAGCTGTTCAGGTGGTGCTGCTCATACCTGGCTGCTCTGTTTCTGTAGGAGTTATTATTGCAAAAGGAACTGGCAAGGTTAGGTGGAGGTATGGGTAGATTTTGTTTTAAAATAAACCTATTTGCATTTACACTCATCCCAAAACTCACAAGCACAAAGATGCATGTATCCAAGTGGTATCAGGCAGGAGCTCGTGCAAGGACATGGTGGACTTTGCAGGGTATTGCCTGCTGGTTAGTCCATATCACAACTCCTGGCTTATCTTGGCAACCATTGAATATAGCTTTTTTGAGTATAGCTTTGTACCTTTCTGACGCTGAGACTGATATTTTGTGTCTCTATCATGTCCCACGTCTGTGAGTCATCAAGACTTCCTCAGAAGTTGAAGTTATAAATAAATTAAGGAATAGTTTAGGTTAGAAGGGACCTTGTCATGGTTTAACCTCAGCCAGCAACTAAGCGCACGCAGCCACTCACTCCACCCACCACTCCAGGGGGAGGGAATCAGAAGGGAGGATGTGAGAAAACTTGTGAGTTGAGATAAAGAGAGTTTAACGAGTAAAGCAAAGGCCATGCACAAAGAAAAGCAAGATGAGGAATTCATTCACCTCTTCCCTTGAGCAGGCGGATTTTCAGCCATCCCTAGGAAAGCTGGGCTCTATCACACATAATGGTGACTTGGGAAGACAAACACCATCACTATGAACATCATCTGCACCCTTCTTCTAGCCAACCCGCTCCCCCTCAGCTTTATATGATGACCAAATATCCCTTTGGTCAGTTGGGGACAGCTGTCTTGGCTGTGTCCCCTCACAACTCCTTGTGCACCCTCAGCCCACTCACTGGTGGGGTGGGGTGAGAAGCAGCCTTGGCTCTGTTTAAGACCTGCTCAGCAGTAATGAAAACACCCCTGTATTACCAGCACTGCTTTCAGCATAAATCCCAACCACAGCCCCATATGAGCTACTGTGAAGAAAATTAGCTTTATCCCAGCCAAAATCCAGCACATCCAGAATATATGACACAGCCTGCAAAGCTGCATCCGTTAAGTTGCCCCCAGCCTGTCCTGTTGCATGGATGCATTCTGTTCCAGGCGCAGCACTTAGCGTGTGCCTTTGATCAACTTAGAAGATACTGGTAGCCCATTTTTCCTGCCTGCTGGAGTGCCATTGGATAGCAGCTCTGGTACAGTCTGCAGAGGGTGAACTCGTGCATTGTCTAGGTCAGCAATAAAGACACTAAACTGTACTGGCCTAAGTATTGATCCCTGAGAGATGCCACCAAGTAACTAATTGCCACTGATCGCAGTCCTTGGAATCCAGCAGATTTTCCAATCACATTATGATCCATTGTCCCAGTTCATATCTCACTCTTTGGACTGTGTGATTTAATCTAGGTGATCCTGTTTGGGCAGGGGGGTTGGACTAGATGATCTTCTGAGGTCCCTTCCAACTCTTGACATTCTGTGAGTCTGTGACTTCAAGCTTACAGTGGGAGACTGTGTAAGACAGGCCTTGCTGAAGTCAAAGTATACACTGCTTTTCCCTCCCTCATTGGCTAAGCCAACCACTACATCAGAGAAAGTAATCCAGTTGCTCAGATGCTATTTGCTTACAATTTGTTTTGGAAAATCCATACTAGATATTCCAAATGAACTTTTTGTCTCTCATTTGGTTGGAAATTTCTTCCAAGAAGAATTGTTCCATAGCCCTCCAGGGACTGAGGAAGGACTGACAGACCTGAGGTTTCCCTAAAGGCTTCTTCTTGCCCTTTTTGATGCTAGGTGTGATGTTTGCATTTTACAAATGGTCAGGACCTGCTCCTGATTGCCACTGACTTTCAGTGACAGCTTCTTCCACACCCTCGGGTGCATCCCATCTGGTCCTGCAGACTTAGGTATGTCCAGATGCTTAAGTAGTCCTCAGCTATCTTCCTGTACCACAGGTAATCGTTCTTTACACAAATGCTACTTCTAGACTCAGGGACTTGGGAGGTCTGAGAGCAAAACTCACCTATGGAAACTTACCTACTGTTCTGTGAATCTGTGAATCTGTGAATCTGGCTCTCTTTTATCTCCAGCTCTATAATCTCTTCATGGTTTGATTCTGTATCCTTTGGTTTGTTTTTTTTTCCCCATTCTGGGAGTCTTGAGAATCAGCATGTGCTAGCATCTTGATGACCTCACGATATAGGTGACATCTGTATATCCTTTCTCCTGCAATTTGTTCTTTCAAGGTCTTCAACACCCACGCAGACTCATTCACTCCCTATTTGTACCGCTCTTGATGTTTATGTTACACTTGTCTATGTGTGCAGACCCAAGCCCATGTCCCTGCAGTTCTGTGGGGTGCACAAGCACTCTCAAAGGCTCCAGCACAACCCTCCAGTGTATGTGCCCAGGCAGAAAACTGGGGTGGATAATGCCTATTCTATCACCCTTCCAGCACTGAGCTAGGAAGACCATACTCAGCTCCAACCCTAACTCATGCAAGTTACTGCAATTTAAGTGAATCATGGCAGTTTGTAGCATTTATAGAGAGTGCCCTTGTGCTGAATAAACCTGGAAGATGAACTTCTTTCTCCTATTTAGAGATTTACCTTTCCATGGTCCAATAACCTCTAGTGCTATTTGCAGAATTTACTCTCTGGGTAAGTAGGACATTCTAGTCCTCAAACACGCTAGTTCGGTCTCAGCACAAAATTAACATAGAGATCACTCAAGAAATCCAATATGTCTTGCACTTTGGGGGAAATGTAGCATTTAAAAATATATTTTTGTACATATTTGTATAATTGCAGATCAGCTGAATGTTCCTGAAAATATCTGAAAATTAAATTTGCATTTGAGGGTTTTTTGGTGGGTTTGTTTTCTTGTTTTTGCTTGGCAGGAAAATGGGACTCGAGGCAGTTTTTCTGAATTTAACCTTCCGAACAGTCTTCCTGAGAATGATACCAGAGCCCAGACAAAACCATCAGAACTGGAAAGCACCAAAATCAGTGTCAAGCTGCCTATGACAGCTTCAGGTAGAACATGCTTTAAAAACTAGAGTGAGAAGTTGCCCACACAGACAGGGAATGTACAGAATCAGGATACCATGCTAAAAAGGTCATTGAAACAATTAAAAGCAATTTGGAGGAAAGGAATATGGGTGGGCTCAGTGATTTCTAAAAGTGCTACTTGGAGATATATGCAACAGGAGAACGGACAGACTAACACAAATATATAAATGAGATGAGTATACATTATACAAAAGAATGTATATTTGTCTAAGAATTATGACAGGTCATGTAGGTGACAGAAATATTCCATTGATAAAACACTTTTCACACTTACTTGTGGCTGCGTCACATTTTATCAGCATGGGCTAAGTTGGATTTTGGGAGTTCTCAGATCTAGAAAGTTTCTGGCAGAGTTAGTCTATTCTTGGAGTCTAGAAGAAAAAAAAAACTGGCCTTTTGCTTTGGAATGATTTAGCATCCCTCCATTAAGGATGAAGCTCTGCCACTGTTTAACAAAACACCCACATACATGCCCAGGGAACAGGTTGATTTGTATTGCGACTGCCTTATTATTTATCTAGATTTAAATGATGTAAGTGGAGGTGTTAGGATAGCTGAAATGTTTCTCTGAGGAAAGAAGCAGAACTAGGAGAGCAGCAGATTTGGGCATCATTTAATTCCTAACCTCATGCCTCTGAACTTGATATTTTTATCAGAAAAACAAGTACTTAAAAGGTTTGGTTAACTAAATCTTACTGCCTTTTTATAAATACGACAATCAAATCAATAAAAAAATTATAATTAAAAAATGAAAGCTACAAAGCTTGCTGAGGCAGATAGATAACAGATGGGATTTTCAAAAACACCTAGGTACATAGCTTTGTTCTAAATCAAATAATTTTCTCCTAAGCTCCCTTAAAAGTCTTGTTGACAGGTGGTGAATGTTAGCATTATACTCTAAGTTAGAAAAAGAAACGTAAATTCATGCAAAATGTCAACATTGTAGAATCATAGAAAGGTTAGTTGTAAGGGACCTCTAACTGTGAACTACTCAGACTCCCGTTCAAAGTTATGTGCTCTACTGTAGAATGTTTCATTGCAAAAGCAATTTGCCATCCAGTTTCTGACATTTTATCAATTTGGTTTTATTTTCTTCTTTTTCTGACTTAGAAGCCTTGAAAAACTTTAGAAACCAGTTAACAGTCTATGAGCAAAAAGAAATTTTCAGTTACACAGAGCTATGGTTTCTTGGGCTGGAAGCTAAAAAGATTGAAGGTTTGCCTGAAACTCAGAATAATAATTGTTATGATGATGAGCATGGTTCCTACTTAAAGGTAAGGAAAAATTATGATTTTCTTTTTCAGCTCAATACATTTGTAGTCTGTCTAATTTGTAGTCAACTAATCTGAGATAAACATTGTTTATAGAAGATAAATATTTACATGGCTAAAACATTAGTACCAATCAATTTGAAGCTCAGGAGAGAATCCTAAAGAGAAACCCACTTTGCATCTCCTCCAGAGCTGATGCAAGGCATGTATAGAGTAATGAAGCAAGCACTTGTTATTTTCTCTGTCTCCCTTGTTTAATGTAGATTTGACTTGCTACCAGTCCAGCATCTTTCAGACAATCAACTCACATGCACATGATCCACTTTAAAGCCTGACTGTTGTTGTACTATATGAATCTGAACTATTTGTCTTCCTTTGAAGGTTTTACATGACCACATTGCGTACCGATACGAAGTGTTGGAGGTGATTGGGAAAGGGTCATTTGGGCAAGTGGCTAAATGCCTGGATCATAAAACCAATGAGTTAGTGGCATTAAAAATCATAAGGAATAAGAAAAGGTGAGAGATCTAGCAATTTTAAATCATTACAAGCAGCATTTTATTGTATAGGCAACGACAATCTGGGATAGTGTGAGCAGAACAAAACCAACCCATCAGGCTTTCATTAAACACCGTAAGAACAGAGAGAAGAAAGGTGGTGTCAGGGACACAGAACTGGCCTGGGCCCAGCGGAGACACAGGCAGATTTTTCAGACTTACAAGGAGGTTTGTGACACAGTTAATCCACAGCACAGGCAACCAGCCCTGTATGACTGAGAGCTGAGAGCCTACATTTCTCCTCAAGTCCCCAACACTAAAGGAATATGTTGGGGGGGCTCCAGTCACTCTTTTTAATGTGAAAATTTCTACACTATGGATTTAAGCAACCTCTTCTCTCTATGTGACTGGTTACAATTTTTTTAGTTGAACTTGAACCAGAGTTGAGGAAGCAAATGAAGGTGATGCTGTTGACACCAGCAAAAGAGTTTTAGCTGTTCGGTTTTCACCCTCAGCAAACAATAGATATGAAGATGCCCTTCAAAACTGTCTGTCTTACAGTGGTAGGTATGAAATATGGCCCTGTTTGAGTAAACATTCCTATGGATTTTGGAAGGATTTTAATATAGATGCTTATTTGAGACTGATTTTCATTTGATTATTTTTTCAGACAAGTCAAAATAAGTACTCTTAAATGCTACATAAGGCCAGCATGTTTGGACTATACAACAACCACAGTGTATCAAAGTAACAGCAGTTAACAGGGGTGAATGGTGAATTTGTCCCACATATTGAGTTTACGTTAAGATAATGGTGTTTGTAACATTTGTACTTCTGACAGTTCTAGATGGAGTTAATGTTACCATTCCCATGTCCTGTGATATTTCAGGTTTCATAGCCAGGCTTTGGTAGAAGTGAAGATCCTTGATGCTCTTCTGAAGAAGGACAAAGACGATACTCACAATATCATCCACATGAAGGAATACTTCTACTTTCGCAATCACTTCTGTATTTCCTTTGAACTGCTAGGGTAAAGTATACTTTACACAAACCTTAAGGAACATTGTAGATCTTATGCCTTGCAAGCTTTAGGTTTTTATGCCTTCTTTGAAAAAATTTGCTTATTGGTGTTACAGGAAAGGAATACTGCTTAAATACAGACTGCATAACTGAGTCTTTGGTCACCAAAGGTGACCTGAAAAATGGCCAGGTCAGACTTGGCAAACCCATCCTTGATTTTCTATGATACATATTGAAGACATCTTCCCTGAAAGACCTAAGGGGAAAAGAGTAAAACTATGAATTAATAACTGGTAAACCTCAGGGTAATATGAATAGTCATAGAATACATTAGGATGGAAAGGACTTTTGAAGGTCATCTAGTCCAACCCCACCCCTGCAGTGAGCAGGGACACCTTTAACTGGATCAGACTGCTCAGAGATTCATCAAGCCTGACCTTGAAAGTCTCTAGGGATGGGACCCCCATATAATATTAATTAATTAAAAATTATACCTGGTTCTTGCTAGGTTTCTATTCTATGAATGTATGCTGCAGGACACATCTTAGGAAAAAATCTGAAGAGATTTTGGGAAAGCCAGACCATTTTATTTGACAGCTTTCTTGTAATCATGGCAACAACCTGGAATTACAGTAGTTATCCATAGTTCCTCATTCTTTAAATTAAAGGCTCATTGTTACATGTGTTATAGCCCTTCCTAAAGATTCACCATCATATGGAAGGCTTGATCTCCAACAGACCTAAGTTCATTGTGTTGCTATTTGTGAATAATAAGAACTGACTCTGTCTCCAGGGAAGACACAGATCAGTCTTTTCAGAAAGCTGCTACAGAAACTTACAGGAAGCAGGGAAGGCAGAAAGCTACAGTGGTTTATATCCTTGCAGATTCAAGGTCCTGCTGAGGACACCTCTTGAGATCATATTGCTGAGGACACGCTTGTGCATCCCTTCAATAGCCACCATCCCTGTGAACATTCCCTCCTCTGAAGAATGCACACTCAGTCCTTGTCAGGGCACAGCCCAGGCTGGGGGCTTGCCAGGACTCTGGCACCAAGAGATATGGGGGCTCCCTCAAGTCTGTCAGGGCAGGTCCTGGCAGGAGAAGGGAAGCTGGGGGACATGGGGGCATCCCCATCTCTGTCCATCAGGCATCTCCTCAGGGACAGGGTCATGTTGGGCCAGGGTGTAGACGTGGTGGCTTGGAGGGACCCATAGCAGGGTTGTGGGGCTGATGGCACTGGCGGGGCTGAGGTCAGATGCTGGGCCACAGGGAGGTGGGGACTGTCCTGGGGTAATCAGGGCAGGGCCATCAGGGCCAGCCAAGACAAGGCACACATGTCACCAACCATGCTTGACAGAAGTTAGCAACACTATTTAATGCACTGCTGGAAGGAGCTAAGATATGATTGTGACGGGAGGTATATAAAAATATAATGCAACCTGAATTAATGGGTGTATTAATTTAGACTGATTTACTGCTTATTAAAGACTGCATGTACAAAAAGGTTTTACGTAAGGTGTCAAGAGAAAAACAAATGATAATGAAAGGAAATGGAAGAAAATTTCTTTCTCTCAGGTCCTGAATGAGTTGTTCTGGGTTGAAAACAGCAGAGATGCATAACATAGCACTGAATTAATCAAGCAAGTCCACTGGCACTATATCTTCTTTAGATCTGGAGGCTCAGATGCATATTGCATGCAGAACAGAGTTCTCAAGAAGGAAAATAGCTAAGTAATTTTCTTCTGCCTGAGTCCTCCCTCGTGTAGGAAGTCAGGCTAAATACTCTCCTAATGCACTGTAAGCTAACCATGCCTTTAAAAATACATTCCCTAATCTCTTTTCTGCTTTCTGTCTTCTCCCACCCCCACAACCCCCACAACCCTCGCAGAATAAATTTGTATGAGTTGATCAAAAAGAACAATTTCCAAGGTTTCAGTTTGTCTTTAATTCGACACTTCACTCAGTGTGTGCTGAGATGTTTACAAGTGCTCTACCAGGAGAGAATCATTCACTGTGATCTGAAGCCTGTAAGTACCGTCATTTCGTTACCTGCTATTCCGTATAGAATACATTAAATTCATCCTATTTTTCATTGACGGAGAAGAATCTTTATAACTGATCAGGGTATTTGTATGGAAAGTATACTTTATTTCAGACTGTTAGTACTAGAATCAAATGATTCTTTCCATTGCTTCAGTTCATTCACTGTGGTATTATATGTGATGAACTGGTTGCCAAACTGTATGCAAATACGAAACAAATTCAGCTAGTGAAATTTTGCTTACAGAAAGACCTTGAGAAATGAAACATTACAATACAAAGGACACTATAATGCAAGGAGATATTTACACAAGGCAGCCTAGGCAGCCTGTTTCAGGTTATCCAGTTAAGTCTATTTAATTTCATATGAAGAACTATAAAATTAGGCAGCCAAGTAAATGATAAAGCAATTACACTGTACAGTATTTACACCTGCTTCTGGAGGAACATCTGTGATCCGATAACTACTGCTGTATCTCTTAAGCACTCACACTTGGTGAAAACTTTCCATTCTCCAACCAAAGTCCCAACCTTTTATTTTAAAAAAAAAAATTCTGAGATTTCTGAAGTGGGCAGGGACACTCTCCACTAGTCCAGGTTGCCCAAAGCCCCATCCAACCTGGCCTTGAACACTGCCAGGGAGGGGCAGCCACAGCTTCTCTGGGCAGCCTGTGCCAGGGCCTCACCAACTGCACATAGAAGAATTTATTCCTTGTATCTAATCTAAATCTACTGTCTCTTAGTTTATAGCCATTACCCCTTGTCCTATCACTCCATGCCCTTATAAGCAGTACTTCTCCAGCTTTCCTGCAGTCCCCCTCCGCTACTGGAAGGCTGCAATAAGGTCTCCCAGAGGCTTCTGTTCTCTCAACCTGTCTTTGTAGGAGAGGTGCCCCAACCCTCTGACAATCTTCTTGGCCCTCCTGTGAACTTGCTTGAAGAGGGTGAAAAGTGAAAAAGCTGAAGATTAAATTCTGCTCTCACTCAATGTATCTAGAGTCAGAAGTCCGAAGAGTCACACTCTGTACTCAACCTCTTTGCCAGACTAATTTGCAGTGAGAATTGAAGGCTCAGAAGATAATCACTATGCCTTAATCAGAAATAATTGGTCCAAGAGAAAATCTGTTTCCAGGAAGCCACTGACAAGGAACAACATTAGCAAGATCAGCGAGTGTAGTCTGTATTTAAACAGAGTAACTTATTTGAGAATGTGAGTTAACCAAAAGAGAGTTTTGCTCTCATTCTCCAATTATAATTTCATCAATTTCAATTATAATTTCATCAATTTCGTTTATATTGTCTGAAACTCTTAGCTCCACACTGAGCTAATAACCCATAGGACCTGACCATTTCTGTTCATCACTGCCTTGAGATCTCTGTGTCACACTTGTGAGGTGGAGAGAGGTATGATTATGGAGTCTGGAAAGCAAGGTTGAAAGCAACTAAGGCAAGAATTGTAAAATATGACTCGTTTGTGACCCAGGGGCTCTTTGTGGTCACAAGAAGAGTGGTTTCAGTTGATTTAGCACAGCATGCAAGCAGATGAAGTTTGCCTTTTACTAGATTAAAACAAGGTTTGGTTTGGTTTGGTTTTGTTCACTCTGGTCACACAGTAAGCATTCTCACACAGCTGGTACCACATGCTGTACTGTGCAGTGATTTGGATTGTATCTGAGGGACTGGTGTTCCTCCAATGGGATACCTATATATACTCTGCTTTGGTTAACTGCACATTACTGGATGCCTATCAGTTAGGAAAGCTATTCCCAAGGAAGTTGACCTCTCAAGCTTTTATTATGTGAATATGTGTAAAGCCAATGTGTTATTCACTGCTTCTTTCGCAAAGTATTGACTAACCTAATGTAGTGTTAAATCCTTTCTTTTCCTGTGATTCTTTTTTTTTCCTCTTTAGGAGAACATATTATTATACCACAAAGGCCAAGGTTCAGTTAAAGTTATTGATTTTGGATCAAGCTGCTATGAACACCAAAGAGGTTTGCAGAAAAGTCAAGTTGATGTAATTTTCTTAATAAGCTTTCTTCATTTTAAATTATGTGGAAAAATTATTTATTTGATTGAGTTAATCATAGAATCATTTAGGATGGTAAAGACCTTTCAGATCATTGAGTCCAACCATTAACCTAACACTTCCAAGTCCACCACTGAACCATGTTCCTAAAGCACCACATCTTCATGTCTTTTAAATACCTCCAGGGATGTTGTGTCAACCACTTCCCTGGGCAGCCTGTTCCAGTGCTTGACAACCTGTTCAGTAAACACATTTTTCCTCATATCCAGTCTAAACCTCTCGCAGTACAACCTGAGTCCATTTCCTCTTGTTCTATCACTTGTTACTTGGGAGAAGAGACCAACACCCTGGCTACAACCTCCTTTCAGGTAGCTGAAGAGAGTGAAAAGGTCTCCTTTCAGCTTCCTTTTCTCCATGCTCAATAATCTCAGCCTCCCTCAGCCACTCCTCATAACACTTGTTCGCAGGACCCTTCCTCAGCTTTGCTGCCCTTCTCTGGACATGCTTCAGCACTTCAACATCTTTCTTGCAGTGAGGGGCCCAAAACTGAAAACAGTACTCAATCCCCTGGCCCAGATCAGTGACAAAGAAATTAAAGAGAACTGGCCTCAGTACTGAGCCCTTGGTATGCCACTTGTGACCTGTTGATAACTGGATTTAACTCCATTCACCACCACAGTTTGAGCACAGCCATCCAGTCAGCACACATCTGTCCAAGCCACGAGTAGCCAGTGTCTCCAGGAGAATGCTGTGGAAAATGGTGTCAGAGACCTTTACTAAAATCCAGGTAAACATCATCCACAGCCTTTCCCTCATCCACTAAGAAGGTCACCTTGTCATAGAAGCAGATCAGGTTGGTCAAACAGAACTTGCCTTTCATAAACCAATGTTGACTGAGCCTGGACACCTGACTTGCCCTGCATGTGCCATTTAATGACACTCAAGGTGATCTGCTCCACTACCTACCCCCACACCCAGGTCAGACTGACAGGAATAACATAGTGGCTGTGCCCCTCAAGAAAAACTGATGGACCTTTCAGCCATTGGTTGTGGAGCAAACACTGGTCGAAGATAAGTAATCTAATACCATGCTTTTTTCCTTGTCCCAAGGCTGATGAGCCCTTCTACTTCTGTTGAAATCAGCAGTGCACTTGCACGAGCGGATAGCTGAAATGAGCCTATGAGAATAATCCCAGTATTTCACTTAACAAGGAATTTATCAGGTCCAGGGATCCTCTCCCACTGGGATGGTTAAATTGTAATAGCCCTTTTGGGATATATTCTATGGGGAAAATAGAAATGGGAACTATGCTATAAGTTTAGAAATTCTGATATTTGTGCTGTTGTTTGGGGTTTTTTCTGTCAAAGTTTTAAGCAGAATGCGCAGGAGTTAAAAAAAATGTAAGGAAGAAACTAATGTACAATATCTGTTAAAATGCACAAAAAAACCCCAAACAATTAAAGAAGTAAGAAATCTGTTCTGCATTCTATTAGTTTAGAAAAACAAAGTTAGTCTTAAATGGCTTATTTTTTTTCTATGAAAGACTGAGCCAAATCTGTTTATCTGTGTTTTGGGATTCATCCCATTAGATTTAGAGAAGCCCAGTTTTATAGCAGCAGGCAATAATTTTCAGCTTGCCAGTGTTTGAGTTTAATCTTAGATACAGCCTGAAGTATTTGAAGAGAATAACAAACTGAAACAGGAAACAATAAAAGAAAAGATGGAGCATGTGTGAGAAGGCTGTCAGCTGAAACAAACCTCAAAGTGGTACACAATTAGAGACCAGAAAAACAAAAAGTCAGCTATTTATTTGTGAGAAGAGTCACATAAAGCAGGCAGCAGTTGTGCAGTTGGTCAAATACACAAAGGCACAGACAGCCATCACAGGATTCTGTACCTGCTCAGGCCTGGTGAAATCATACCTTGTTCAGAACTTCGTTTTCAGGGTGCTTTCCTTCCATAAATATGTTGAATATGTGGGAATGCAAAGAAGTGCAGGAATAGAAAGAAATTGATCAGCAGTGTAGTAGGAATGAGGAGATAACAGACTTTGTATGCTGTAATCTCTTGTCTGAATGACAGAAGTAAAAGGATTAGTCTGTGATGAGTCCAAATCTTGGAATGAGATCTTTTGACATCTGCTGTGGAGCTATAATGCATTAATAAGGAAAACAAAAGGCAGCACGCCTGTGATAATGAAGAGCTGTTGGCTGATGCAAGGGGAAGACCTTCACATAGGAAAATGAACATGGAGTAAGATGAATCGTAGCATTAGTAGAATAATTTATTTCAGTAAAGCTTTTTGAAGAACAGTTTCCAAATACAGTAGTGGAAAGCATATTGCCCATCTATTGCAGAATAGAATTAGAAAAGGTTTTCAGAGTCTGTGTGAGCAATCCCTTAACAGTAGCTAATGTATAGCATAGATGTGTAATGCCTGAATATATATTTCATTTTTCTGTGAAATCTGGAATCAACATTTCTGTTCCATTTATGATATTTTTCTTCTTGTCTGATTTTCTGGTTTGATATAGTGTATACCTATGTTCAGAGCCGGTTTTATCGCTCACCTGAAGTGATTCTTGGTCACCCTTATGCTATGGCTGTTGATATGTGGAGCTTAGGCTGTATCATAGCTGAGCTTTACACAGGCTACCCACTGTTTCCTGGTGAAAATGAAGTTGACCAACTTGCCTGCATCATGGAGGTAACTTTTGGGATTGTTTTTTGAAATACATACTCATTTGATAAACTATACTGCAAGGAACAAAGAGAAATGTCAAGAGATGCAGAAATGCATTTGTCTGTGGTGTGGCCTTTTAGAGGGAGGTTTGTTACAGCCAAAGGGCTCTTTGAAAGGATGAGCTCTAATGCAAAACTATTATTTCCATTTTGTATGCCAAATGTGGCTTAGTACAGTCTCTATCTCACTTCTGAAGGAAACAATGTGGTTAGAAAGTTTGGAACAGAAGAAGCATATCTAAGTGGAAGGAAAAGCAAACAAATTATAACAGGCTCATCTCTTAGAAATGGCTGGATTGGATTTCCTTGGTCCAAACTAAGAGATAATTTTGCTAGTATTTGATTAGTCAGCTGCGTCTTTGCCTATTAAATATTCAAAACCTCAAAGGCTTGAGCAGAAGCTCTCTGGGTGGCATGCTCAACTGCTGGTGTACTCTCCTGGTGAAAAAGTCTTTCCTAGTAGTCTCCCTGATCTTCTCAAGCCATACTTTGTGGATGCTGCCCCTTCTTACAATGTTTGCCCCTACAACGGAGTTTGACTCTGCCATCTTTGTAATTGTTCTTCAAAGAGTTTTAGGAATCTACTGTGACATCTCCTATGTCAGATTACCTATCCACTGCAAACATTAGCATAGGTGCAAAACTGACCCATGACAGCAAGTTACTTCTTTACTCCACACCAATCACTAAACTGCAACCTGCAAGTTCTGATCCTTCTAGTGCCATATTAGTTTGTATAAAGTTTTTCAAAGACAGCGTCTCTCCATGTAGCCTCCTACATGTGTCATCAACAGAGATGCTCGTGTTTAGAGTCTTTTGTGGTAGAGAAGATCCCAGTATCATCCCTTGTAAGATCACATTTTCTATGTAAGAAATCGCTAAGGAATCCCTTCATTCCTTCAACAATAAATGACAAAAGAAAAGATTTGTAGACATTTCACAGTAAATGTGCTACACTAAGCTTCTTTTCATAAGGAGGAGGGTGAAATACCTCATCTCTTCTTGCAGCTGTTATGTATGTTTGTGAAATTAAGAGTAACTATACTAATTAATTTTCTGTGTTGAAGGTATTGGGTCTTCCTCCAGCTGATTTTATCCAGGCCGCATCAAGAAAGAGAACGTTCTTTGGTAACTACTTCTGCTTGTCTTTGTGGTGTTCCTCCCTGATAGTTAATCACTAGTTAATATCCCTGGTTGATAGCAGAGTCAGAGAACCTGACCTGCTTTTTAGCTGACATAACTTCTTTCAAGAAGAGGTATAGAAAAAAAGCAAATGGGTAACATGAAGCCTGCAAATGAACCTGGTACTGTGCTCTTCATCTTTTACAGGCCTCTCATTGCCTAGGGAAGGGATTAGGAAATCCATTCCACTGTTGCTCCTTAGAAATATTATTGCCACAAAGAATGCAGTGGTTTTGGGAACTAAATTACATGAAATTCATTCCTTTGTGCATAATTTGATTTTGGAAATTACACAAGATGAACAAAAAGTAGAATGTAGAATTCCACGGTGTAGAATGCACTCCCTAGGGCCTAACCAATATTATTTGTAATGATACTACTAGGCCATCAATCCAGCAGGGCAAAACTGGAGTTAGTGGGATGGATATGGTTACTGGTTTTTACAACTCTTAAAGATGTGGTGAGGATTCTTTCGCATAATTTTTTGAGCATGTCTTTAATTTTTAAGATTCCAAAGGTTTTCCTAAATCCATAACTAACAGCAAGGGAAAAAAGAGATGCCCAGACTCCAAGGATCTAAGCACAGTGCTGAAAACCCATGATGCTGGTTTTTTGGACTTTCTGAAAGGATGTCTAATGTGAGTTCAGAGTTTTGACTTATATGCAGCCGGCTAGTTTTGACTTTGGTTTCATTCTCTTGTGCCTTTAGAATATTTGTATCTGTTGGATACTTCTGTGGGGTGTTTTATTTTGGGGTTTTAGGGGGAATTTTTTCTGGTTTGTTTTGTTGTTTGATTAGGTTTTTTTTTCCCCAAGGTGGCATTTAATCACTATTATTATTCACAGGTTATTGCAGGGAGGAATGATTTCACAGAAAGACTATATGTGATTAGTCCAAGGTACAAAATAAAGCTGACATCATCATATCTAAAAGCAGATCTTCATCTGGTGCTGGAGACTAAACTCTAAAAGCTTTGCTTTTTACCATTGCTTAAAAGTAATACTTTTCCTCCTTGAGGCCTTGTATTAAATCCTTTGTGTTTTATCTGAGACAAAGGTTCATTCAGGTAACACAGATTATGGCGTTGCAACATAGATTATGACAATGTGTCAAGGAAGTGAATATCTGGAGATGAGTGCTTGTTTTGTACTTAAATCTAACTCCCACTTTGGAGGGAAGAAAGTCTTCCAATTTCCTCCAGGAGGAGTTATACTGGAAGCTGAGGTAGCTGGCTTGAATGTCTTAACTATATTTGCTTTGTTAGGCCTTGGGAATGGCAATCAGGTAATATGATAACAGTTCTGCTTCTTTGAACATCATCTCACAAAGATCTTGCCTCTGCATGCCTGTTCCCTTGGGTGAGATTAGATGCTTTACTTCCAATACACTATACACCTCCCCCTTATCAGAGGATTAAAAAGGCAAAGTGCATTCAGCCATGCCTCCTCCCCAGAATCAGTGGTATTGTTTAGTTGCTGCTTCTTGTCTGTGGTAGCTGCTCTGGAGAACTACTTAGCTCAGTTTCCGGATTGTTGTCTCATACCTTGCACATCAGTTGAAACCCTTTTTGTCTTTATCACAGTTGTACATACTTTTCATGGACAGCAGACACATTGCACATTTCGAGAATTATTTGATCTTTTGGATTTGATCCAATCTGCTCTCTTAATTGGATTAGTTTTTTCTAAAACACTGGATCTCAGAATGCAAAAAGAGTCCAATATGTATGAGACCCTGTCATTTCTAGGATAAACTGTTGGATTTACTCCAGTCAGGGATTTTACTACTGAATACCTATTATGACAAGCGGTCCACAGCTGTTTTCTAAAAGGAGATTTATTATTTGCACATTTTTGTAAACTGCCAAATACAAATAATATGCAATTGTTAACAGTCTTCAAATAAGGTAGAAATCCCACAGATTACCTATTTTTTACCTAGTATCACAGAGTCATTTATGGTGGAAAAGACCTCTAAAATTCATCAAGCTCACCTTCCCACTCAAAACATAGCAAACTGTGAGCAGATTTCTCAGAACCTTGTCCAGCTGGGTTTTGGGTATCTCCGAAGAGGGAGATCCATGGCCTCTTGGGACAGCCTGTTCCAATAGTGAACCTCGCTGATGGTGAAAGTGTCAGTGGCCAAGTGGCTGTGTGTTTGTGTGTGGGAACAGAGATTTAGTGTCACCAGCATATCATCTGCTACCACAAAGTAAATGTGACTTTTTAATGTACAAAGTATTGTGGGAGAAGCAAACTGTTTCATGGCTCAGACATGATCATGGTGTCTTTTCCAAGGCAGCCAGGTTACTAAGCATCTTAGAGGATGGGACTTCATGGACCCTACTGATATAAGATGTCATTTTACAAATAGGTCTTTTTACTTGGGAGATGGCTACTAATCAGGTTTTACTCATCCATCATAATAGAAGTCTGAGCACACCAGAACAAACCTTTGTCTGGTTGCCATAAATACTGGCCTCTTGAATAGTAAGGTACAGTAAGGCCTTTGGGGTGAGCTTGGATCCTAATTTGTACTGTGTAATGGCAGCAGCATCTGGTCTCATACTTTCTCTGGTGTTACCCATTTTGTGTCTTCTTTAGCACTGACTGTAAGTTTCTTTTTAGAAGTTCAAAAGTTCCTTCTTAAAGAAACCATGTTAACTTGTGATTCCATTGAAAAAAAGAAATAATGGTCCCTCTGTGTTTCACAAGGAGGTTGCTTTTAATGTTCTCTCTTTGCTGAATCTCTGTGAATCATTCATCCATTTTCATGTGCTAGATGAATCAGAACATTTAGAAAATAATGTCTGTGAAGAAACAAAACCTGTAAACAAAGGAAAAACATATTTTATGTTGGAATTGTTTAAATTTTCAAAGGGATAAAGTGAGGTTTGAAATGAAAACTGTTTTGTCTTTTCCCATTGCCAATCTGTCTGTCCAAAGCAGTCCAATTCATTTGCTGTGACTTCACAGTTTTGTTCAACTTGCATACACCGAAAACATCAGATGAAAACATCAGACCAAAAAAAATTCACCCAGCTTTTGTGATCACAAGAACCTGTTTTTTTCATACACTGTTTCTGTAGAGTTCTGGACAGCGCTGTAATTAGACAAATCAGAAGAAAATACTGCAACTGACACAGAGATTAATAACAGGAATACTAGAATTTATATAAATTGATGTAAATGCAGCATGAGTGGGAACACGTGTGCTTGAGCGTTGGAAGAATGAGCAGAGCAGGAGTTGAAAGAAGGTTATGTATTGGTAACAAGGGAAACTGCTCCCATGTGTAAGACCAGGGATCATGTTGTCTGTGTCGCAGCCAGGAAGCCTTCACTCTGGTGAGACTGCTGCAGGTGATCAGTAGTGAATAATGGTGGTGATGGAATATCTGAAGACTAGTACATCATCACCAATCCAGAGCTCCAGAGATATGATGAGGACTCAGTAGCTGACAACCCTTGTCCTCTGTGTGATACACAAGTAGTCTTGTCCAGAAGAGTTGGTAGTTGTTACTATGTGGGTGTGAGAACAGAGTGAATAAAGCCTATGAGGGGACAAAGTTTATATAGAGATTTTTGATTTAAAAAAAAAAAAATCACCTTTCATTTCCCTAATAAGATCTCACTTGAGTTTTGTCATACTATGTCTCTACACAGTAGCTTCATGTGCAGTTAAATTACAGAAGACACGTATTTAATGAATTACCCTTTGTCTCAATTATTGTCCCTTTCTTGGAGCTTGCATTGAGAAAATGAAACAAATACTCAGTAGGGTCCCTACCCTAACAGCACTGTCAACTGCACATGAAAAATGGTTTGATACTGCAGAGGGTTTGATCAGCAAAGCTCACCATTCTGAAGTAAATAAAAAGGTCTGAAGGGTGGGGAAGATCACATGAGCTTTTTTCCTGATTTTCAGTTAGAATTATTTTGTTTCAAAAGATGTCCTCATGACCTGACTTTCAGAAGACAATAGTGAATCTTTTCACTTAAACTGATTTTCAGCTAGAAATAGTTGAATAACTGTTTCTCTGCCATGGATTTAAGGTGGGATCCTTCCCTGCGCATGACTCCTGATGAAGCAATGAAGCATGCCTGGCTCCAGGAACCAAAAATATACAGAGCAAAACAGAAAGCACAGACTCCATGGAAGCTGAGTGATGGCTCATTCTCTACACCAGAAAACAAAAGAGAGAATATCCGTAAGCATGTGCTACCTGGAGAACTAAGTGCATGTATATCAGCTTTTGGTGTTTCTGTGTATTTAATGTCATCTACCTAAAGTAAGGTGACATGATAGTACACAGTGAGCAGGTAATGGAAGGCCACTGGAATGTCAGGGACTTCTCACTTCTGTAAAAACATATTATTCGTGTCTTTTGGCAGCTGCCAGCAAGAAGGCTGCCGGTAATAAAGATTCATGTAGAAAGATCTTTTCCCTACTGACAGCAAAATATTTACAGTATATGACACCACACTTTCAGAGCAAAAGAATGCACCCATGGTGCTTGAAAGATCCCAGAGATAATTTTCAACGGATTTCTTGTGAATGTTTGAAGTCTTACCCTAAGATTTTATTCATTTATTATTGCAGAAAATATCTGGAAAGATATGGCTGACAGGGTGAAAAGTGAACTGGATGAAAGACTGACTCCCACTGTGCCCTCCACATGTACAACAGAAAATGATGTACAGGATGCAAGGAGACACATTATTCCAGAGAAGCACTTGGAAACCCAAATAGGAAGGCCTATAAAAAATGATCAAGCAGAACACGGTGATGAAACAGCTCTTCCAAAAAATTCTCTTTTTTTCCCACCAATTAAGTAATACACAGCACAGGCAAGGATTGGTTCTGTTACATACCTGGCATATTATATAGGTATTATTTGTACTCAGGAATATAAGCTGTATCTGTCTGTACATGGGCTGCGCACATTGTAAGTATATTTCATGTTCATTTTAAATTCAAATACTCCAAGTAATCAAAACAGAATTTGAAAACCATTCCTTTTCCTCATCTATGTCCTTTCTGATCAAAGATCCTTCACAACCAGCAGCAATAAAATGGAGACTGTAGAGGTGGAGAGTGGCTTATTCTTTATGTTATAGTAGAATTTCAAATTTTAGATTTTCCTGGGTCTAGAAGAACAAATGCAATGACTAAACAATTCGAACGCTTTCACCAACATCAGCAAAAACTGGGAATAATAATTCATGGATAGGTTTACTGTATTCATTTCTTTATAAAAAAAAAAACCAAGATAAACCAAACCCAGAATCTTCACTTTCCTCCTTCTCTATTTCTCTATTTTTTAATAGTGAAGCACTAAATGGAAATCCTTGTCATGATTTCTAAGCAGATTAAGAAACTTAAATTATATTCTTTAGCAACAACAGAGAAGAGTGGTATTATGGACCCACTTCTGCAGGGACTTAACTTGGTATTCATATCAGCAAGAAGGGAGGATTAAAACAAGCTGTTCTGATGGGGGAAAATTGTCCTCCGTAGGAAGTTTATCTTAATACTCTGAAAAAAAACCCTGGATTTCTGTGACCCCTATGATTTATATGTTTAATTCATGTGATCATTTAGCTCTTTGGACAATAGACTGTCTTTTCTCTGCCTTTGTAAAGCACCCACCTCATTAGGAAACTTATAATTTACTATGGCTTGTAGATAGTGTTGCAATTTGAAAGGAAATAATGAGGAAATTATCCTAGGACGTGCAGCTGTTACTGTAGAAGTGCTGTCACATCAGTCTCAAGAGAAATAGGTGTTTGTGGGTGTTGAGCGTCACCATAACAGCAAACTCCCACAGGTTCTTCGTGCAAAAGGAAAACCCAAAGGATATGACAGTGGTCCTCACAGAGTACTAATGTAATAGTGAATCGATAAGTCATCTGACAGGGCACAGAGGTGACTGCAGGACAAAAGGCCAGTAGTGGGTGTGCTCACCTGATGAATAGAGAAAATGGTAACAGTCATCCTGAAGAAAATGTACTGTTGTCCTGGCTTCA
Source organism: Heliornis fulica (assembly GCA_013399135.1). Lineage (NCBI taxonomy): Eukaryota > Metazoa > Chordata > Aves > Gruiformes > Heliornithidae > Heliornis > Heliornis fulica. The sequence goes on along the minus strand of VXBZ01007004.1, from coordinate 99,082 downwards.
GGCAAATCCCAGGACTCACTAAGAAACACCTGGAAGATGAGCGAGCAAAAAAAGGAAATAGTCCATTATTGAGGGTAATTGAGCAGTGAATTGCAAGGGTATTTTGATAGATAAATATCATCCTGCTATGATGCAAGCATTACAGGCATTACAAGACCAACTTGCAGCAACAGAATTGTCGACCAACTTGCAGCAACAGAACTGTCTGTATATCTGGCTCTAGAGAGAGTCCTTTGCAGCTGAACCCTACTGGAGACCATAAAATACTCCCATTCATCACCAGAAAGATGTATTGGCAAAAGTGAGTTCTATTATGCACAACATTTCAGTGACTGCACAGCATAACCAGGGTGGGTGAGCATCTTGCAGAACATGGGCAGAACCCTTATCACATTTTACAGAGAAGGAGTCCTGCCCTTGGGTGGGAGCTGATGAAGGAGTCAGGCTTACCATCCATTTTAGGGAATTTTCCAACAGGTTTTTGCAGATATTGGAAAATACTTTGGCTGGGTTTTTTTTGCAAGTAACACAGGAGAAAAGAAGCAAAAGGTTTATGTTGAAGTGCGAGTGTTCACTGTGGACTAAGGACATAACAGTACTTAATAGTACAAAATATAGTTCCAAGGGAACTATAATAGTCATATTATAGTTCCCTTGGAACCATAATTTGTACTGTTTTGATTCAGTTTCTGCTCATTCTGCATCTCTCTTGGGGTACATCACTTGACTGTGGTACATTAGATTGATCCTAGTTAAAGTGTCTTCTCATATCTGTCCACTTGTGAATTGCTCTACTTCAGAGGCAAAGTTTGGGGTCATTTATACCAAATTGTTCTTGGTAGTGTTACTTATTCTTAGTGAAGCTATAAAAGTCTGACAATTCCCCCCTTCCCTAAATATTCATCACATGCTCTTGTACTTTCTCTCTCATAGCCCACTTGCAAATTACTTAATACAGAGAATCAGGGTTTTTTCAGGGCATGCAGGATGTTCAGCCTGTGAAGAAAGAGAGGGTTTTTCACAGCTGCAGTGGGACAATTGAAGGGAGAAGAATATCTGTGCAATACTGCAATGCAAACCCAAGCTAATAGTAAAGGAGCTCACGAAAGCAGCTCATGAAACAGCTCATGAAAATGCTCTTCATAAAGCAGCTCATGAAAAAATCTCCCCTATGCTAGCACCTCTCCTTCAGGATTGCAAGCTTTACTTATTAAAGAGCTCATCCAATCTCCTTTGCTTCTTGCTGTGGGCTCCCCACATTTGTTAGAAGCAGTCCTACAGATGTGTGACTAAAGGTAAGTCAGCCTAGCACCATCTTTCATGAAGTCTACAGGTTTTAGAAACCTAGACGACCTGGGATGGATCCAAGCATCTAAAAGGAGGAATGCCAAAGAGGTGCAGCAATGCATGGTGCTGAATGCAAGACTACCAAAGGTTCAAGTTATCACTTTGTTAGAGTATCTGTCTAGGTATCAGTGTTCAGTCACTTTCAGACCTGCTGGTTGATTTTATTCAAAATAGTGAGCTTAATATAATATCATGTCATACAATGTCTTAGAGGGGAGTATCCTCCATGTCAGCACGATATAGTACTGTACACTGCATTGCAAAGAATAGCAATCTAAACTGCAGCAGCTCATACCACAATATAATGATACATAATGCATTTCCCAGATGAAAGTAGTCCTGTATGATCTTAAGGCCTTCTAGAGGACATAGCGATTGGGACAGATGGAGATTGGGAGGGACAAGAAGTATCTGTCATACTTGAAACCTGGACTGCTGAGAATCAGGAAGCAAAGGTAGCAACTCCCTAAAGCAGCCTTGTTTCTGATAAGATCATTTAACCCTTTTCATTGGATAAACTCATACATCACTAGCCTACACACTCACATTGTACCAATTTGTTCAGAGACAAGGAAATATTAAAATTATTGCAAGCAAGTTCTATCAAGCAGGTCTTGTTCTGGGCATGAGGCACAGAGCTGGGCTACCTGGACTTACTTTCTAGTCTTGAAGATCTGATTCTCCCACTGATAGCCTCTGCTTCTTGCAAACACAAACCATTAATGTTCACCCAGGACATTGCCTTTGCCACTGACCTTTCACTTCCCTTTCTCTGAAATCCTATTTTTATGTTTCCCTCGGTAATACAGCTAAGACCTTTTAAAGGAGGACAATGAACTAATGCCAAAATAGCAAATATTTTGATGACTATGTATTGACTTGAGATAGAGGATTCAGCTTCAAGCCTTACTCCAAATACGCATGGTACAGAAGTCGGTTATCGACCTACCAAATGTCCTTTCTGATTAGCTTTTCCATTCCCTAATTCCACTTGGAACTGAAAGCCTTCCCCGAAAAACACTTGGCAGTGTGGCATATCTATATGAAAAGCGGTGGTTTCAGTATGTTCATATTTCTCAAGGAAAATATTTCATATAAAAAGAAGTGACTAAATATTGCTTTTATTATTATTCCCTTTACTATCTAATGGGCAGTGGTCTTCCCACCATTTCTCTCTAAAACAAAATACAGCATATTCCTATATTTAAAAAAAAACCCCAAACAAACAATCCCCAAATACAAAAAGTAGATTTTAATCCTCAACAAACTGAAGGATAAAGTCAGAGCATAGTAATTTAAAACATATGCAGCAATATTTGGGTTTGTTCCTATCACCCATCACAGCAAAAATGTCAACCTTCTTAGAGGTAGTCTCTTTTATCCTTACACATGAACACTGGCAGAAGTAGCTGTGTTTAAAGGGCTGCCTTTCTCTCTCATTAACCCCTCATTCTGAGGGGATGTCAATCTGTGCTCCAGACCTTCCACTGTCACTGCAGGTATGAATCTCTTGTCTGAACAGATTCATAAATATCTATTTCAGATGGCCTAGTGACTGAACATGCCAACACAGAACTGACAGAAATGAGACAGTCACGGCAGGAAGCTGCTCTCCTGGAGCTGTGGGTGAGGCCTAGATGAAACACAAGTGGATATCAGCACCAGACATTGAAACCCCCTCCCTGGCAGTGTTCAAGGCCAGGTTGGATGGGGCTTTGGGCAACCTGGTCCAGTGGAGGTGTCTGTAGCCACGGCAGAGGGTTGGAACTAGGTGATCTTTGAGGTCTCTTCCAACAAAAAGTATTATGTGATTCAGTGATTCTATGTGTGGGCAACTGAATTGGGTCTTCTTATCCAGGGCTCCACTGACAGTTTATGAACAGGGATGCACCTGTATATGTTTAGACCTTGATGGATCTATGCATGTTACTCTTAAATACTTCCCTAAAAGTCTCATAGTCCATCCTCGGCAAGATTTTGAGTTTTTTTCACAGTCAGATTGAATTGGGGGCTTGGGGGTTGGTGTGGAGAGGGGAGGGGCAGCAGGGATTAGAACTGAATGTATTTATATGAGCTATTAGCTTTTTACTAAAAAAAATGAGAAGACATTTTAAAAGTTTAGAGATGCTGCTTAAGAATGTCACTTAAATAATTTTAAAAATAGTTTTGTCTAAGTTAGTCTACAGTCCCTCTTCCATTGATCATGAAGGGAACCTAGATAAATACTTTTAAGTGGATATCCAAATTTGACAGCATATAGGCTTTGAGGTGAAAATTGCATTTCTTTCCACATTTTCAAAACTCTGTGACTTTTTTGTTTTCTAAAATTGAGTATTTTGTTTCAAAATGTCATAAAAGAACAAGCCTCTTTTGTTAAACAACCTCAACGGGAGGTCAAATACTGTGAAGTGAAATACTGGTATTGCTTCAACTGGTTATAACAGGAATCCTGTGCTTCCTATCCTGCACTGCAACAGGGAGTTGTTGAGATGGGGAGACACAGGGGTTGTAGTTGACTGTGTCAGGGATGTGTGTGCTGCTGGCAAAGATTTTCAGCAGTGGATGCTTCAGGGTCATTTCATAAAAGAGTACTGGGCATAACACTTTGATCCTTCTGATGCTGTACATACAATCCCCAGAGAGAAAACTCAATGAAACATCACTGCTTTCCTCTTCTCTCTAAGTGCCTGCCTGCTGCCTGAGGCAGATCCTCAGATGTGCCTTTGCATCCTGTGGTTCTGACTCTCCTCTTTCTTTTCACACTTGGCTCCTAAAGGAGAATGCAGTTATTTTAAAGGAAGCAACTTTAATCTTCTTTCCTCTAACTATGTCATGTATAATTTTATAATCTTCCTCTGCATGTTGCTCACTGCCAATCTGTGGTATCTACCTGTTCCTGGATATCTCTCCCACACCCCTCGGCAATTACATACAAACACCACATCCTGCTCTATCAAAGAAACCTTGCAAGTCTAATCTTTGCAACACAGCTAAACCACCTCTCTTTGTAATCCCTGACAGTCATAATATCCAGCAGTTTCTCAATTCCCACCCCCACCCCCAATTTCACGTTCCCCTCCATGTGAGAAAGGGATTTTCTGTTTAAAGGAGTGGAGAACTAGCAATGGTGACATTTTCTCACACCAGCAGCACACTAATGCAGCTGTGCAGATTCTCATCCCCTTTTCCCTCCACGCTTCACCATTAACCCTGTCTGTGGTTCTTCCCACAGAGGCGCTGAAGTCTGTCAGCTTTAATATCCCTGTGCTGTCCAAGCCCTGAAATACTTTGCATTACCATATCCCTCATGCCTGCCTAGTGTCCCCTGAGCAGCGTCTTGGGTCACTCTGGAGTAGACAAAAATCAAAATGTTGGCATTGTGTTATGTAACCCACAAAGGAAACCCTAAATATCTGCCTACAGCAGGACTGCCCACAAAGTAACCTGGGATTCAAGAAATCTGTGTGTCATTTGATCTGTTTAAGCCCTGTCCCTGAAGATCCGATTAGATATCTCTCCTTCTCTGTTACTCCTCTGTTCTGTGAGCACTTGCCTCAGCAGATTAATACAAGCAGGCTTTTCTAGACAAGTAAATAGGAATAAACTACCATGTCCTTCAAAATCCATAAACCTGGGCTATGTTATGGAGTGGGTTGTGCAACTGGGCAAATATGAGATGCACAAGGCACTTCCTGGAAAAAACGATTGGAAACCTGCTGAGGCTCGTATCATCAAGCTGAAAGGTCTTAGACTGGGCAAAGGATGATGTCCTTTCCTCCTTCCACTCACTCTAAGGAATGGTGCATGGGGCAATGAGATTTTTCTTAATGCTTTTATTCCATTACAGTCCAGGAGCCTTTATTATGCATCAGAGTAACTCCCTCTGATATGCCACGACAATAAGGTTCACCAGACCATTCCTACCAAAGTTGCCAATGTCACCACACCAGACTGTAGGGTATCATTGCCAAGGTTCATTTCAGCATGCATAACAGAGAAGCAAGTTAGTCAGAAGAGCCCCTTTACCTTGGTGAGGAGAGCCAGCATTCACCCACCCTGAGTACTGTGTAGGAGATAAACATTTTGTTGCTTTTTTTGGTGGTGGTGTACAAAACATCTCTTAGAAATGCTTAAAGATGTATATGAGATGGCTGAGTATGGTTTACATAATATGTCCTGGCAAGGTGCCAGGACATATTATGTAAAGTGTTGATCTTTCCTATGTGTGAAATTGGATATAGAACAGTCAGTTTCCGCTCCTCCTTTCTGGCAACAGTCCCAGGCCCATGCACTTCCATATAATCTGGGTCCCTCATAGCAGAATAGCTGGCCAAGGTATCAGGAGGACTCAGAAACTGCAGTATTCCTATTGATGATGGCAGTTCTCTTTGCAAGAATCAAGGCTACATTCTTCCTCTTGTTCCTCCCATTCTTTTGTTTTGGTCAGCCTACACCTCCACTGCTGCGTTTTTCCATCTTGCTGGAGCCTTCAAACACGGTCTACCTCCGCTGGGACCATGATGAACAGGAGATGATGACATTTGAGCTGCAGGTCCATACAACTGGCTGGGTAGCATTTGGATTCAGCCCTCATGGAGAGTTGCCTGGATCTGACATTGTGATAGGTGGTGTCTTCCCAAATGGCAGCATCTACTTCTCTGTAAGTTGAAAACACTTCCCCTCCATCCTCCTTTGCTCCAAGTATATCAGCATGAAAGCATATGGGCTCAACTGAGTAAAGATAGATGTTCCGGGCCATTTGAAATCTTAGTTGGCAGAGCCTCTGACTGACAGACCAGAAGAGCCCAGGTCTTACACAGCTCCTGTGTCATGCCTGTTAGCCCCATGCAGCTACTTGAGATACCCTATGGTATCCCAGATGGCGATAGATGATGTTGTTTGGGCAAATAAACTGCTCTCATCTGAAAGTCCAAACCACAGCCAGAAGCAGTTGCATGTGACTGAAGCAATCACCTTCCACAAAGCTAGAAGAGGCTGCTTGGGAGTGTAACTTCTTATTCATCCAAACCAAACCAGAGGTCACTTCAGCCAGGAGTCAGATGTGAAACTCCCATGTGTTCCCTCATGAAGTTCTTCAAAGGTTAATTAATTGGCTTCCTTTGCATTAAGTGGAGATGTGTTCATCTCCAAAGGTTGCTTCTTTCTGACATTCTTAAATGTTTCCCTTAAGAATAGGCTAGACCTGCTGTTGTCTGTAAAGGCAACCGCTGAGGATAGATGCCTTATAACAGCTGTAGTTCAGAGGAACAAATATGACTGAAGATGTTAATTAAAAAAATGGTTGTGGGGTTTTTAGAGGTTTAGGGGTGAGGGTTTTTGTTTCTTTTAAATGTGAAAAATAAATAGGAACTTTGTTGTTGTCCAGAAACAGAAAGAAAAGGAGATTACACTGATAAAATGTTTACCAGTCACAGTGGTTTCAGTTTGTTCAGCTCTTTTCAGTTCCTTTTTCACACAACAGTAAAATATGTTTTGCATGAAATATGCCTTGATACTTGTCTAACACTTTGTGAACTTTGGAGGGGGTGAGGTAGCTAGCCTCACTTATGGTCATTAGCTGATTTTAAAACTGCTTTTGTAAGAGCTAGTTGTGAAATCTTGTTGTGGTTGTGACACGTACAGGGAACTTGAGTCTGTGAATGACTACACAGAAAAAAATTATGGTCAATTTAGAAGAAATAGTTGCTCTTCATTTTCAGTAATTATTTTCTTTTTAAAAGTGATTTTAAAAAGTAATTTAATTTCTCCCAAAAGAATATCCTGAAAGAAAAGTGTTTGGTTTCAAAAATATTAAGCATTACATTATGTTCAGCAGAGAATGTTTAACATTCTCAATGCTTTCCTGTATTCATAGCTGAAACTATTTTAGGAAATTGGTTTGGTCCCACGAAAGGTTTATGGGGTTTTTTTCAACTCTTTTACATATCAGAAAATGTTTTTTGTAATTCTTTTGCATATCAGAATATATCTCCCAATTGCTTAGGTTTGGAGATAGTCCAGTAAACAAATACATTCATGAAAACAAACATCTGCATCTGCTCAGTGCGCTGTACATCACATCCACTGAACCCATGGAACAGACAGTTTGAAGGAAAAGAAAAAATGTGCTAGTTACCACAAATGGGGTTTAAGTGGGATTTTCCTTTTTCATATCTCACTCTCACTCACACGTCCTTGTATTTTGCTTTCATTTTCCTCTTTACCACAATCATAACAAAGTAATTATCTGAGTAATGTCCAACAGGTGGAAAAACTAACTAAAAGGGTTTCTTTTCACAAAGGTGGGGGAATTCATTCAGCTGGTTACATTCATAAGGTATATTTAATTTCAAATATATTATCTCAAAGTTATTATGTCTGTGAAAGTTTTGTATGTCTGCAAATAATTTGCAGATAACTTATCTTGAATTCTGATTTAATGAAAGAGTGAAACAGATATTTCAAAGCAGAAGGAAAATAAAAGCTATGTTTTCAAACTATGGTATGTTCCTCTCTAAATCATGTGTTTGGGTTAGGGAAAAATTGTTTAGAATATTCTTAAAGTCCAAATCCATAGATAGATTCAAGAAGAAGAAAGAATATTAAATGATATACTGAGAAAATTATCAAAAGCTGAAGAGAGGTTTTGAAACAATCACTTAAAGGAACAGAGATGGTAGAAAAAATACCGGGAAGGATTTCACATAACAAATATTCTTCCTTGACCAGACTGTGGTCTGGTCAAATTTTTCTCTTCTCTCTTATGCCTCCAAAGTTTAGTATTGCAGCAAAACCTTTCAATGTAGCTTTTGACAGCTGTTCATTAGGGAGATTTTTGATTTATCACGTTTCAGGTTTCTCTAGGAGAGATTTTCATTCTGTCTGCAGCCCCTGCCTTCTCTTTTCAGGTCATTTGAACTCCTCTGCCAGAAAACTATAATGTGTTTTTCCAAGTCGGTCACCTTGGAGCTTTAGTCCTCTTGATCCTTCCTCCATTTCCACAGCTGTGTGTACAGTCCCACCCTTTCATGTCGTATTTTTGCAGCAGCAGTTATTGTGTCCTATTCTGCTCCTGGTGAGATTTCTATAGGAACTAGGCATTTAGATGTTTTTCAAACTCTGCATCATGTTTCTGTACATTTGATGATGTCACTCTTGCATTATTTGTCTTTTACACCATTTCTTTTTTTCATTATTTCTCATTTTTTGAGAATGAAATACCTTGATAATTACTCTGTTCCCACCAGCAGCACTTGGAAACATGACTTCGTGGTGTGTAGGAAGTTAAAGTTCTCTCTCTTGTTCTGACCACAGTTCTTTTTCCAGGATTGTCATTTGGTAGATGAGGTAACCCTTGAGGAAGATGAGAGCCAGGACTACCAACTGCTGTCAGTAATGGAGAATGAGACCTCCACCACCATGCTGTTCAAACGCCACCTCCAGACATGTGATGCGAATGATCTGGATATCACTGTAAGAAAGGCAGTTCCTCAAGCAACATCCTGAACAAACTTGCTCCCATATCCCACTGTATTCCCAGATCCCTCAGATCAGATCTGAGAATTACAGGTTTTTCTCAAAACAGTACAACAACAGGAATATAACAAAAATATGGAACTAAACAGCCACATCTATAAAGCCCGTTTCAAGGGCACTATTTTGATGTCATTGATGTTTTCTTAAAATGTTTTCCATCAAACAATTAGGAAGATATAAATCTCAAAATTTTCTCAAGTTGGAATACAGATCTTCAAATTTTTTCAATGTTTTTATGTATTGGTAGCTGAAACTATTGTAGAAAATAGTTTTGGTCCCACGAAAGGTTTATGGGTTTTTTTTCAACTCTTTTGCATATCAGAAAATATTCCAATTACTTAGGTTTTGTGATACTACAGTAAGCAAACACATTCATGAACACAAACATCTGCATCTGCTCAGTGGGATGTACATCACATCCCACTGAGCAGATGGAGCATTCATCACATCCATGGAGCAAACAGTTTGAAGGAATATGTATTAGTTATTGCAAATGTAGTTTAAGTGGGGTCTACAATCATATTTTGTCTACATTTCTATGTTTTTTCTTGCTTGCCACATACAAAAGAAAAATAATATGGCAGACAAAGTTTTTATTTGCCCAATATAAGGCAATATTTTGATAGGAATTATATTTAGGAAATTCAGAATACTTTGATAATTCAATCCTTCTCTTGGAGAATTCCATATTAGTATTGACTGACACTAAAGACTTGGCCAACCCAAATCCCAAATCAGTGTTTTAAGTCAGGGATTTTTTTTAAACATGCTTTGCCAATGTTCACAAGCACACTAATGCACGCAGTTTCAGATCTCTGAGTATACAGACATGGTTTACACTGTATTGCCTTGACTTGCATTACCTCTGGGTAAATCAGCATCATTCAAGGCTTATCCCACTCAAAAATATTTATCCAGAATTAGGTGGATAATTCTTTGGATTTTTCCAAAGTTCATATACATGTGAAGATGAGTGGTTACGCGCCTTTGTAGTCACCAAGCTTCTTAATTAGATTTATTAATTGGAAAAATAATATCCTATTCTGAATGGGAAGAATCTACAGAGTTCCATGACTACTACTGTTATAGAATCACAGGATGCTTTGGGTTGGAAGGAACCTCAAAGCTAACATAGTTCCAACCCCCTGACATGGGCAGGGACATCCTCCACTAGACCAGGTTGTCCAAAGCCCCATCCAACCTGGCCTTAAACACTTACAGGGGATTCCCCACCTGTCTGGACAGCCTGTGCCAGGGCCTCACCACCCTCAGAGTAAAGAATTTCTTCCTAATATCCTATCTAAACTGACCCTGTCCTCACATGATGAGGCAGATCCAAGCAGATCATTGAGCATATTCATGCTCAGCAGTAGCTGCCAATGGGGAACCAGAGGACAACAGCATTATTAGCTTTTTGTGTAAAAGTCCTTTAGTAATTCTTTGTAAAAATTGCCCAAAGCACACTAACCTTATATACAGATAAATGAACTACATCTACTTGCTCTAGGACATGCAAAGATCTGGAAGTCTGTTCTTTAGCACCATTTTTGGGATCCCACAGCTAGAACAGTATCTAAACACTCAGTATCTAAACATTTAAACACAAAGTGATGTCAAATCCTTCACAGCCTTTTTCCAGCTTTCTTTCATTTCATATACCAGTACTTTCAATCCACACATGCTTTAATAATGTTTGACAGTGTGTACAACTTTCCTTGTATCTTTTCTAGTCAGCACCTTCTCTTTGGGGAAAAAAAAAACAACATTATGCCTCTGTCAGACCAGACAAATCTTTTGTTTTAGGCTGCTCGCTTTCTGTCATATGTTCTGACATGTCTGAGTGTCTGAGTATGTACTAAGTACACACAGTCTCATTATTTCATGTAACTTGTAATTGTGGTTAGTATGTGGATAGCATTTTAATACATGTGCAGTGACATAAGGCATGTGATGTGGGGTGAATAGCTGTATGTGTGGTTGATGAGAAGGAATGAAGGACATTTCCCAATTAATCCCATTACAGGTGGACACAGCACGTCTCATTACTGCTTTTGGCACTGATGACACAGTGCAATTCTTTGAGGGCCAAAGATTTTTCAAATCTCTTTTCCTGATGAGGTACAGAGGACCATCTGACTCAACTGATCCCAAAATATTCTACACCTATGACCTGACAATGAGCAATGTAAGTATTAGATAAAAGTGTTACTTGACATGTTAAAAAATAAATTCCCTTTCTTTGCAAAGTTGGTCATGACCATGCTGAACAGGTTGAAAAATGGACATGACTTATCTTGGAAACATGCAGATAGAAATGGCAAGAGTGGGAATGAAGTGAGAAAGGAAGGCTTGCTGTGTGGAGACCAAAGGGATTACTTGTTAGGAAAATGTTGTAGAGTGTAGCCTGTCCCCTGGACTAGAGTTTAAGGAGCCAAACACAGGCTGTGGAGCTACTGAATTGCAGTATAATTATTAACTCAGGCATTTATGTGGTCTTGTTCCATTCATATAGACTCATGTGAAAATAACTACAATATACTGAAGATATTTACTGATTCCTACCTTAGTTTCGTGGGAACTACACAATACCACAGAGAAGTAATGGGTTTATGTTGAAATGCTCTATGACAAGTCTGTCTAAGAGTTCAGAAAATGCAATGCACACTACTGTGCACACTGCCTCCAGTGCTAATTTCTGCAGCATCTCAGTTTCAGACATAAGGATTTGCCAGGAGAGCTGGAGCCCCTCGTTAGCATCACCTTGTGGTACGTGCACCACCCCTGTCAAACGGAGTCCAAAAGAACCAGCTCAGTGTGGTATTGCATTAACACCTTCCCTCTCTGAACAGCATCGGCCCACACAGGCAGCACTCACTCAAGATGAAGCAGAATCTGCTGATCAGTGTGGGCAATATTCCATAGTAAAAAGGGACACTATTTTTATGATCCGTGGGATTAGTGCTATCATGTGTTGTGCTTATGGCTCCAGAAAACCAGCAATTAAAAATGTTGGTTGAACTGGGTGGATATTTCCTGTGGTCAGTTCATGTTGTAATAGACAAATTAGTAATGCAACTCCCTTTTAAAGCAGAACATAACTAAACTAAAGTTTAGTTAAACAAAATGAAACAAAACAAAATGAAACAAAAAACAAGCCAGAAAAAATCTGGAAGAAAAAAAAAGTAAGACCTAGTGGAGCTGACATGTCTGCCATCCACCAATGCAGCCTCATCTTCTCATCTCCCTCACTGTCACCAAAAAACAGGCAGTCGCTTGCCAAATGCACCATCCTTCCTGCCCCCTCCAGTTCTGGGTCTTGTTCTCTTAGCACTTGGCTTCTCCAATTCCCTGTGCATGTTGTTGAGTTGCCAGGGGAACCTTCAGGTGATTTGTGTGTCTGTTTCTTTTTCAGTTTTCTGTTCCAGTACAAGAAACAAAATATGCCTGTACCTTTATCCCACTGCCCATGGTCAAGCAGAAGCACCATATCTACAAGGTAAAGCTGAAGGCTCTATCACTGGGGAGAAAACAGTACAGGACACACTTGCTCCTTCAATTACATGTACAAGTCTGTCTTTTACAGTATAAAAGATATATATTTTACTATAAATTTGGGAGCATCCCATCTGTCCTTCACTGGTATTGGGATAAGACAGCCAATTTTTCTGCTGTGCTGAGATAAGCTCTCACTTGTTTCTAGCTTTAGAAGTACCTTTATCCTTATGTACATCATATCTGAAAAAACTTGCTACAAGACTGCCTCAGTGTAGTGAGCTCAGACTGTGCAACTTACTTGAATCTTTGAGAGCAAAGGGAGCCTCCAGAATTTTCTTTATTTGAAAGAACTTTTTCCTTTGTCCTTGGAAATTGCTAAGAATATTTGTATAAAAAACACAACTAACATTTTTCAGTCCTGTTTTCAAGACTGTATACACAAAAAAAAAAAAAAAAAAAGAAGATCAGAGCAAAGAAATAGGAGCTTTCCAAAGCAACCCTAGCTTGCTTCTCAAATTAAAGTAACTTTGCTTCAACCCTTCTTAGTTTCCTGGGTGTTGAAGGTTTAGAAACAGATGTTCCTCTGCAATGGCATAAAGCAAAATTTCATAAAGAAGATTTTGCATGGACTGGAAAAATATAATTTAACAGGTAATCCTACAGAACAAACTCAGGAGTTTTACTCAGTTCTTGTGGTAACATCAGTATTTTGAGAATGACCTCTTCATTATTGGTAAAAAGTTATTGGCAAGATTTATTTTAAGAACAATATTGATGATAGTACTTTTGACACAACTAAGGGGAGCAGTGAATTACAGTGAAATAGATCAAGGTCCCTCTTCTTGCTTTGCAGTCAAGATAAATGTGTACACAATAAACTATTTACTAGTCTGGAACCACACTGCTTAGCATAACAGATCAAACAGACAACCCTGTAACTCTGATTAAGGAGAAGTGTTTTTAGAGGAAGATGAAAATCTCTGCTGAGTATGTACCAAAATAAGTAGATAAAGCATCATCCTATTTATCATCCATTTTATGAACCAGATTAGTTTCTCGATTAAGCTATGCTTAAATGCTTTTTCCACTTGCCTGGGAAAGAAATACTTCAGGGCTGACAATAACCTTTTTTGACTGCTTCTTTTGGTTGCAGTTTGACCCTGTAATAACACCCCACAACATAACGTTGGTTCATCATATTCTTGTTTATGCCTGCGACAACGCCAGTGTGTTACCCAGTGGCATAGATGATTGCTATGGAGCCAATCCAGATTTCTCCCTGTGCTCCCAGGTGCTAATGGGCTGGGCTGTTGGAGGAGAGGTGAGCTTGCGGGACCCATTTCTTCTTATGAACAGTCCTACCCTTGTTCTCAGCTTGTTCAGTAAGACCCCACAGTCCTGCGGGGCAAAACATACAGGAGGAGTTTCCTTATGCTGTCCCCACTTGATTCTACTCCTGCTGCATCAGGCAATGCTGGCAATTTCTACCTAGTTGTCAATACTCTGTGTGTATTTTATTATCTGCATTAAACAAATTTTACAAGTCACATACTAAGGCTTTCAGTTCTGACGTTTTCATAATGTTGTCATTAATTTCACAAAATTCTCTTTGTGCTGGTCTTGCATAGCATAAAGAANCCCACACCCCACCATTGTCTCTGCCTTTTCAGCAGACTAAAATTAAAATTTCAGTGAAATTGGTTCCTCTGGGTGGCCTAGTAAGTGCTGCACAGATTTTAGCATCTATCTTCTGCCTTCCAAAGCACAATGTATTTTGCATTTCTGTAGTGTGCAAGTACATGGGAATGGAGAGAGGAAGTAGATGTTTTAGACAAAACCCTTATACTAATTTTATCTGGATTTTATAAGTGAAAAACAAACTTTGAAAATTCTTCCTTGTTCCAATTCAGAAGGAAAAAGAATTTGGGCTGGCAGAATTTCCCACATTTTATTTTCTAACAATGTCAAAATAAACATTCAGAAATATTTAGCAAGAAAATAAAAACTTTCTTTTTGTAATTTTTCAATCAAGAAAAAACAGAAAATAATTATAAAATAACTACCTCATATAACTGTATTCCTCCTCTTCCTCTTTAGTCTTACCAATTTCCGGATGAAACTGCAGTTTCCATTGGGACACATTGGGACCCTCAATACATTCGACTAGAAATCCACTACAGCAATTCTGAGCTGTTACCAGGTGGGTAAGACTGGGCAGTTGTGTGACAAAGAACATTTTCAGGATGGAAGTCTCAGACCTCATCTACATGCCTATTAGAAATGAGCTTCTCTATGAATTCCTTTCATATGCTGCTCAGTGCAACCTTAAGGACAGTAAGAGTTGACCAGACTGGGCTGCCATTCAGGCTAAACTTTAACTTTAGAAGAACAGATATTTATACCTGATTAAACTAGATGATCTTGCCATCAAAACAGCTAAGCACATCTTTCTGCTATGATACTACTGGGAGTGTTTGAGAAGACATCAAGGAAATCAGGAAATGAATATCATGGAGAAAATTTGCAGAGTGGGAAGGTGCAGAGTAGCTGCGTGAGTATTATATGTATCAAGAGTCAGGATGAAGTTCTGGGAGCTTAAGAATACCACCTCAGGCTTCTACCTTGACCTCCAACACTCACTCCTTATGATAAGCAGTTAAGAATGTCACCATGCTATTTGGTATTACAAGTGGAAACAAAACCATGGAGTCACTTTATGGGATTCACCTGAGACTTCTTATAATTTGTGACTGTCCACAAACTGTGGTGGGGATGGAGACACTTTATGTGTTGATGCTTTAGGCCCCACTTATGGTGTTTCTGGAGTTACTGCTGAAGGAGTGGTAATTTCTCTTTTACAGGATTGATGGACAGCTCAGGGGTACGAATCTACTATACACCAGAGCTACGGAAATATGATGCAGGGATTCTTCAAGTAGGCATCTTACCCTTCCCTGTGCATTTCATTCCTCCTGGAGCAGAGGCCTACAGATCATATGGCCTTTGCAATTCCAGCCAGTTTGATGAAGTAAGTGTTGGGAAAGTTATATAAATCCTTCTTGATCTTTCCCATTTCATGTTTTCTCCTTGCTCTACAAAAATCATTTGGTGCAGGGTGCCCTCTTAGCCTCCATTTCTGCGTGTTGAAATACGGATATCTGTTCCAACAGATATTTGGTCTAAGAGCATTAGCAAAGCTGTGTCAGCATGTCAGAACCATGGCTCAAATACCTATTCACTCCATCTAAGTGAAAGGGAATCAAAGCTCAAGCCCAAGGGATGTAGTGACTTCTCAAGAGCTCTAAGCAAACCTTCTCCACCACATGAAAGAGGCCTTCATCCCACCATAGACATGTGGTACTGGTGCAGGAAGGCAGATACCAATCTGGGAGGATGTGATGCTATCTCTCAGGTCAAAAAGTTACTTGTAGAGCAGAGACCTAACATCCCCCAATACAAAGCAAAGAGACTGATAACAATAATCAGTCTCAGGGGAGTGTGGGATCCAGGGATTTTATCCTCTCCAGGACTGCTAGATTGCTGCTTTCTCCTTCTTCTGGCCCAGCCAGTGCTGAGGTTGGGGTGAACTCCAAAAATACAGGCACTCCCCACTCCACCCAAACACACACTCAGAGAGCAGGACACAAAAAGATCAACATAGAGAGGAGTACAGCCCTTTGACATGCATAAGGAAATAAGTTTAAATCTCCTTTTAAAAACAATGTAAGCTGACACTTACATGAGTTCCATCAAGCTTTTGACTTGATGGGCAGGTCTCAAACATAGTGCTGAGCTCTGTCAGCTAGGCTTTGACCTACTTCATTTTGAACTGCAGATGAATGGGATGCTGGTTCCAGACCTGCATATCTTTGCCTACTTGCTTCACACCCATCTGTCTGGCGTAGGAGTGAAAGCTGCTCAATACCGGTAAGAGAAGGGAACTCACAGTATTGCTATAAGATCAGTCCCTGACTTGGGCTAGACTGCATGAGAATGATGTCATCAGTTTAGCCTCCATCTGTCTGTCAGTGCACGAGACTCTGATGGTTTCTGTATTATAGTACAAAGAACAAGCTCCTAGGAAAAGAAGGGTCAGCTCTGAAGATAGCAGAAAACTAGGACTGTGCCCCCTGTCAAATAAAACGGGTCCAGGCAGTGAGGTCAAGCACTGGACTGCTGCTCATCCACACTAGTCAGCTGCTAGACAGTGCCCTTGCGTAGCTTTGTTCTACTAATTAGACTCACCCTGCAGCTACATGGTCATAGTTCTGGAGACTGTGTGTACCAACCAGTTCCCATGGGCTGCATGGACAAAACTTTACAGTTTGGCTTCCTCCACCCTCCTCCCACACTAAAACTTTAGCATCTTTACACCCCCTCTGATCATACCACAGACCATGCAGCATGAATTTTCAGTTTCAGGCTACAAAATAGCAAATAATGGTCTGCAGCATAACGTTTGGACGCTACTGCAGACACTTAGAATTTGAGAAAAAAACCCAAACACAACCACTCCCACCCTACCCCCTCCCACCCCCCCCCCCCCCCCAC
>VXBZ01007004.1:44964-82138 GCA_013399135.1 Heliornis fulica | reverse complement strand
CCAAAACCCAAACTAACAAAAAATTGTGCTGGACAGTCTGGAAAGTTTGGCAGTGAGAAACCTTATGGAATTCATCAAGGACAAGTGTGGAGTTCTTCACCTGGACAGGAATAACCCCTTGCAGAGGTACAGGCAAGGGATTGATCTGTTAGAAAGCAGCTCCACAGAAAGGAATTTGCAGTCCTGGTGGACAAAACTTTGATGATGAGGGAGCAGTGTGCCCCGTGACCAAGAAGACCAATATAATCCTGGGCTACATTAAGAAAAGTGGGATCAAGAAACCAGGTGAAGGGAGATTCTCCTGCCTCTATACTCTGCCCTGGTGAGACCTCATCTTTATTGAGTCCAGTTCTAGGCTCTCTGGTTCAAGAGAGATAGGGAAATACTGGAGAAAGTCCAGCAAAGGGCCACAAGCATGATTAAGGGAATGGAGAATCTCTCTTATGAGGAAAGGCTGAGGTATTTGAGTCTGTTCAGCCTGCAGAAGCCTGAGAGAAGATATGATCTATGTGGTATATGATTCTATGATTTAGTCCAAGGATGCATCAAAACTCCAACTGCTCCATACTTCAGGTATAAAATCAATCTCCTTTCAGGTTTCTAATTTCAGAATAACCCAACAAGAGCCAATCACCACATTGCAGACAGTTAAAGGAAGGCAGAGACTTAGGCTCCTGGCCAGGAGTACCACAAGGATTTGTGGGCTTGGTGCCTTGATGCACTTGCAGTGTGCACTGTAGATGTACTTAGCAAGATCTAAGTAATCTTAGAAGAAGCAGAGCTCAAGCATAGAAGAGATCAACTAAGAATCACAGTATCACTTGGGTGTGAGGAGACCTTCAAGATCATTGAGTCCAACCACAGACTAATCTGCATCTACAAGGGAGGCCCTAAACCACCTGCCTAGTCTACTAGGGTGAGAGAGGGTTTTTTTGTTTAGAACAATGTTTTGAAATGCAAGTGTTGGACTTCTTACTCTTGGGATACCAGACTGTCATCTGAAAGGTGAAAATTTCAAGACACAACTGCTGACATGTAAAAAGTCTATATTTGAACTACGGGGGTTAGGTGTGAAATTTCCTGTATGTTTGAACTGAATGATGCTGAAAGTACATTCTGTTACTTATGGTATGAAAAAGATCAGGCATGACTTCTGGAGGGGATTTTTCTTGGCTTTGTTTATTTAATTCAGGAATTGGTAATTCTACACCCCTCCCTGGAAACATTATAACTTTCTCCCCTTGTTTGCCTTCCTCAGGAATGGTGAGCAGCTGAAGATCATCTGTGAGGACAATAAGTATGACTTCAGACTGCAAGACATTCGGGACATGAAAGATATCCTCATAATCAAACCAGTACGATCCTTCCCGGGGATGTAGCCATAGGTGGGCAGGCTGGGGAGGTGGTGAGCATCCAGAGGCGTTAGAGCACATTGACATATTCTGACCTTTGCTCTACCTCGGGCTGTCGTCCATTGTTTTCAGACGGTTTCCTGATTCCCCACGTTGTGAGCAGTTGTTTTGTGTGCTCTGCTTGTACCGCTCCTGACGGTGTGATGTGCTCTGTTCCCTAGGGAGATGAGATCCTGGTTGAATGCACATTTCAGACACTGGATCGATCAAAGATTACTTTTGTAAGTTGTTTTTTTTTAATACCTACAAAACTTCCATTGCTTTTAAAATTACTTTATCTCCGTTAAAGTCTTGTGGGCTGTAAGATCTCTCTTCCCCAAGCAAATATGCCCCTTACAAAAGCTTCTTGCATCAGACACAGTATCAGAGATATTCTGAGGCATGTCTTGCATAGCTGCTCCATGGTTGGAGAGCTGCACTCCAGCAAGACCCTCCTGCCATAGACTTATGAAGTGTTTCCAAAGCTATGTTGGATCTAATACCATACAATATAATTCTTGTCCAAAATGTCATGTGCTAGCAAGGAAGTTTGTAACCAAGTTGCTTTTAAATCATTGAAAACTTGGTTTTAGAGAACAGGCAGAAATCAAATATAGAAACTGATGTGATACGTCTGCAGATCCGATTTAGACTTCTCAAAATAGATGAGAAGACACTTTTTTAAGTTACTCTTGTTCAGATCAGACATTAGTTTTGCAGAACTTCCTGTGTTCCTATAACAACTATTGTTATATTCTAGCTTCATAGTTTCATCACTTCATAACTGCACATGCCATGCAGAGCAGTTAATGACATTATTATACTTAGAAAAGTGCACATCAAACTGAGATTTGATTTAAAGAGTTTGATATTCACAGAGAATAACACTGTTTGATTTGTTTGGGCCCATTCTAAAAGTAGGGAAGAACTGAAAAATTCTGATCTGGATGTCACACTCCATTAATACTCTGAATATTTTAGTTTAACTTTCCAAAGTTTTAGATTTTGGGATCTTGCAGATTGAAATAAAAATATGGTAGTTTTCCTGAAGGAGAGAATTAGTAGATTTAGGTTATAAAAGTGTAAAGCAATCTATTAATCAGATCCTTGTGAGGATACTTTGATTATCTGTTTCTAACGCTCAGACAAGGAAATCAGTATTTTTTTTTCCCACCAGACAAGGTCTGCATGTGCTATCAAGAAGTCTTTCCTGAGGAGAAATACTCTCCTTGTTGTGTCTCAGCAAAGCTCCGAGTCATCCTTGTGTCTTTGCAGGGTGGGACAAGCACCATGAATGAGATGTGTCTCACATTCCTCTTCTATTATCCTCGTAACAACATCTCCAGTTGTATGGGCTACCCTGACATTTTGTATATTGCACATGTACTCAAGCAGGATGCCTCAGAGTGAGTCCTGAATCAATATATTTCTGGAAGTAACAGAGCAAAATGTAGCCAGGAAGAATGGCAAATGGAAAAGATAATGAAAATTAAATGTTACTGATAGGGAAGAAAGAGATATGTACCTAGATATGTCAAGTTGAACTTCCTTGTTGAGGGAATCTATCAACAATCTATTAACAATCTCCCCCTTCATCTTTTTTTCCCTTCCCCCCTCCCCCGTCACACCCCTCCCCCTTTATCTTCTCACTGTAGTTAATGGTTGGAATTGATCTTAAGGGTCTCTTCAACATAATAGATTCTATTATTTTATTATTGTATTTCTGTCTTCACCTCCCCATTGCCCCTTACTCTTTCCCCAGTGCACTGGAAGGAATGATGGTCATGGACTTTGTTGACTGGGACAACAATACTGTCAGAATTGCAGAGAAAGCAGCCAAGGAGGCAGATCAAGTAGTCATTATTAAAACCATTAATGTAAGTCCCCCTTCTGAACAACTTGTGGGTGGGGAAGTGGACATGGCTCTGACATGCTGAGAGCAAAGTATAGCTGTGAGATACAGCCAACACACAACATACCAGGTAACACCAGCTATTAATATCTTCTCTGTGGCTATAGAAACTGAAAGAGATTACTTGAATTATGAATTCCTGTCTCTTAGGCTGAAGTTGCAAGTAACTATCCAAGACATCTTTAGTCATCACTTAACTTTGAACTACAAAGAGTAAAAATTATTTTCCAATGTGTCTTGGAAATGTAACAGGGCCTAGGAGCTAATGCCATGGCAGGTCATTTTTTGGAGGAATGAGCAATAAAATAGTGCTGAAGGTCCCTCAGACAACATGCAAGCAAAAGGAGTTAGGATAATCCAGAAATTCCATGTACAGGGAACACAGCACTTATTTAACGATTGAATGTCAGTGCATCATTCTGGTTACTCATCTTAGAGGTAAATTGCAAGTAACATCTCTTAAATTTTGAGAAAGAATGAAAATTCCATCTTCTTCTCCTCTCTCAGAAAGCTCTTCTGCTGTCAGAGGGGAGACTCGTGTCCTCACTTTCTCTGAGATGGCTAGTCATGCATCCAGACAGCAACACTGACTAAAACACTTCCAAAACTTGCAGTTATGCTGCAGGCTGGTGCCTTCCATTTAAAAAAGCATGTCATGTAATTTTATTTATCCCTCTTTCCTTCCATCCCCAGGAACTTCAGAGAAACGAGAGTGGTCTAATCAGAGACATTGGCATTGCAGAGCAGGCTGCCTGTCACAATATTTCTCGACACCTCTCCCTGTCGGGTCTGAAGGCCACTACAAACGGACGTTTGACCACAGGATACACTTCTGAGTCATCAACCACCAAAGAAACTGTTTCATTTCCTCTTGTTTATCTCACAGTTAGTGTTTGTGTGGCTTATCTTCACCTCTGAGTATAGGAAGTGAGGGACAGAATACCAGAACAGACCACTGGCATGCTCAAGAAGGCTCTGTCCTTACTACTTGATAGCAGGGTATTCCAGATTTGATAGCTAAACATACAAGATACTTACAGAATAGAAACTTTGCCCCTCTTTGGAAGAAATATATTCAATGGGCATTGACATTTATTTTATTTTATATTCATTAAAAATGTTTCTTTAAATAGTTTGTTAAAAATCAGAAGAGCAATGCTCTGTAGTGCAGTAAAGGAATACAGTCATCTCTTTAACAGATGATGCTTTGTTATTAAATCCAGAGAGCTTTCCTAGATGGGTTACTATGTATATTTTCTCACAGTCATTTCAGTAATAATTGTCTAGTGTCCAACTGTCTACATGCTCCCTGTACTTAGGGCAGTGTAGGAAACTAGGCCCCTTAGATTTTAAATACTGTGATTGATTCTAAAGCTAGTTCTGCCATATCTGAAAAAGACTCCATGGCAGGGAATTTTCAGGCTGATTGCCAGTTAACGAGGCAGTGACTTGGTACTGAATGAAAAGTAGACCTTATACACTGTCATAAAACAAATCTATGAGTCTAGCTTTTAGCTAAACTATTTGCTGTTCTCTTTTCTTATATCTCGTCCTCAATTATAGAGGAGAATTAGAAGAGCAAATCTCATTAAAATTAACATCTTTATCATCATACTGACTCTTACAAATTTAAAATTTCATACACATTTTCTCCCCACATTCCCCAAGGCAGAGTTTCTGCTTCTTTTGACAGTAGTCAGTAAAGCAGGTAAAATCACCCTTGATCTTTAAAAGCAAACATCACAAAACACAGTTATTAGGAGGATAACTTATCATGAGAGGAGATTCCTTCCTAAATGAGCAGATGATGAACATTTTCAGCTAGTAATTATCGTGGATTGGAAGAGACCTTTAAGATAATCAAGACCAACCAGAGCTTAACCCTGCCTAGTAGTAAAACAGAAACACAGAATAAAAAAATATTTGCCTTGAAGGCACGGTTGTGAGGAGAATCCCTGAGATTTCAAGAGAATCATCCACACAATCCGAGCTGTGCCCCAAGTAAAACACATATTACTGAGATCACTCAGTGGCATTATCTTGCTTCATGACATGCTCTTAACCCTTAGTAAACATTTTCCCCTTCAAATTCTTTTGGGAACATATCATATTCCTTCTTACTCTCAGTGTAGCCTCAGAAAACTGGAGAGAGCAGTGAGGTGGCCCTTCAGCCTCTTCTCTCCAAACTAGAGGCCTCAGCCACTCTTCAGGGGACGTGTTTTTTGTCTTTCCACCAGGCCTGTTGCTCTGCTCTCAACATATAGAAGGATCTTTACATTCTTCTGAAATGGTGGGGCCCTGTGTTGTTTTTGGCTGGCATAGAATCAATTTTCATCATAGTATCTAGTAGAGGGCTTTGGCATGGATTTGTGCTGGTAATACAGGCATGTTTTTGTTACTGCTGAGCAGGGCTTACACAGAGCTAAGGGCTCTTCAGTTGCTCATCCCACCCCAACAGTGAGTGGGCTGGGGGTGCTAAGGAGTTGGGAGGGAACAGAGTTGGGACAACTGACCCCAAATGATCAATAGGACATTATATAACATATCATAGAATCATAGAATCATAGAATGATTAGGGTTAGAAGCGACTCCCAGAGGTCATCTAGTCCAACCCCCCTGCAAGAAGCAGNCAGAGTGATGTTATTTGTCTTCCCAAGCCATTTTTAGATGTGGTGGAGCCTCGTTCTCCTGGAGATGGCTGAACATCTGCCTGCCCATAAGGAGAAGGGAATGAATTCCTTGTCTTGTTTTGCTTGTGTGCAAGGCTTTTGCTTTACCTATTACACTGTCTTTAATTCAACCTGTAGGAATTCTCAGTTTTGCTCTACAAATCCAAGGGAGGATTGGATAGATTAGATAGCTTGGATATCAGGGGGAAGTTCTTCCTAGAAAGAATGGAACAGGCTGCCCAGAGAGGTGGTGGATGCCTCAAACCTGGAGGTGTTCAAGGCCAGGTTGAATGGGGCAATGGGCAAACTTGTCTAGATCCAGGCCTGGAGGCTGGTGGCCCTGCCTGTGTCCAGAAGGTTGGAAATCAATGATCCTTGGGGTCACTTCCAGCCAAGATCATTCTGTGATTGTGTGATTCTGGGAGGAAGGGAGGAAAGTGGGGTGGAGTGAGTGGCTACGTGGAGCTTAGCTGACAGATGGGGCTGAGCCACGATAGGCCCAGCACTGCACACAGTGCTCAAGGAGAGGCCATAACAACACTGAAGTCAGCGAGATAATCCCCTGATTTGACTGTCTGTTTCTGCTCTGTTTGATCCTCTCCCTTCCAGGTCATGCATTAAAGTGTCTCTTTTCAAAGCACAAAGAGGGGCACTGGAGACAGGGTGTCAAGGCTTGGGAACTCATAATTCTCCTATGATACAACCACTTCCCAACACCAAGGTCATGGCATTACAGATAAGATGCTGCTATCAGAAGATCAATTAAATGTAGATTTCCCTTCCGATTACGAGCATCTATATAACAGAAAGAAGAAAGAACTTCCTCCTGAATGTTAGAGAGGGGCGGAACTATGAATCATCTTCAGTCCAGAGAACCACTTTAAAAACTGTGGCAGGAGTCAAAAGGGAGAAAGGGGAGCAAAAATGTCTGAAAATCTCATTTATTCTGATTTGAACTTCACTGATTCAACCAGGCCTCAACTACAGAAGGTCACTGATGTCCAAGGTAGGTCCGTCAGTCTGCGTTGAGCTTTCTTTGTGTTCTTCAGCCTCTCTCCCATGTATTTTGCAAGAGTGCTGTGGAGCCCACAAACCCTTAAGAGGATAAAGAGAATATGAGAACCAGTGCTGTAAAAAATGCACAGGTGGGGTGTCTATATAAGTATTTTTTTTACAAATAACAACAACAAAAATAAAAGAGGGATGGCAGAAGTGTAGTTTAACTGATTATCTTTAATTTTCATTCATTAAAATTCAAGCGTGAGTGAGAGTTCCTTGTGTGATACTAAGAGCAGCTTCTCTCCATTTAGGAGATTACTCCAGAGCTGAACATCCATCAGTCCTGCCCCAAGCGCCTTCTCAGGCTACAGGCTCTGATTCCTGCAGCAAAGCCATCACGAGTTGGAGGGTCTGTCTCACACAGAGCCTGCTCAGGCTTGCTGAGCAGAGTAGGCCTTGCTTTGGGGAGTCTTCCTCCTGGCTGCGTCTGCGATAACTACCGGTTTAATAAATAAATAAGGCACAAAATGCCTCATGTGTAGATAGAATTGCATTTAATATAAATACCTTTACAAAATTCTAACCTATTTGATCACTTCATTCATGCACACTGTTTCCCAGGGATTATGTGTGTTTTACAGAAAGGGGCTCAAGCACTTGCTCTGGCTCCATTTTTCACCAGTTTCCACTTATTTCAGTGTTCAACAGTAGATTTCCTGGATTAAATGCCATGTTTAAAAAGGAATTAGATTAATCCCATAAGCAAGAAGGATGCAGTTACACTAATGGAAGACATGAGCTCTCTATGGTGACAGAAACAAAGGGTCAGCACTGGTTGCCACAATGACTTTTCTAAAACTGCAACATCCTCTTTCTTGCCTTCTGACCTCTTTTCTTGTGTCCCCATTCTTTCCTTTCCCACATGCTTTCTTCCACACTCTTGTATTAACCATCTTCAGAGGTTAGAAGCCTCTTAACTTTTCATGCTCTCTCATGAACGTGTAACCCTTACCAGTTTAACATGATCTGCAATTTTCAGGTTTCCTTCAATGTTGTAGCTATTCTCACCATTTATATATGAACTGAGACAATCAGACATTCTTAGACATGTCCCTCTGCTTCTATTTCCCTCCTCTGTTACAGTCTACACTGAAACTAAACCTGGTCTGTTTCTCACTAGAACAAGTCTTCTAAGGTCTGAATGAAACTGTCAACAATATTATTCAGTGTTAAATGGAGTCAAGCGAATCGCTCATGCATTAGTCATTTTTCATAATTTAAGTCATTTTTGATCCATTTGTGATGTTTCTCAACTTCTTATGTTATTTTTGCCTGGTTTTAGGTCAGATATATGCAGAAGTGAAAGTGAAACCACAAGACACCTCTGCTGCAGTTAGCTACACATCGTCTGGTGAGTTTTTAGGGATAGGAATTTAAATGTTAAGAGGAGACAGTTTGCTATTTCCCAGAAATGCAATCATATAAGACCATATGGAATACGAAAGGATAATTGTCTACTTTCCATATCCAGAGCAGGGGGCAGTTTGTGTGTTACATGCAGCTGTACACTTCCTGCCTTCACTGGTGTAGGGATACAAGGATGTTTTGGGCCAGACCAAGAATACACCTAGCCCAAACTCAGGTCTCCAACAGTAGGCATAGGTGAACAACTAGAGGTGAATAAGAAGAGTGTAGGTGTATATGATACTGTCACATCCATGCTTCAGGATCTGCACATCTGAGACAGATGTGTTTTTATATATGCTCTCGTTGTATTTCTCTTCTACAAACTTGTTCAATATCCCTTTAGCCATATATACAGACCTGATTTCTATAATGTCCTTTAAGGTGGGTATTCACAGTTCTTTTTAACATCCCACAAAGAACCTGCTGCATTTTTAAACTCTGAACTGACCTTTTAGTTTCAGGTGATGTTCCCTGAAAGAGACAATAAGCAGCCAAACCCTATCCAAAGTCCTCATGACACTCAGAATTTCATATAACTCATATTCATATATTTCATATCACTCTGACATAGCCTTTTCTTAGCCACCTCTTTTCCATACTGCACAAGTATACCCTACACATATATCCCTGCACACATACCCTAGCCTACACCATCATTTACTGCTTCCCTTCAATGAACTTTTTCCCTACACTCTTTTTGAAAGAGTAATAAAAGTGCATGCACAAATGAAAAGAAAGGTGAATCATGGGTCTCTAAACCATGTCGTAGAAAAAAAACTCATCCCTGATTCCTGTTTATTTTCCTTCTGAATAATTGCAAGTGCATAGAGTTATAGAATTATAATGCTAGGAGATATTAAAAACAAATGCGTGTGAATGGTCCTGAGCAACTTGTTCTAGCTGACACCGCTAGATCAGGGAAATCAGATTAGGTGATCTGAAAAGGTTGCTTCCAACCCAAATGATTCTGTGACTGTGTGGTCAGGGAGGTAGATCCAAGGTTCAAAGATCTCCTCTAGAACTTAATTTTTTTTTAATGAACTTTATGTTTGTTACCTTCTAATCCTTGGGTGCAAAGATAGCTTTAAAAGTGGGATTATAAAGCAGCATTAGTAATAGAGCTAGCTTTCACCTAATGTCTCTTGGAATCTTTTATTATACCCACTTTTTCAACTGGGCTACACATCTTCCAGTTCTGGCTGCTCTTCACAAGGAACTTTCTTAAAGTGGAAGATGTACCCAGTTCTTACTCAGTCAACCCTGATAAAAAGGATTAATTTAATTCTCTACTATGTTCTTATCTTCTTAGTGCTTCCTGGATAGCCTTACCCTCCATTGGCCTACAGATCTCCTACAATGTAACATCTCTTATGTCTGGAGACATGATGTGTTTGAAAACACATGTTTAAAGTCTTCTTTATCAAGTTCTTTGCTGTCTAATTATCTAATTATCTAATTGTCCTTATCTATAATTCTATATATAATCTTTGATCTCCCAGGCTTTGTCACACTGACTTTTTTCTTCTTTTAATGTCAACAGGCATGGAAAGTGTACCATCTGCTTTAAATGCTGTGTAAATTTCCTTTTCCCTGTTCCCAGATCATTCTTAGTAGATAACTTGTATTGACATTGAGTTGCCAGGATGTGGTCAATTGTACATAGCCTGCCAATGCAGGATTTAAGTCTCTCTTAGCAGTTCTTTTTAGCTGTTTCCTTTAGTTCCCGTCTTTTTCCCATTAGCACTCTATTTTTCCTTATGTGATGATTCTCTTCCTTTTAACTGCTTTCTAATATACTTAGCGTATTGTTTGGCATGTCAGAAGCCACCCATTTTCAGGTATATGAAATATGAATATGAGTTCAGGGTGGATTTCCCATCTTCTGTTTCAGACCTATAGTCTATGTGTAGAAGCAGCTGTGCCATAGCTGTTGTTTGCCTCTTAACACTGTATTTTCAGTGACAGGTTTGCATTTTATGCTTGATTGTTTCTACACTCTGATGCTCCAAGGAGAGGTTTTCTAGTCACACATATCGGTAGTCATCCTATACTGCTCTTGAGCCTTGGTCAGCTTCTTCCCCTTCTCATTTTTACTTTACTTTAATAAGAGCAAGCTGACAGGAGCTGAAGGCTCCTGCCAGCTTGCTCTTATTAAAGTTACTTAAAACCTTATAGCTGTTGCATCCAGTGGCTTGACTTGGTTATAGTGAAGGTGAAATCTGTTCCTCCAGAGTGTTTGGACACCCTGCATGAGATGCATCCCAAATTCCTGAAGAACTGGAAATCTGGAATCCACGTTCTCATTCAGTTGCTTAAATGCTGCCTTTTCATTTCCCTACAGTCCTACAAAGGACCATTTCTGGAATTAACACCTTGGGATTCCTGACCACCAAGCTTCTTCCTACAAGCTTACAGTTTGCTACTAAACTTTTCTCCACCCTTCCCCTTCACTTTGCTCACTACATGGACTGGTACATCAGTAGATAGGTTGCACATCTCAGAGACTTGTTGATTAGTGTGATTAACGTGGATAAGCTGGAAGGGGACACAGATGGGACATTAGACCCAAAATGACCAAAGAGATACTCCATACCATGTGATACCATGTTCTGTTTTTAAGTGGGGGGTGAGCTGAAAGGCTGAGCAGCAGCTGGAGGCCAGGGGTTTTTATGCAGTGGCAGCTGGGTGGGATGTTGGTGTTTGTCTTCCCAAGTCACCATAACATGTGGTAGAGCCCTGCTGTCCTGGAGATGGCCGAATACTCTTCTGCCCATGGGAAGTGGGTGACACTGTGAAAACTCGATAATGTAAGTTATTAAGCAGGTATCCTTTTTTTTTTTTTCCAGAGCTGGGTGTATAGGGGATCCTTCCACCCAGTGTACACACCGAGGGTTAGAAGTAGGCTTATATTGTTAAACTGTATATTCCCCATAAATTGCTTACATATTCAACACTTTTCTGAGAAGTAATTATCATAGGTCTCTGCCTACAATTGCATGCATGTTTTAGTCTCTGGATGGTCACTGGTGGTCTTTTGATGAAGGCTTGCAAGCTTCCTTGGCTTTCAACTTTGACCCTGACTGCTTTATGTAACCATGAGAAGCTAAAACTTTTTTACTTCACATGTGCATCAGCTCACTCCTTCCTTATCTCCAAGGTTATTCTGCTTTCAAATTTTAGTAATGTTCTCTTATTTTTCAACCACAGCTGTGTCTATGAAAATAACTCCAAGGTTATACATCAGCTTCTCTATCTCAACTCCTCTTTTTCCATCCAAGCTACCCGTGTCTTTACAGGACAAGTTTTCTTTTACTTTATGAATCTAACCAAGGGCTGGCTAAAATATGAGACAACCCATAAAAATTAGATTTCTCTGTATCATGGGCAATGAATTCCTTCTCTTGATTTGCTTGGGGTTTTGGAGTGAGAGGCTGAGCAGTTTGAGGGTCTTGCATGGCAGCAGCCATTTCAGGTGGTGAGAAATTTTGCTGTTCATCAGGTGTTTTTTAATTATTATTATATTTGGGGTTTTTTTGTTTGTCCTATGAAATCTTCTTTATGTCAACCCACAGGTGTTTTAATTTTTACTCTTCTAACTGACTCACCAATCGTTTTGCGGGAAAGTGAGTGGGCAGGTGGGATGTTCAGAGATGCCAGCTGCTGCTAAACCATGACACTGACCAAAACTCTACATTCCTGACATCACAGAGCTCTTGAGTGTGACCTTCCTTTAAAGATTGCTTTAATATCAGTCCATTTCAGTACGATACCAAGTGAGTGTGACCTTCCTTTAAAGATTGCTTTAATATCAGTCCATTTCAGTACGATACCAAGTATGTCATATCCTTAACATTTCAGTAATTCAAGTGTAATGAGTGAGTAGGTTTGAAAATGTGGTTACCAGACAGAACAGAAAAAGAAGTAATGGCAGTTGCAATGATTATTAAGGACAGCTTCCTCATTTATACAAAGTTGTTTACCTTTCAAAGCAGGGTTAAAAGCAGCAAAAACCTCAAATTTGTTTTTCAGATCCTAGTTGTCACACAGACACCATTAACTTCCAAGATAGCACAAGGGGTAAGTAAATACTCTACCAAATAAATGAAGCAGGAAGAGACAGAAAACTCTACTTTAAATATTAATTCAGTGCCTAAGAAGTCCAATAATCCACTGAATATATTATTTGTTCCCTCTTGTACCTGCTTTTGGTCTGTACCACCTGGCCAATACCCACCGAGTTGGTAGACTAACGAACAGAGCAAGAATCTGTGTAAAATTAAACTTGAATTAAACTCCATAAACAACAGTGAAAACAGAAATAGGCAACAGTGCAACTCCTCTGATGAATTGGCTTTGCACAGGCCTCCAATGAGTGCTGAACTCTGGTATCAAGTGTATCAGAATTTATCAGAGTATTCTAGGTAATGCCAGAAGCACTCCCATTGAATGTCACTGGAAAAAAGAATGTGTCCAGACCTTACCTATCCCAAGAAGGGACAGAAGCCAAGGGCTTTGCCTACCTTGGAAGATCTGCCTCATTTTGAAATGGAAAATAGCATCTGGGAATGTAGACAAACCATTCCTTTTTGCAGTTGTTCCCTTAACCTTTATTTTCTCTATATATCTGTAGGTAAATGCAGATGCTCCAGAGCATGCATCTTGGGATTGGTTGCTGTGATAATCCTCTTACTGGTCTTAGCAGCATGTCTGATATACATGTGTAAGTCCTGCTAAAAATGTAATGACTGCAAGGGATTCATGACTAACACCCACTGACTGGCATATAAGTTATAAAATCCCAAGCCAATAGCAATAAAAGGCTGGTTTGAACACAAAAGGCAGGATATTTCAGGCATTCTGTATGTCGTGGTGGTGGGGGCAAGAGTTCAAGAGGAACTATGACAGTGTATGGCAAAATGTTCAGCCATTCAAAGCAGAAAATGTATGCTTATTTCCAGACAAACCAGTTGCAATCAGCTCACTTGGGTCAAGACGAGGTAAGTAATCATCTCTCATTCAAAAAAACATCTCCATAACCCCTTTAGGTTGCCTTTCAGGGTGGTTCAGGAGACTGTCTAGATTTTCTTCAGAAGGAAAAAAACCCACAATCTGACATGAATAAACAGCCTTACCCTCTAGACTCACAGGATGATCTCTTCATGCCAGAGATATGCCATGTTTTTATCTTCTTTAAAGCTAGTGCTTGGTCAGAAACTGAATGACTATTTCACCAGGCAAAATTGATTATTTCTCTTGCTATTATAGAGGAGACCATGGCAGGCTGAACAGCCATGACTATAACAATCTATTTATTATCCCAGCAGCATAATTAGCATGATGGTGATGGTTGCAATTGGTGATCTGGAAGGTCCCTTCCATCCAAGGGAATTCTATGAATCTATGATTCTATGATACACAAGTCTAAGTCATGGTAAAACATGCAATGATTGCAATTGCTTCATGACTGTGACCCACTGTGTGGTGGTGATGGTGAGGGGAAAGAGGTCTGGAGGAACCCTGAGAGTGTATAGCAAAATGGTCATCCATTCCAAGCAGAAATTGTGTGCTTATTTCCAGGTAATACAACTGCAAGCAGCTCACCTGACTCAAGACCAGGTAGGTAATTGTCTCTCATTCAAAAACCATCTCCAGATGACCACTAAGGTTTCTATGAAGGGTGTGAGGGGGGCTGACTAGATTCTCCTCTGAAGAATAACAAACAATCTGACATCTCAGGAATGACCAGCTTTACCCTGTACACTCATAGGATGAGTTCTCGATGCCAGAGACATTTCTTTCAGTTTGCAATTTTACTATTTGACAGTGGATGCTCTGGATCAAATGCCACAAGGCAATGAAATTAACCCCATAAACCAGAAGGATTCAGTTAATCTCATAGAGACATGAACTCTCTGTGGTGATAGAAACAAAGCGGGTCAGAGCTGTGCATTGAGATTGCTTTGAATGTTTTCTAACACTGTAACATCCCCTTTCCTGCCTTCTGCCCCCTCTTCACGTGTCCCCGTTCTTTCCTTCCCCACATGCTTTCTTCCACACTCGGCTGTATTTACCATTGGCTGAGGTTAGAATCCTCTTAACTTTCCTTGCTGTCTCATTAGCTAGTGACCCCTTCCAGTGTAGTGTGACCTGCAGTGTCAGGTTTCCTTCGATGTTGTAGCTGTTCTCACCATTCCTGTGTGGATGTGAACTGACTGGGACAATCAGAGCGCGTGTCCTTGGACTGGTTGCTGTGATAATCCTCTTACTGGTCTTAGCAGTGCATTTTGGACCTCTCACTACAGAAAAGACACCGAGGTGCTGCAGGACATCCAGAGAAGGGTGATGAGGCCAGTGAGGGGGCTGGAAAGCAAATGCTATGAGGAGAGGCTGAGGGGACTGGGGTTGTGTAGTCAGTAGAAGAGGTGGTTGAGGGGAGACCTAATTGCTCTGTACACCTACCTGAAGGGAGGTTGTGGAGAGGCAGGGGATGACGTCACTATGAGAGCTGACAGAAGAAGTGGAAGAGATGTCAAGTTATGCCAGTAGAGATTTAAATTGGAGAGTAGGAAAAAATCCTGAACAGAGAGAGTATTTTGGCATTGCAATGGGCTGCCCAGGGAGGTGGTGCAGTCTCCATCCCTGTAGGTATCTAAAAGCTGGTTAGATGTGGTGCTGAGGGACATGGTTTAGTAGTGGATGGACAGGACATCCGAATCAAATACCATTAAAAGACTGGTTTGAAGGCACATAGCAGTATTTTTACGCATTCTTTGGGGGAGTGAGAGGGCAGACAGGGCGCAAGAGGTCTGGAGGATCTCTAAGACTGTGTAGAGCAAAACGGTCTTCCATTCCAAGCAGAAATTGTGTGCTTATTTCCAGGTAATACAACTGCAAGCAGCTCACCTGACTCAAGATCAGGTAGGTAATCATCTCTCATTCAAAAACTATCTCCAGAAGCCCACTACAGTGCCTTTTAAAGGTGGGCATGGCGGCTGACTGGATTCTCTTCTGAAGAAAAACAAGCAGAAAAACAAAAACTCTGACATCTCAGGAATAACCAGCTTAACCCTGTACACTTGTAGGATGAGCTCTCGATGCCAGAGACATTTCACTTTTTCATCTTCCTTAAACATGGTGCTTAGTCAGCACTGCTGTGCTGATTCTGTTCAGCAGCAGAACCGGTTACTCTCTCATGCCAGGGTAGAGGAGCCAAAGTCTGTGTCTGAACGGACATACCTATAACACTGCCGTTTATTACTCCCGCAGCATAATTAGCATGATGTGTGCTGGCATAGTTCTCAAAGGAAAGAAAAAGCTTTTAAAAAATGAAAGCTGCTTGTTGTCCTGATAATTTCCCATTATGTCATAAGCAAAGAGTTTAGAGGAATGGTAGTGGTACATGTGATTGTACTTCTCTGACATGTGCATAGGGACCTCTGCACCAGGATTATCTACAGAGACTGAAAGCGAGCCGGGGACGCCTACTGAAAATTATGAACAAGACCACATGGGTATTTTTCTGTTTGTATCATCTTCTTTTAACCTTACATTTTTAACAAGATCACTTTCTTTCCACGAGCATGGATTTTTCGACACCCGTTTTTCCCTCCTGCAGTCTGCCCCCCAACGTGGAAAAAACATGGGAAAAATTGCTACTTCTTTCATCCAGTGCGGAAGAGAATGGACTGGGATACCTCCCGTAAGGAATGTATGGACATGGGCTCAGACCTAGTGGTCATTGAAAGCAAGGAAGAGCTGGTGAGATGGAAACTCATGGCGCTGTTCCTGGGGTTGATGAGTGCTACACAAAAGGGCTCAGAGGTTACACTTGTATCTTCTCACATCACATGTCTTTGGGGGTCTGTAATCTACTGCGAGCCATGTGCGCCCAGCCCTTCTGATTGGCAGCAAACACCTTCCTTGCAAGATGCTGCTTGGTGCTCGAAATCTTGCTTCTGGAAGCTTCTCTCCCCAGGCATGCTCCCATGGGAAGGAGAACGCTCTCTGCACACAGGACTGATGCTTTAGAGAGATTTAGCACTCAGCCAGGAATAGGCAGGTTGAACAGACACCTCTTTGTGCAAGCCCTTGCCTTAATGAGAGCTGAAAGGCTTTCTGGTTGCAGTCAGAATAGGAAAGTGTCTCCAGGAGTCACGTCACTCTTGACTAACGACCTTGTGCAGATTCAGTGATACCACAGGCTTATTCGTGTATTTATTCTATGCCTGAGAAGGCCCAGCTCTCAAAGCTGTGCTCAGAGGTGCTGTGGCTGGAGGCACACTGTACTTTCTGGGCTGGCTTTTTAGCACTAAGCTTCCTGAGTGCCTCTGGGGAAGAAAATGTGATTATAATGTGTTATCATTGTTTCTGTCCTTTCTAGGAATATCTTTATAACCAATCCAGAGGTGATTACTACTTACTTGGTCTCAGATACTCTAAGAGCAACAGGACGTGGAACTGGATTAACAACGTGCAACTTAACCCAAGATTGTAAGCTCCTTCCAGCAGGTCACTGTGATGCAATGTCTGAAAACAGTTTAAAAAAACCAAAACTGAACCAACAACAGGGAGCACAAGTGAGATCAGGGACTGCAGTTTGTAGGCACACGACCCCTTGAGATTCAGGTGCTCCATCTCATTCCTGTGAGGAGTCAAAGGGAGCCCATGGGAACACCAACAGGCATGTCCCTGCTGGATGGCAGAGGGGACACAGCTGTAGTTCTGGCAGGGAAGGAGGAACCTGGTTGGATGGGGCTCAGTGCAGAACAGAGGGATGCACCAGACAGGGACAAGAGAGAGTGTGATGTCAGCACCACTGAATGGAGGCTACCAAAGAAGGGGAATGTTTCTGCAAAGCTCATGTTCTTCTGCTGAGGTCTGGGCAAGAAAATGAAGGTGTTGCAGGTGAGGTGGTGTCAGGGAGGCTCCAACAAGGCAACTTCCAATCCTACTGCCAATCATGGAGCTTAGCAGTAAGTCCAGGGGTCACTCTGCCTTTCATGCCAGTGATACTGAGTGTGTTGCATCCAGCTAGGTCAGGAACACAACTGACTCTGACTCTCTCTGCCTCTTCAGGTTTACTGTAGAAGGACAAGTTGACACCTTTCAATGCTCCGTCATTGGACATGGCAAAATACAGACTGCATGTTGCAGTGGAGCTAAATCAACACAAAATATGTGTACGAAACCTGCACCTATTCAGAAAGGTAGAAGGAGAGCTTGTAAAGAAGACGTTGAAGCAGGAATGTTGTCCAGAGCTTCCTGTACATCAAGTTTAGACTTGGCCCTGAACAGGATGTAGAGCGGTAGAGATCAGCAAAGCCTGAAAACAGTCACAAAAGCAGCTTCAACCAGACACAAAATATCAAATCTAAACCACAGGTACCTGTGAAGAATTTGGTAGCAAGTATGAGAATGACCTATGGAGAATGACATCACAGGACTCTCCTGTTTTTCTTGGATCAAAGGAGAAAGTCATGCATCGAGGTTTTTGCAGCACAGAAATGTTAGAACAAACAGCAGATGCAGGTGTTAGCAGTAGAGCAGAGATGTTACCTGATAATACCAAAGCTCTTCCTGTGGGCTTCAGCAGCTCATGGGACCCGAGGGACCTTTTTGACTTCAAGGATTATCATTCCTACAGTGTCCCCTGCGGCAGAATCATTCCTACTTAAAATGGGCCATTCATGTCTCTGTCCTTCATTGGAAGGATGGAGAAAGCTTTGTGAATTCATGATGGAGTGATCATCATGTCGTGCTTTCTCATTGGAAAACAAAAATATTTTTTCTTAATCAAAGAATTTTTGTTTCTTTGATGACCGTGCATGCTCTGTCATTGGACATGGCAGAGTAAAACCTGCACATTGCAATAGATCCTGGTTCACGCAAAATATGTGTAATAAACCTGCAACTATTTCAGAAAGGTAGAAGGAGAAGTTAAGAACAAGATATCCAAGCAGATAAGTTATCCCCAGCTTCCTCTAAGAATGGTGGATGGGACTTATTATATTTATACATATTTGTATTATTCCTGCCAACCAAACAACATAAGAATATGTACTTGTAACAGAATAATTTCAATGGCAGCAACCAGAATCTATAATTTCAGAAAGAAGTTTTGCTAGAGGCTCTCTTTGTTTGTTCTCAGTTTACTGGATGGTGTGCAAGAGTGTTACATATTTTACTATAGAGCAGCATGGAGTAAGGCTCCATTTAATCTCCATATTCCAGCTGCTGCCCTTTGATCAGGTGGACCCTGCTCGAGGTGAGCCTGGAAGCCACTGGACCATGGGGAATCTGGAGGTTTCAGCAAACAGCAGATCCAAGCAACTATACATCAGAGGGGACACTAAAGGGAAACTGCCCTTGGGCTGGCCACTGTGAACCTACATGAAGTCCATCAAATTCACAGAGCCACAGAAAGTCACAGGACTCCAGAGCAAACGCTGCCTTCTAGGAAATCCTTAACAAGGGAAGAAGTTTGATTTGAAGTGCTCTATTTACTCTGCTTCTGAGCTTTATTTTTTCACAAAGGAAATCTTTTGCCTGTTTTGTTACCTTAGTTTTTAAGTAAATCTTATGTTTACAGCATATAATTATTTTCTTGTCTTTTGGCATGCCCGTTGCAAGGAAATGGTGAAAAACAGATGAAACATTTCACAGTAACTATGACTTGAACAGGATCTCATCCTGATGCCAAGAACAGAGAAGCCCAAGTCAGTTCAAACCTAACATCTCAGAGCTTCTCTGATTGGTGCCTGTAGGCACCAAGGCACCAAAACTCCAAGGCTTGGTTTAATTCTTCATGCAGTCAAGACATAGACTGACACTCATTTGGGTAGCTCAGTCTGACAGTATCAGCATCCGCCTCATAGGGCACATCCTGGACATATATCAGGCTCCATTTGTGATTATTATCAAGAAGAATCCTCAGCTGAGGAACACCTCCAAGAGTTGTTCCTAAGGACTCACTCTATTTTGTTGGTTGGTTGGGTTTTTTTGAGGGGTTCTTTGTGGTGGTTTTTTTTGTTTGTTTTCCTAGTCCTGGTAACTTATGCTCAAGCATGTTGAGTACATATGGAATATTTGGAGAGGAAGTCACCAGGCTCTACTGAGTCTCTGAGAATGAGCCATCTGAAATGTAGAATTTTTATATAGGGAAGTGGGAAATTTCCGTTTATACTCTCCAGTGGCGAAGGTGCTAAAATGTTTCCCTTAAGTGGCCATATATATACTTTTAACATGACTAAGAATGTGCTTTTTTCCTTATTTCAGCATTAGAAATAACAGAAATACTGATCTGAAACTTAAACTATAAGTCATACTCTTTCTTATCTATATAAAAAAAAAACCAACTAATTTTTCTTGGACCTTATCTGGCTCCCAGGTTTGTGAGTGTTTACATGCTTACATTTATCTTTTTAGAGAACTAGACAATCATAGAGTATGTAGAAAAAAAACCAAACCACACGGAATAATTGAAATACCATATTTTTTAAAACATACTTTTGCTTTCAAAAATTTTGAGTTTGGGAAATCAGTATGTTTTGCTAGAAAAAGCAGTCCTGTGTCAATGATACCTCAGCAAAGTCACTGCAGAGAAATCCTTCTGGAGATTAAGGCAGTTGGGTGATAATCGTAAAGTAAACCACTGGAAGGTAGGTCTCACTTCTAGTGTCACCATGATGCCAGTTTTAAATGGTAGAGATGGAGACTGGGATGTGTTCAAACTCTCTGAGGTGTTTTGCTCTGAGGGAAGTTGCAGTACAGATTTAGGCAAGGAGGCTTTAGAGAAATGAATTCAAAAGGACACCACAAGGTTAGGACCAAAGCTTTAGATTGTGGCAGAAATTACTAAGGAATACAGCTTTTCACATTTTCAAACAGAAAAATTTAGCAAAAAACATATGAGAAATTCTCAGCTTTCAAGGAGATGTGAGTCCCATGGTCCTCCTTTAAATAGAGGAATAGATTCTGCAGGAACTTAGTGGAAAAAGTGTTAAGTCTGTGATTCTGTGAAATTGTAAAAAAAAAAAATCATATGAGAGGTGGGACAATATTTGAAGATCAAACAACCAGACACATAGTAGAAAAAATAGTTACTTCAACTGTGTGGAGATCCTCCAAGAGAATGAACAGGTTGCATGTTTTAAGATAAATCCAGAGTTTGCTGAGAAAGTATCTCTACACAGGGCTTCAATGCACCTCAATTATTTGTTTTTTTTAGTTATGATACAAAAGGAAAATTATATATCGAGAAACTTAGCATTGGAATAAACAATAACACAGGAAAAGCTACATGGTGAGCTGCAAGAGACCCAGGAGACTCCTGGAGTCCATGGATGATAACTTTCTGTTTTAGGTTCATGTATTGGAAAGACCAACCAGAGGCAAAGTGCTGCTGGACCTGGTGCTCACCAATATGTGGGAGATCATTAAAGGAGTTAAGATTGGAGGCATCCTGGGCTGCAGTGACCACGTCCTGGTGGAGTTTGTGATCTTGAGGAATGTGTCCCTGGCAAAGAGTGGAATCAGGACCCTGAACTGCAGGAGAGCAAACTTTAGGCTGTTTAAGGAATTGTTGGCCAAGATCTCCTGGGATGAGGTCCTCAGAGACAGAAATGTAGAGGAAAGCTGGCTACTCTTAAAGGATGCCTTTCTGAGAGCTCAAGAGCTCTCTGTCCCTTCAGATAAGAAAGTGGGCAGAAGAGGCAGGAAGCCAGCATGGCTAGGCAAGAACCTGCTGGTCAAACTGAGGAAAAAGAAAGGCAAGTACAAGCTGTGGAAATAAGTCCCTTGGAGAGAATGCAGGGATGCTCTCTGGACTTGCAGAGATGGGATCAGCAAAGCCAAGGTGCAGACGGAAATGAATTTGCGAGGGATGTTAAAAAAACGAAGAAGGGATTCTACAGGTACACTGACCAGAAGAGACAGGCCAAAGAGAGTGTACACCCTTTGGTAAATGAGAAAGGAGAATTGGCTTCAACAGATGTGGAGAATGCTGAGGTACTGAATGAGTTCTTTGCCTCAGTCTTCACTGGCAGCCAGAATTCTCATATTTCTCAAGTCCCTGAACCTTGTATGCCTGAACTTCTAGGTGGTAACTGGGGGAGTGAATTCCTCCCCCATTGTAAGGGGAGTCTGAGACTCCCTCATGAGGCTGAACATCTACAAGTCTATGGAGCCACATGACATGCATCCCAGGGTCCTGAAGGAACTGGCTAATGTGCTTGCCAAGCTGCTCTTCATTACATCTGAAAAGTTGTGGCTGTCAGGTGAGGTCCCCAGAGACTAGAAAAAGAGTCACTCCGATTTATAAGAAAGGGAGCAAGGAGGACCCAAGCAACTACAGGCCAGTGATCCTCAGTTCTGTGCCTGGGAAGATCATGGAACAGATCCTCCTGGATGACATGTTAAAGCACATGAGGGAAGAGCATGTGATCCAAGACAGCCAGCACAGCTTCACTGAGAGAAGGTTACGTCTCACCAATCTGGTGACCTATGACAGAGTGACAACATTAGTGGATAAGGGGAAGGCGACCGATGTCATCTACCTGGACTTGTATAAGGCCTTTGACATGGTCTCCCACCACATCCTTATCTCTAAATTGGAGAGATGTGGATTTGACAGGCGGACTACCCAGTGCCTAAGGAAGTGGTTGAAAGGACACAGGCAAAGGGTGGTGGTCAATGGCTCCATGTCCAGGTGGAGGCTGGTAGCAAACGGTGTCCCCCAGAGATCTGTCTTGGGACTGGTGCTCTTTAACACCTTTATCAGTGGCACCAACGATGGAATTGAGTGCACCCTCAGGAAGTTTGATGATGACACCAGTGACAGTGGTGCAGTTGACACAGTAGATGGAAAGGAAGTCATCCAGAGGGATCTGGGCAGACTGGAAAGATGGTCCTGGGTGAACCTTATGAGATTTAACACTGCAAAGTATAAGGTCTTGCATTTGGGCCAGGGGAATCCCAGACATATATCCAGGCTGGAAGAAGAGCTCCTTGAGAGTAGCCTGGCTGAGAAGGACCTGGGGTTCCTGTGATTGTCCCTCTCTACTCTGCCCTCGTGAGGCCCAATCTGGAGTCCTGCATCCAGATCTGAGGCCCCCAATTCAAGAAAGATGTGGATCTGTTGGAGAGGGCTCAGAGGAGGCCACGAAGATGATCAGGGCCTGGAACACCTCCCCTGCGAGGACAGGCTGAGGGAGCTGAGCTTGTTCAGCCTGAAGAAGAGAAGCCTGAGGGGGGACCTTGTTGCCACCTTCTGGTACTTAAAGGGAACGTATAGACAGGAGGGGAATCGGATTTTTACAAGGATAGTGTGGTGGTTTTGCAATGTGGCTTCTTCAAGAAGCAGCTAGAACTTTCTTAAGGGTCCAGCAAAGTAAATCCCATCTGGGCTCCCAAGGCCAAACTCCCAAACCCTGCCTCTGACAAGGCCGGACGGACCAATCAGTGCAGGTGACAGCACCTCTGGGAATCACATTTTAGAGAGAGAAAAACGCAAACAGCCACATTTTGCCACCAGAGAAGGGAGTGAGAAGATGTAACAAACTCTGAAGACACCAAGGTCAGTGAAGGGAGGGAAGGAAATGCTGAGAGAAGATTCCCTGTGGTCTGTGGAGAATACCATGGTGAAGCAGGTGTGTGCCCCCACAGCCCATGGAGGATGAAGAGACACCACTTGCAGCCTGTGGAGAGGCACCTGGGCCAGGCAGGAGCCCACCATGGACCAGGTGGAGGAGTATGGAAGAATCTGTGACCTACATTGGAGCAGAAAAAGCTTTTAAAAAATTCACCACCAAACCACTTGTAGATGTAAGTATAGATAATTTTGGAGAGCATCATAAATGAGAAAGTAGAGATCAAGCTTCAAGATGAGCAACTGAGTCTGTATACAAGGCTATTTTAAATATCTGAAATATTTAACTATCTATATAAAATATAAAAAATTATATTAAATATATAATATCTAAAACCTTTCTCAGATGTATTCATCACCACTCCGCCTATTTTCAGTGGCAGAGTAGAGATCTTTGATATGCCAAAGAGCTTTCCCATACATATATCAAACTTGGGATTCTCACATCACTTCATTTCTAGAGAGATATGTCTTATAGCATTTCATTTTTTTAACTGATGCAGAATAGTTCAGATTTGCTGCTAGAAATTTACAATTTGCTTTTGGCCATAACATAAGGGTATATCTCATAACATTAGTGTACTATTTTTCTTTTAGATAATTTTATTTGTACTGTATATTTCACTGACTCTTAATTCATAAAGTATAATTCCTTTTATTTACACCACAATCACCTATAACGTACCTTGAAATCTCATTCTATTTTCCTTATGTTGCATTGCAAAATTCAAGTTGTTAAATGTATGGTCTGTGAGACAATGGACAATTCTACGTAAATTAATAATTAAGAAATAAACATCAAGAAATGCATATGGAGAGGATGATGAGTGGGAATCTGGAGTATTTAAAAACCCTTTTTAAATAGTCTCAACAAATGCGGTGTCCATCCATGTGACTTGCTGATGTATTGGTATATTTTCCAGTACTACACTCTGAAAATACCAAAGTGAGATGATATCACTGATAGAAATGCCAACCTCAATAGCAGCCAGCTTCTTCTGACAGTCCCAGTGAAATTCCAGTGTAGCAAGCAAGGGCAGGGAAAAACAAAAGTGAAAAAACACATAGCTTGAGATTAAGCTAGTTTTCTATTTGAAGGTAAGAGGAAAAATGAGAGTGATGCAAAAGCAGTCACAGAATCACAGAATGTTAGGAGCTGGAAGGGACCTCTATAAAGATCATCTAGTCCAACTCCCCTGCCTGAGCAGGATCACCTAGATTAAATCACACAGTCCCTCATCACCTCCCACAAGCAAACTGATGCCCTGTTTCTGAGCAATGGCCAACTTGAAAGGCAACCCCCCATCCCCTCCACCCACATCTCCTTATTTTATTGCTAAGATGTTATGTGGTATTAAATAAATCTTTGGCCAATTTAAGACTGCTGTGCTGGTTGTGTCTTCTCCCACCTTCTTTCCCACTCATGTTAGATGGAGGCAGGGGATGGAGTATGAAAAAGAGAAATTCTTCACGTTATGCAAGCACTGTTCAGCAACAGACAAATATTACTGTGCTATCAAAACTGTTTTAGCCAAAAATCCCAAACCCTATGCTACACAGACCACTATTAAGTTTACACCATCTCAGCCATGCCCCATACAATCTCCACACCTTGTTCCATATCATTTGCATGATGCTCATACTCCCTCTTCAACACCCAACCCATCCTTTAACGTCTACACAGATGACATTGCCTACAACCCATTCCTATCAAATTTCAGTTCCAATTCCATTCAAATATCCATTTATTTCTATTCAGTTAATTTATTCCGTGTCTTGGACTCCATCTATTATGGTGGACAGTCAGGACAGGAAAGGTCCCATGTTTTCCTGGATTATTGGTTGCTAGAAGAAGTCTGGGCAGAGAATCCATTGTATTTGTCTGGTTTCTCGTGAGACTTTTATCCTCTGCTGATTCAGGTGGCTTCTGCTATAGTACTTCCTATAACATTCAACTCAAAACATGACTTTTTTGCACCGATGTGAGGAAGAATTTCTTTATGGTGAGAGTGACAGAGCACTGGAACAGGCTGCCCAGGGGGGTTGTGAAGTCTCCTTCTCTGGAGACATTCAAGACCTGTTTGGATGCCTACCTGTGTGACCTGCTCCAGGGAAACTGCTTTGGCAGGGGGTTTGGACTCGATGTTCTGTTGAGGTCCCTTCCAACCCCTAAAATTCTGTGATTTTGTGATTCGGTGACTTAATACCCCGAAGGTTAAACCTCCCTGAGGTATATGCCAGTTTTCCCGAACCTTCCAATATTACTCCCCAAAGTGCATCCACATACTTGAGTGAAGCACATAACGTTTGTCTTATCAGGTTCATGGCAGCAATTTCGGTTGAGAACATGCTTGTCAGTGCTGACAGGCAGCTTCAGCAGCCAGCAATGTCCAAGGTAGCAAAAAAAATGAATTTCATAGCAAATGCTTGAACCTCTCCAGTAACTCACTGCCTATCCTGTTTTCCTCTGTGAAGTTAAAGGTCCCTGGGCAGTATGAATCTTCAGAAATTAACACAAACCTGGTCACTGATACCTAGAAGAGTGTTAACAATATCTATAAAAATATTCAGATATTATAAGTTATTCTCGGGGCATTTATCCTTGTCCTGATTTGTGCATGATGCCTGTGCATTCACACCCACCACTTCACTGCCATGTGGGTTTCCGTGCAGGACTTTGCCTTATCTCAGGCATTAAGGAAGAGGTACCTCTGAGCTACTCACAGCTGTGTGTGAACCATTGCCTCCTAACTACTCTGGAAGGACAGACTCATGCAAACAGCCTCAGCCATCACAGTTACTTTCTTTGCTTCTAAAGACACATGCCAGCCTAGCACATAAATTGCAAGTTTCTTGGTTTTCATCGTGCCACAACAAATAAGCTGGCAGTTTCCTTCCACATCCTTCTGCCTCCACACAGTCTTATCTAACAGAGAAAGAGGAAGCCCTAGCTGGGAAACTACATTATGCAACATAGAATGAAAATCTCCTCAGCCAAAATTAATGCCCTTTTGCAACAATTACTTCCTTCTGCAACTACATTGCCCCCTCTTCCGGTGGTATTTCTTTGGCAACAAACCTCCTTATCAGATAAATGCCCACAACACTTGCCCTGTGCAAAGTTCAGTGGAGAAGGACCAAGGCTGTGCAGTAAAAACGGTGTAGCATGACAGTATGTATGACTTTTTGAAACTTCCTCAATGAAAAGCAGAGGTCACTGCACAGTGACCGAGAAACAAGATTATCATGCCAACATAAGATCTCTTATAGGAAAAGAGCTTTAAGATGGAAGCTGGATGTAAAGTTACAATTTTGATCACGATCATGACTGCAGAACAGAAGTACCAACTAATTAAATCTATTTATGTCTAGTGTAGATACCTAAGAAGTTTAGGAGAGTAAGGAGTCACACTGCTGTGGCTTTTAAATGAGGTGTCCTCTAAAATAATGTCAATAAAAAGGATGCTTGTCAGTATCTAACAATGAATTCGTATATTCTCATAACTCCTTAAATGAATCATACAGTGTCTCAGTAATGTAGAATTTTACAGAAAAGAAGAACATATATGTGTCTGTGTATGTTATATATGCATTTAGGGCAGTGCTCAGTTCCTCTTCCTGGCAGCACACCAGAGAGGTATCTCCATGGCCTCCTCTGAACCCTCTCCAACAGCTCCGCATCTCTCTTGACTTGGGGGTAGATATAGCATACGTGCATTGGATATGTTTTCTAAACCCAACTGCTTCATATTTATTTGTGCCTCATCAGTACTGCACAGGGTGCTTTAAGTCACAGAATCACAGGATCTAAACAACAACTGAAATAAACCCATGTCAGTATGATGTATCTACTCTATGTAGATATCTACATATCTACTCTATGTCATTAGAGCAGATAAGAAAAAAGGAGTCTTCTACCAACCTTGTGAGCATAATAATCAGTTAGGGAAACACCATATACCAGTTCAAATTGGTTTTGCCTACTGATCTAGGGCATTTCAAATACCTTACAAGCAATCTACAAATAAACTCTTCTCCACATGGCAGGTCTGCAGGCTACTGGATGGTGCCAGCATTTCAGCAAATCTCTCGTTAGCCACTACAGCACAGTCCAGTCACAGTCAGATATGTGCCTGTGTACCCACAACCTTTGTGTACCTTGCATGAAAATAAACAT
The DNA here is from genome assembly GCA_013399135.1 of Heliornis fulica. Classification (NCBI taxonomy): domain Eukaryota; kingdom Metazoa; phylum Chordata; class Aves; order Gruiformes; family Heliornithidae; genus Heliornis; species Heliornis fulica. The sequence goes on along the minus strand of VXBZ01007004.1, from coordinate 54,879 downwards.
TTTGGGGGGCTGTCTTTTTTAAGTGGACCTTTAGAAGACAGACATATCAAAGTTTACACTTCTGAAATTAGTGGTCATTGTTATTCAGTGTCATTTATTACAAAATTTAGAATGATGTAGAGGAATTTAGTATTAAAAACAAAATAAAATCATATTTGGTAGAAATATAAGTAAAAAACAAGTATACTTATCCAAAGAACTTCTCTACAGACAGATCATAAACTCCTGCTCTTCTCCAAGAGGCTTCAACTGAGAACCACCTAACAAAATTACCCATGAGATTTATTAGAGCTTCTGTGACTTTTTCAGCTACTTCGGAGATCCTCCTCACCAACATGTTTTCTTCCATTTTTTCCTCTTCCACCAGAAAACTGATGGGCCAACTCAGCCCACCTGTACTACATGCTTGGGAAAGTCAGCTCTGGCCTTGCCTGAACCAGGACACTGGTCAATGCCTTCTTCAACTTTCTCCTAGAGCTTGCAGTGCAGTAGTAGTTCTCTGGAGTTCACAGGCTCAATTATGTAGTAATCTTTTACTCAAGGGTTTCATGCTATGTGACCCTGAAGAACACAGTAAGTCATGTATTCCAGTTTGTTTATCTCCAAGTAGACTGAACTGGCTGTATAAAACCAGGAGCAACAGACCACGCTAAGGGTACTAAGCCTCTCTTCCATTCCTTTTTCATTTCTTCTATCCCATTTACTCCAGTCCCTTTCCTTTCTGTAGAAGCCTTCCTATATAAAATAAATTGAGTCTTAAACAGCTTTTAACATTAAGTTGCTAAAGTTAAACCACGATGATTCATGGGTTAAAAAGAAAAAAGAAAGGAAATGGAGAAGAAAGGCTGCCTTTTTTTTTTATAAGTATTTATGAAATTTGATAGATTCTCATTATATATAAACGCTTTGTGTAAATATATAAAGTTGTTTCACCTTTTCATCAGAAATCCAGGCATTCTCTTCCCAGACTTCACAGAAGGTCACTCACCACTCTGAGGGTGGTGAGGCCCTGGCACAGGTTGCCCAGCAATGCTGTAGAAGCCCCATCCCTGAAAGTGTTCAAGGCCAGGTTAGATGAGACCTGAAGGTATCGCTGCCCATGGCAGGGGGGGTGGAACTAGATGATCTCTGAGACCCTTTCCAAGCCAAAGTAGTCTATAAGTACAGTGCTGAAAAGTTAATTGTGCGGTGTAGTACAAGGTGCTAGCAACAGATCCACAAAAAATGCCTTATATTCCTGATACCTCAGTTAGGTCTCCAGTTAAAATGTATCTGCCAGCAGCAGGAGTGACAGCAACGTGATTTAACATCTAGGACCCATCAATTCTGGTCTGGACTCACACAACCTGTGGTGTTCAATGGCAGCAGTATGTCAGTGCTACCATCCTGGGTTTCTTTCCCTACCACAGTAAGTCAGGCACCTTATGGAACATCCCTTTTTTGTAACTGTATATATCAAGTAACTACCACCTGAAAATAACCGATGTTTAGAGGGTCACTGAGGTGCAGAAGAGAGAAGGGATGTCTCGCTGTAACTATAAATCAGCCTTGTAAAATGTTCTGTGTGGATTAAAAGTAGTGTTGCCCCTGAGAAGAACAGGTCAGGGATTTGTCCTTCCAACACACTACTGTTGTTCCCCAGATGCTCTCACTGAAGCTTTTCAGGCCAGAATAAAAGGAGCACATCACCAATGGCATGTAACTAAAGACAATGGTATCCAGAAGGGATGCATTTCCAGAATTCACACTGGTCTCTGATGATTCACTGCAGCTCAACTCTGCAAACTAACAGGAGTTTCACTTATGAATTGCTGTCAACCAGCAAGGAATTCTTCATCAGCAGTGAGCTGGCCTCACCAGCAACTTGTGATATATCTGGAAGTTTCTCAATAGCTGATTTTTCACAGAAACACAGAATCACTAGGCTTGAAAAAGAGCTTTAGGTTCATCAAGTCCAACCATACCTGTCCTCTCCTAAACCATATCCCTGAGCACTTCATCTACCCGTCTTTTAAATACATCCAGGGGTGGTGACCCAACCACCTCCCTGGGCAGCCTGTTCCACATCCCAACAACCCTTTTGGTGAAGAACTTTTTCCTAATATCTAACCTGAACAAGCTTAAGGACATTACCCCTCATCCTATCATCTGTCATTTGGATGAATAGACTATTCGGATTAATAGACCCACCTCTCTACAACCTCCTTTCAGGTAATTGTAGGCAGTGATAAGGTCTCCCCTCAGCCTCCTCTTCTCCAGACTAACTACACCCAACTCCCTCAGATGCTCCTCATAAGGTTTGTTCTCCAGACACTTCACCAGCCTGGCTGCCCTCCTCTGGACCCACTCCAGGACCTCAATGTCCTTCTTGTAGTGAGTGGCCCTGAACTGGACACAGTACTCAAGGTGTGTCCTCACCAGTGCCGAGTACAGGGGAACAATCACCTTCTAAACCTGCTGGCCACACCATTTCTGATACAGGACAGGATGCCATTTGCCTTCTTGGCCAACTGGGCACACTGCTGACTCATATTAAGTCTGCAGTCCACCAACATCCCCAGATCCTTCACCTGACAGCTCTCCAGCCACTCTTCCCCAAGACTGTAGCACTGCATGGGGTTGTTATGCCCCAGGTGCAGGGCTCTGCACTTGGCCTTACTGAACCTCATCCCATTGGTCTCAGCCCATCAATCCAGCCTGCTCAGGTCCCTTTGAAAAGCTTCCCTACCCTCAAGTAGGTCAACACTTCATCCCAGCTTAGTGTCATCTGCGAATTTACTGAGGGAACATCAAATCCCTTCATCCAGGTCATCAATAAAGATGTTGAACAGAACTGGACCCAGGACTGACCCCTGGGGGACACTACTTGTGACTGGCCTCCAGCTGGATTTGTCTCCACTTACCACCACTCATTGGGCTCTGCCATCCAGGCAGTTCTTAACCCAGCAGAGGGTGCACCAGTCCAGGCCAGTGGTAGCCAATTCTCAAGAAGAATGCTGTGAGAAACAGTATAGAAGGCCTTACTAAAGTCTAAGTAGTCCGACCACATTTCTTTGACAGCAGTTACATCATAGTCTCCTTGTCTTACAGTAACTTCTAGTGCCCCTTGTTTGTTGTCTTTGCTGCATGCACTGTCAAAGATGCTCTTCAGTTGGGCTAGTGATCCCACTACATGCCTAAGGGGAACATGCCTAATGTCTTACTTTCTAAATGACTGCTTGCTACATTTTTTAACCCCCCATGATCTTTACATCTTTATTGCCACTTGAAGCACTACCTCCACTTCCTCTAAGGTGGCAGACCAGAGGTCACTGCCAGGACAGCATCCCTCAGACCCTCGAGTGCAATTCCAAGGCTCTTTTCTGTCAAGCCTGGTTTTGTCCCTCTCCCCTGCTCCATTAAAGCTCTATTTATGAGCCCTGCTAGATTCTTGGAGAGCATCCTTTTGCCCCTTGAGGATAAGTGCATCCCATCCCTAGGTAGCAAGCCTGGTGATGTGCAGGCCAACCCATGGACAAAGAACCCAAAATTTTGCTCCTCACAACAGGTTCAGAGACAGGTATTTATTTTGTAGTTGTAGGCACAATTAACAAAAGTATAAAAGTTAGAAAACACTGGTGGCTAGTAGGTCAAAAGAGGTCCTCCTCCCCCTCTATTCTGCCCTGGTGAGACCTCTCCCGGAATATTGTGTCCAGTTCTGAGACCCTCAGTTCAAGAAGGTCATAGAACTCCTTGAAAGAGTCCAACACAGGGCCACCAAGATGATTAAGGGAGTGGGACATCCTCCTTATGAGGAACAGCTGAGGGAGCTGGGTCTCTTTAGCTTCGAGGNTCTCTTTAGCTTGGAGGAGAGAAAAATGATGGGTGACCTCATTCATGTTTATAAATATGTTAAGGGCGAGTGTCAGGAGGATGGATCCAGGCTGTTCTCAGTGATGGACAGTGATAGGACAAGGGGCAATGGGTCCAAGCTGGAACATAGGAAATTCCATGTCAATGTAAGGAAGATCCTCTTCAATGTGAGGGTGACAGAGCCCTGGAATAGGCTGCCCAGAGAGGTTGTGGAGTTTCCTTCTCTGGAGACATTCAAGACCAATCTGGACTTGTTCCTGTGTGATTTAATCTAGGTGACCCTGCTCATGCAGGGGAGCTGGACTAGATCATCTTTCAAGGTCCCTTCCAACTCCTAACATTCTGTGAATCTGTGAAGTTGCAAAGACTGTAATTAAACAGTCTTGGAAGACAGACAGATTGGCTTCCAGAAGGCACCACCTGCTCTGGACAAAGTCAGGGCTGAGGACTAAGACGATTTTCTGCCTTCCTTGAATGGCCTCAACAACATTTTCTATGACTGTTCGTTACCTACTATAAAGTCCCTCTCATGATAACAGGCCTTCTGATTAGGAATTGTGGCTTCTAGGCTCTGGATAAGCCTTCTTGCCCAGACTGAACTGATCTTACTCAACTGCCAGAGATGTGGTGAGTCTCATAGTCTGCCCATGGAAGGTAGCTCAGGAAACACCTGTAGTCTTTGAAGATCTGTCATTTCTCCCCTTGAAGAAAATGCAGAAGTGGCCTCACTAATACAAGTACTGGAAATGGGTTTAATTTCCTCTTCAAAGTCTGTCATTCCTTCCTGCGAGAACAAAACACAAAAGCACAAATCATGCTGTGTGCAAACAGACAGAAATAAAATGCATACTTATGCAAACCATTCTGCCTGCAAAAGGCACACTACTTATTTTGCCTGCCCACGTTTCTCTTCTCCAGCCACAGCGTACACTTGTGGTTTTACACTCACTGGTAATTGTGACAGGACTCTGAGTTTGAGAGTTGTAGTATCAATCATCGGGCTCAGCTCTCAGCTTCAACTCAGCTCCATGCTGGAAATAGTCACATTGGTGAGCACGGAATCCTACTTTTAACCCAGTGAAATGTTTTCTGGAAGCATTTGTTTTTCATCCAGATCAAATTCTAATTAAACTACAAGGCAATTATGAATAACTATATATTCCATTCAAGCACTTGCAACAGAAGCTCCTTAGTGATAAATATCCATAGTATATACTTGGCATTTAGTATCAGGAATGCATAGACTCCTGTTGTCTCTGTTGACATCAACATGAAGAAGCAAGAAGCAGACCCAGCACCCTAATTGCAGCAGGTCTCTTCACACAGCTCTCCACAGAGCACCAGAAGGTGTCCTGAACCTCCTCAGCATGTCATGTCCTCCACTTCAGACTAGCCATGAAAAACCAGAAGGAAGCCAAGAGGCTCCCTTGGAGCCCTGTATAAAAGTTAGGTGTAATAACTGTGGAGGTCTTTTTTCTTGCTGTGAAGATCTCTCTAAGCGATCCATCCATCCATCCATCCATCCATCCATCCATCCATCCATCCATCCATCCACATTGGAGAAGCTGTAGGGAGAATGCAACGACCTTTCCAAAACACAGGGTGCTTTGGGGTTGTTGGGGGGAGTCAAACTGTGTCCTTCTACCACCAAATATTCTCATCTCAGCCAGCGCTGGAATGCCTGGCACCTGAACAAGTCACACTGAGCCTGCTGAGAACTGCACAAGTGGTGCAGGGTGTTGCCCAGGGTCCTCAGCAGAATTATTCCCTCCTTTACCAGATGATTGTAGGTGAGGTTCTCCTCTTCTTCCTGACCCTCTTCTCCAACTGAGAGGAATTATCCTCTGCTGAGCTCACACAACGGTCTGAAACCAAAGCTAACTGGAGCTGCCAGCACCAGCAGAGAGGCCAGGAGCTGGAGCAACACAGATCTTTGTTTTCCCTACATCTCCCACCATGGTTCCTGGGGTGCTGGGAGGGTGGCATTGCCTTGGGCATGGAGCATCACCAGTGCTGTGTGAAGGAAGCATTTACTCATAGCCTGGGAAGAGGCAAGACTTGAGCCCCAGCAGCTGCTGCTTTCAGTGACTCTGACTAGTTGATACAAGTCTAATTCTTACTGGCAGAAGCGTGTAAGCACATTTACTCAATGCATTGCATATATGTTGAGATATATATATATATATCTCATACATACAGTGCATGCACTCATACAGAAGTTCTACCTTTTGAGGAAAAAACTTCTAAAAAGGAAGCTGAATTTTCACGTAGCCATACGCTATTATATTGAAGTGGATTAAATAGATTGAAATGCTTAATAGAATATAGTGGTTTTCCATTTTTAGTTGCCAGACAAAATGAGACCTTGAAATACAACACTTGCTACTGAACTGGGCAATGGAAAATCAGCACAGAGAAACAGCACTGAGCAGGAAGATCACCATTTCCTTTTGATAAGCAATTTGGCAGGCAATACTAACACACATAATTGAAGCAAGAAGCTTTCTCCTTTACGTCTTTATTTATCCAAGACAAAGAATAGCTTTCTATTTTCAACCTTTATCAAAAATTGCACCAAAACTACTGTAAATCTTAGTCTTACACAAAGAAGATCATCACAATTTAATTCCATTTTTATTTTCTGTACAGTAAGATCCCACTGGAAGATGCATAACAAAAACACAAATTGTACCTTCCAAAATACAAAATAGGTACAGCAGACTTTGAGTACGAGATTTGTGATCTCAAACCCACTTTCTTAAAGAGATGCAAGGCATAAACCTCATGTAATCTTCCCACTGGAACCTCTTGCATCGTCTATAAACTGTCATTTTCTTAAACCACATGATACATGGGTACAATAACTCTCAGTTGGGAATTTTGCAAAGATACTCACAGCATTTTTTCCACCAAGTGTATGCTGATACAGTCATGTCCAGCCTACCACATACAGTAACTGTCCCTGAGTTCCTATTACTGCATTTATTCAGCACTTACTGGAAAACTCAGTGTAATCTGCCTAGTGAAACTTCATCACCACTGCCTCCACTGCCCATTCTCTCTGTACTTCCCTATTGCTTCTTCTCAACGCTGCAGCCATTATGGCAAGGACACTCTTCAGTACATACAGACACCAGGATCTGTGCCGATTCTCTGAAAACAAAAACAATGCACAGGGGATGCTCAAAGCTTCTGCAAGCAATCCTACCATCCATCCATCCATCCATCCATCCATCCATCCCATCAGCAAGATGCCAATAACAAAGCTGGAATTAAAAGCTGAATCCAGAACCCACCTGTATAATGTACAGCCAAAGCCTCTGTGGGCTTCAGAAGCTGTGTGACTGCAGCCACAGCTATTCTGCCCAACACAGAGGAAGGGCAAACTCAAATACAGCCCCATGTCACCATGGTTAAATTCATGTATCCTGATAGTGTATCCTATAAACACGCACATCTGGACATCCCTAGCTTGTGCATATCTGGACTGTGACTCCTTCACATTGCAGAAATACAAAGTCATCAAGTATCCATGCATCATGTCTACGGTTTCCAGTTTAGTCCAGAGCATACCAGCTCCCTCCACAGCATGTGAAAAAAGCTGTGTGCCTTGGAATGGGATGTGAAATACATTTTGCTAATCACCACACGAAAGCGCTGTGTCCAGACACCAATTCTTAACACTTAGATGCCTGAGTCAGCAACACGAAAGGAAAAAAGCATCCACTCAAAAGCTAAAGCCTGGGCATGACAGCCTGTGTGTGAGGGTGCTTGGGAAAACAAGGGAGGCCTGCTAGAGGCTATACAAGCATCTCAAAGTTCAGACACATCAAGTAGGCTTGAAAAGTAACTGAATATTCTATAAATGGTAAGAAAAAATACTGAAGGCATTAGCATGACAGTCAAATTTTGAAGGAATTTTCTTTACTGGCTTACTGTTAAAATCTCTGAATACATAGAAATTATACAGCCAAGAGCTCTGATATACTAAGGCCTATATAGTATAATTATTTCGTCTTTTCAGTTTTTGTGCAGTGTAATTTCCAGGAATCTACCGTGTCTGTATTTCCTGCTCTCTGTTGAATCCTGACTAGTTTCAAGCATAAAGAATTTGGCAGTTAGACAAAGCCAACGAACATTTCCTTCCCAAGGAGAGGGCTTTGAGGATGGACCAGAAAACATCTTCCACACTCTATTACTGCAGATGAGGACAGATAATATCATTGCAATTGCTACTGAAGAGACCTCTTCACTTTAGACTATGAATAAGTCTTCCCATATTCTCTTTTGTGAGCATATAATCTTGTCAAACACTGGTATAGACGAACACAAAAGAATTCTTCATCCATCTACAAATCAGCTGTGATTTTTCAACAGCAGAATCAAACAAATATCCTTTTAGAAATCCTGCAGGTGAATTTCATGCTCCTAGTTCTATAAGAAAAACAAGGACATATTCAAGAAATGGCATAAACCAAACCAAGAGTTCCCCACCACTGAGGAGTTGTAGAATTACCTCACAGCTCACTAAGTAGCAGAAAATCAAACCAACAAATCAATGCATCATTTCTTTCTTGGCTGACAGTAAATCTAGGGATCCAAAGAGCAGGAAATCTGCTGTGCATATGGGCAGTGCAAGCCACCTCATCACTTCAGCTCTTTATGACAACAAGACAAAAGAAGAATTTCAAATCCTTTTTAATTTCCCATCCAGGAAGAACATTTTGTGATCTAGTACATCTTGAAGGTCACTTCAGCACTCACTCATGGCTGCCACTGAAGTTCACACAATACCCTACATTCATCGGTCTTGCAGATCACTTGAACTCACTTGGGTGGTATTTCTTATGTGTTTTCTTCCTTTTTCCAACAAAGAGAATTGCATTGTTAAGATGATATAGGAATTCACAAACCCCTGTTCTTACAATCTCCAACCTGGCAAGACCTGTCTGTTCACACTACTACTGTCTATGCCAACAAAGCATCTGCAACATCTGTGATTCTCCAAAGTTTGAAGAACCTTCTTCAGCTTCCACCTTTCTTCTGTGGTGCATGACCAGGGCCAGTTCACAGATGTTGATCGTGCTGAGTTACTGCTCCCCAGTTGGGCTGCCACTCACCAAACACAGTGGGTCAGAGCAATAGAAAGACGATCTTCTGTACGACTAAATGCATCAGTACTTTATGGTAAAGTAAGAAGCTTATTTCTGTTTTGGAACAATTCAGTTTAATGCATGCTTCTATTTATTCTTTTTTTCTTCCAGAATATATTGGGGTATATATCTTCAGCAAAACAGACACATACAAACATGCCATACCACACAGGTTAATTCCCCACCATCAAGAGCTCTATTGATTGCCTAGCACAATTATGGTACACTTCATTAAAAACATTATCTCACCCAGAGAGCGCAGATCCGTTTTTTCACATACCACAATACAGTCTCTGCACTTTTCCAAGTACTATCACAAATTACAGGATGCATGCACCACATTCTGTACCTTTCCCTAAAGCTCCCAGTGCAGGGACCTGGAATAACATATAGGCTCATTCATTCCCTGGCAATAAAGTGAGAAAGAAACTCAATCGTGGTTTGACCAACTGGTTTGTTACGCAGTGCATAAGTGATCTATGGCAGCAACCTCTTCATCCTGAAATACATTTTTAAAGGTTTGAAAGAAACACAGTATTGCCAATGCAAAAAGAACAATGTGGTCTTCCACTCTACAGGAATGAGAACTGAATAAAGACACAAGTACCTCATCAAAGAAAGAACCAGTCCTCTTGCCAATATCTGACACTGATTTGCTAGTGCCAAAATCAACCTACAGGGATAAAAGTATTTCAAGTTCCTCCAAGCAATGAGCTCTCAAGCATCTTGATCAGCCCCACTGAAATAACCCACCCAGCAAACTAGCAGTTGGGCCAGAAGCTTGTCAGAACAGTAGCTTGCTGATGCCACGCTTTGCAAGGCTGCAGATGAAGACAGATCTGAAAGCCACACACCAGAGCGGCAATGATGAGCTGGCTGCTATGTGCCACTGCCTTTAATGAGAAAAGAG
>VXBZ01007004.1:7424-44927 GCA_013399135.1 Heliornis fulica | reverse complement strand
AAGAAAGAAAGAAAGAAAGAAAGAAAGAAAGAAAGAAAGAAAGAAAGAAAGAAAGAAAGAAAGACTGCAAGGTCAAGTTCTCTTTTGCTGAAGAAACAGAATAGTACCTGTTACAGCTGCTCTGAAGCTACAACAGTAACTTCTCCATGAGCTGGCACCTAATAGCAACAAGCCAGAGGCACTGTACTAAGCTATTCACCACTCCCTCTGGCAGGCCGGAACTGCGGAGGTGGTGCCACGTTTCCCAAAATCAGTATCTGTATCTAAGCTATCCTGAAGCACTACAGTTGAGACGTACTCTAATAAACATCTAATGCTTGTCCATGTCAAAATATACACCTACCACAAGTTGAGGCCTTTTATTTTGTCTTATCAAAATGCAGACCCAGGTAAAAAAAAAAAAAGAACACAAAGAGCTCTTCATATATTTTTCAGTAATTCAAGAAAACATGCAACTAGTGCTAGTTTTAAAACACTCCAACAAACAGCTGTCTGCCCTCTGATGGGTCAGTTGAGAAAAAGGGTTTCAGAATATGACACAAGACTTTTTCTGCAACCAGACAAAATTAAAACAGCAGGTAGCCTCTCACTTCTCCAGACACTTGCCCTTCTGCCTCACTTCACATTAACTTTTTGGTGACATAGGCACAAACTGTGGAGTACAGATTTAGTTCCTCAAGACCATGTGCTGCAAAGAAGAAACTGCTCCAGTCTGAGGCAGCAAGATACCTTCTTCTTCTTCCCTCTTTTGCCTGGGGAAGTAGTGCGGCGAGCAGTCAGGCAGTCAGCAGGCTCTGCAAATAGCTATTCCACCAGCCAAGGAAAGGACTTGCAGCAGCTCAGAGCCTTCTGCATTTTCACTTCACTTAGCTCACCCTTCCCCAAGGTTGCCATCACGTGAGTGCTGAATTTGCTTGTGCATTTCACCTATTTGATCTACTTAGACTGTAACCACAAGGCCAGTTTTTGCCATCATTTCTCTACGATGAGGTCTAATTCTTGTCTGACCCTTAGACACCATGGTACCTGCAGTTCTGAATGTTCACACTTTGCTTCTCTGAAAGCTTCTAAGAGCCTTGATCTAGGACTTGAGCTTTTTTGGTTATATAAAGTTCTCTTCCACCCACAGTGTCTGGCTGTAGTCTTCCACTTGTAGTTCAGACCCCACTACTCTGCCTACTTTTCAGTGACAATATTACTTTTGGTTTATCAAACGGGATCCTGCCCTGTTCCCTGTTCATCCACTGCTTGGTTTATACTTCTGTTCCAAAACACTTCCTCTTGTTCCAGAGAAGGAAACATTTTTTTAACTTTTCCCAGGCGTCAGTAGGAAGCCCTGTCGTCCTAACCAATGTTTTCATATGGTAACAGAAAACATTTCTAGAAATCAAAGAAAGATGGGAAAAGGTTTATGATACATCATCTACTGTTTCCCATTTTCTTCTGCATTACTAACTTTCTTCCAAAATATTTTGTGCCAGCCAGCTGTAACTGCATAGCGGAGCACAAAGTGTTCCTGTAGCCTTAACTTCCCCTGCTCTCCACCAGAGCCAGCATAAATACTGTGCAGGGAGCCAGTACTGGGAAGTGAGAAGCAACCCAGTAGGGCAAAGCAGCTTCACCCATGTCACAGCGTACATATCTCAGACACCCAAAGCCATACAAGATACTGAACGGTAGCATCTGCACGTCTCTGCAACACCTTACCCAAAACTACTCAGCTCCATTCACTGTGATTTTGCACTCTGGGTTGATGGGGTTCAGTGGTTTCCCCAACAACAAAGCCAAAGTAGACCAAAGTCAACCCTGATCCCTACACCCTCTACAACCACCCCCCCACAACACACACACCAGGATTACTGCAGCAGGTCCTCTCTTGCATGCAGGCAGCTGCAACTCTGCATGTGCTGCCTGCTGCTCCAGACTCTCTGCTGCACAGCCAGCCAGTCCCGCTTCCCAAACACCTCCCATGCTAACAAGGGGAGACTCTGTGGTCTGCAGCAGCAAACAGCAGAGGCAGAGACAGGTCTCCCCCCCTCCCATGTAAGAGGCTACAAGAGGAATGGCTGGAAGCCAGAGCAAAGGCCACAACCACAAAGCACGTGGTGGCTCCCATGAACATGGCCACGTGTCTGGAGGACAACAAATGCTGTGCATGGTGTACTTAGTAAAGCAGGAAAAGTCATGCTTCCCCAAATAAAAACAGTCCCTCTGTAGAGCAGTCAGAGCTCTGGGCAGGCAGATGTCCTGGGTCAGGTCAGATTACAGACATTATAACATGGTATTTTTCATGCAGACTTTGCAATACTTTAGAGTTTCAGTAACTTCTAACACAGCTGCAAGCTGACACCTTGTGCCAATCCAAAGGATCACCCAGCCTGCAGGTGTGGGGAGTTCACAACCATGAGTTTGCAGAAGAACATGGAAGCTTTTATCCTCTAAATTTCTCTGCTTTCTCTGCTCTGTTAGCAAGTAAACTACTACAAACAACTAGCAAATAAAATACCACTTCTGGCAAGTATACTTATGGTTAAGAAAGAACACACATATATCTCAAGCTACTGCAAATTACTATTAGTACAATATCGATAAATTGTATAGCGACAACCGCATTCCAGGAACAATGCAGTGCATACTGCCGGAATAACGTGTGTAGCTCTCTTCATGGCCCAGCTTTGAACACCAGCTCCTCAAAATCTCTTTGAAGCCGTGTCTTCACTGTGGTAGAAAAGAACATTTTTTCTCATGTATGACCCCTCATGTAACTGTAGAGTGACATTTACAGTGGAAATTCCACAGCTGTTTGCTACTGGAAGTACAGAGTTTCACTCCTCATTAAGAAATATTGTCACAACAGCTCAGAATATAGGAATGACCCCTAAAATTTCAGCAACTTAGTTTGGGGTTTGCAGTGCACAGGCACTGCATTTCAAGATGTTTTATAAACTGTGAAATATTGGTATTCACTGTCAACAGTGACAGTCTTGTCTTTGCAGCTTCAGGCATGGAAGTTCTTGTGACAGTTTTAAGCCTGGGTTATGCTTATTTGCGATGCAAAGGGTCAGCAGTGCCCCCCGTGCTGGGCATTGCTGGCACTCAAACGCCTCATGTAGCAGTTAGAGGGTGTATTGCTCCACACACCATATCACAGGAACTGCAATGAATTGTTTGTCCCAAACAATCTGTCCTGCAAGATAACAGGACCTGCAGAGGCAGAGCAACATTTTGTGGACTGTCACTCACCTCACAGGGCACTTGACCCTGCAAATATCTGCAGGGGGTAGGGCCTCCATCCTCCAAAGGTTGGAAAGGCCTGTAGACTCTTGTTCTCAAGCACCTGCTTTGACAACCTGGACATTATGCTTAGGCAGGACCCTCATCCAGTAAACCATCTGGACACTGTCCCTGCAAGGGCAGCCCCTCAGTCAGCAGCCACCCTGATAAACAGGATCCTGTCCTTATCTGATAAGGAACAGTGACAGGCGAGCAGGGCCCTGCGGGGTGCTGAGCACCTTCTTGCTCAAGTCCTGTGTGAGTTCACTGAACATCGGGGGTCATTGCTCCATCAGACCTGTTTGGGGGGATTGAGGGGTCAAATGACCCCATTCCCCACTGACTCATTTCCAGAACACTTTACAACTCAAGATTGAGTCTGCACAAGATATGCTCAGCCTCCCCAGAGGTGGGTGGCAGGGAGCATAGAAGATGCAGACTCAGGACATCTGGTGTGCACCTGCCACCCAAGGACTATATGCTAATCTTTGCTGGATCCCTGGGTGGTGATATCTGCTCCTGTTCTCTCTCTCAACTTCTAACCTTATTCTCAGCACATAATGGTAACAGTGTTTCTAGTTTTGCTAAATCCTACTAATTGTAATCCGTTGCTCCAAATACAGAGTGAGGTGTGGTTTTATTTGCAAGTTTTGTAACTGTACTGGATTTTAAGTAAAGTTGAGCTTCCTTTGAACCTCCTTCATAATTGCTGTTAATCCTGAGTACCTCGAAGAGGATTACAGAAATTTATCTCATCTGTGGTTGTAGAAAGAGATTAGCTAGGGTTAATCTAGCCCCTGGGGCATGTAGAAAAGGTTAACTTTGTCTGCTGGGATAGGACAGACAGGCCTGAGAAAATGACTGGACCTAGACTCCCGAGAAGGAGTTTAGAAAGCAAGTGTGTCCAATCTGAAATTCCCTGGTTTACCCACCTGGTGGGACATGACAAGAGTGAAGCACCACATGTCTTCACTGGAAACCAACCTTTTATTGAACACTGTCCAGGATATAACATTTTCTGCCTTCTGCTGCTTCAAGGAGGTTTTTCAAAGCTGAGAGCTTCTAGTTTGGTGCAGAGTGCTGCACTGAAAGAGCAAGGTGTTAGGAAAGAGGAGAGCTCTCAAAGCCATGTAGGTCTTTAAAGAAGACAGCACAGAGCACTGTTTGGAGCAAATGTAGTTGAGAACATCAGCACTTAAGAAAAGATTATGCTGAGAACCTCTGCAGGTTATGAAGACATGGGTCACTTATGCTGGCTGGTCCTTTCTGATCTCTGGCAGAAAATGACATCATTCATGACCACTAGCACTTGGAAATCTATGCAGAAATGAATGTTGCTCCAAGCTCCTGTCCAGCAGAAGCTGGCCTCTTATCAAGCAGAAGATTGTTGAGAGATTCTGACAAAAGTGGAGCCTGTTTCTGTTCTCTTGCCTTATTATGTCTCTGGGGGAGCATCGATGAGCATTGTCTGTTAGCTCTTAGGGTGCTTTCAAGGACAAAAAGGTGCAGTGAGGCATGCTCTTCTTTGTGTTTTCCTCTAGTTCCTTGTTTTTAACCCTCTTTCTGGTTTGTTTATGGTTTTTTCCCTCACTTTATTTTTATCCTTTCTCTTCTGCAATCATTTGCTCCCCATGTACTCCCTTTTCTTCTTGCTCCTACCCCATTTTTGAGTCAGGAGGCAGTATTTCTTCTTGCAATGGATGGAACAAAACACCCTTATGGGTGTAAATGTACAGTAGAGATAGCAGTCAGGAAATTATGAAGGACCAGACCACCACACTTCCTGTAGTTCAGCAGCTGGCAACTGCATGCCCTTCTGCTCCTAGAGACCTCATTTTCTGGTGGCTACCATCCTTCCTGAACAAACAGAAGCAGAAGCAGAAAATCTCAGTCACTCCTGCTGCTTCACTGCAACCACAGAAGGGCTGTGCTAGGGCCACAGCCTATGCCTCCTTTTCCAGCTGCCCCTTCATGGTGATCTCCCTACCGTCCCACACAGTGAGAGCCATGGGTCACACTTACACACCATCATCTTGGCCACATCGCCCACAGAGCAGGGACCTGTTGCCCCTTCCTGTCATACCTCACAACACATCCCACAAATGCCCACACGAAAAGGAGGAAGGAAAACATGGAGCCCACACCAAGCACATGCCCCACACTGCCCTGCGCCTTGCGCTTCCTGCTCCCTTACCCCTCTGTTGTTCTTTTTTTTAATTCATTTTAATAAGGAAAACAGGAAAAGAAACCAAACTGGTGCTACTCTGTTCTTACAATGAAGAGATACTATTTTGCACTAGACAGCTGACTGGAAAACACTTCTCATTCTTCTTATAGATCTTACAGGGTAATATTTCTCTCAGCAGCTTTTCCTCTGCAGAGGAAACAGGGAAAGGGTTGGTGTCAATGCCATGCTCACCAGAGAACAGTCCTTCAGACTGCATTGAGCTGATGTTGGGATGTGTTTGAGGACTGCCACGTATAAAGAAAACCATCCCTATTCCTGTCCAGTTTGCTTTGTACCTCGTTCGCTGGGTGTCTGTGGTGGTAAGGGAGAAAGATGTGGATGAAAGGTTTGTTGCAATTTAGCTACGTTTCTTACCTTACTGTCTAACAGAGTCGTTTGGATTGCTGTAGAATACTCAAGAAAATTATGGACAAAAATTTAATTGACAGGAAATTAAAACTAGGTTATTGTCTGTTCAACATCCCAAGCCAAGAACTTTCAATATCATTAAACTGCAATGTTATCCTACACGAGAAAAAGTATTCAAACTACCTGCAGACCAATCTACTTTGAGCAATTAGTTTTACAGTTTCATTTTCAAACATCTGTTTATTGCAATTGATCTCATGACAGGAAGGATGACACACCACACTGGCCCATCTTTCAGTCTTTCTACAGACTTCCTGTGTAAGCATGAGGACTGTTGCCCTCTGCACATTGATTCTAACCCATTAAATGTAGATAACAATCTTTTCTCTCCTTAGCATTATGCAGACCTTTTCCCTTTAGACTGCAAGCTCTTCCTGGCAGAATATGTTGCTCTAAGTATTTACAGTACAGAATCTTGCCTAGGACCTCAGCCTAAAAGAAACGGATAGTTTTATAGCCATGCCTGGTTTCCAAAAAAACAGCACCATTTTCTCCTTACATCATCAGCCACTGTGTTTGAACACAAATATTTTAAACAAATATAGGTGAAGTAGTACTCATGTATGCCATGAAGCCTGCTTATTTTTCCCCATCTCATTCTGATTTTGAGTATACATCTTATAATGGTTACTTTCACTTCCATAATGTGCCTAATCCATCACTAGAACTATTTTAGTTATGTTCCTAAAGTATTTAATATTAATACTAATTTAATATTATTTGGATTATTTAGGCAATCAAGGACAGTGAAGAAATGCAGATGCATATGCAAGACATGAAATCATAGAATCATAAAATATCCTGAGTTGGAAGGGATCCATGAGTATCATCAAGTCCAACTCCTGGCTCCACCCAGGGCCAGCCAAGTCAGAGCATGGGACTGAGTGCGCTGTCCAAATGCTTCTTGAACTCAGTCAAGCTCAGTGCTGTGACCACTTCCCTGGGGGAGCCTGTTCCAGTGCCTGACCACCCTCTCAGGAAAGAACCTCTTCCTAACACCCAACCTAAACCTCCCCTGTTGCAGCTTTATGCTCTTCCCTTGGGTTCTATCACTGTTCAGCAAAGAGATCAGTGCCTGACCCTTTGCTCCTCCTCATCAGGAAGCCATAGACTGTGATGAGGTCTTCCCTCAGCCTCCTCTTCTCCAGGCTGAACACTTCAGACCTTCAGCACTACAGGCAATGCTGGCAAGAAAAGTGGTTACACTGACACAGATTAGGATAAGAAAACTTTTTGAGCAGCCTAAATGTTATTCATGCCTTTGATATAAGGTGCTCAGCTCCACCAGCTGCAGGCATGAGACAACTGCACAGGATGTGGAACAAGAAAGTGCATCAAGTAGCTCTGTCAAACCCCTGTCAGGAAGACTCACCACTTCAAAAGTCACAGGTGATTGCTGCATGCACTTCTTTTCTTCTCCTCTTTGGTCAAGAACAGACATATCGGTAGAAACAATGGAGGTATCTGGCTGACGTAGGTGCATGGTTTCATTTCAGTTCTGGCTTCTTGGAGCTTCCTGGTGCAGATGCACAGAGTGCAGACACTGTGGGGGAGAAATTTCTGACATATACTATCTGTACAGGGAACAGGATGACACCAGACTCATATGGCAAAAGCTACAATTGGACTTTTTTGGAACCTTTTTTGGTTTGTGACTGTGAAGGCTTCAAATTGTAAGTGACTTACCAAGGCATTAAACGTGATGTCTGCTCTGTGGCGAAACACATATTAACTATAAAGAAATTCTGCCTCTTCCTGGAAGATAACACTTATGTCAAGTACAGATACTAATCATTATTCATAGCCTGATCATCAGGTTCTATAGATAAAGCCAAATAAGCTTTATACTGCCTGAGGCTTCCAGCCTAATCTCCCTGTCATGCTTACGCTTATATTTTTATCTGTGCTATTCAGTTTACTAGTATTAATTGTTTTCATGTTGTTAAATTGCTGTGGTGCTTTCTTTTCTTTTACTTATTTCTACACTCCCACTAGGTCATTTTCAGAGTTAAGACTGTCAGGTTTTGAAGACGGGGGCTGTGTCTTCTACTACGTAATAACAATGCCCAAGTGCTAGAAGCACATAAATAATCCCAGTGAATATTAGCCTCACCAAAAATATACACACAGCTGATGATGTCGCTAGATTCTTTGCTCTTGCGTTTCATTTTCCAAAACATTACAGGATAATGTTTTTCAGGATTTCTGCAGCTGAATGACTAAGCTTTTTTGGTGCAAAAGACCAAGTTGTTTTAACATATGCCACATTCTCAAGCTGGAACTTCATAAAATGCTTAGTTTTTCTTCAAATGCTAACTTCTGTAGTAAACACAATCTGCTAATACCCCATTAATTAATTTCTAAAGGAGACTTTTTTAAAGTACAAAACTACTTACTAAGCATGAATGATGTCCCACAAGCTACTCATTATTTCTGCTACATTCGTCCTTCATCTTTTTCTTTCATTTTATTGTCTAAAACATAGAAACAAGGATATATCATGGTTGGGTTTTTTTACTTCTCTGACTAGTTGCACATTAAAGAACAGAAACGTTTGCAACTCAAAGACAAGTAAATGCTGCCTTTCCAGCCTAAAAATTTCACTTTGGGAATTGTAGGAACTTTTCATTAGCATCCTGAAAAGATATCACCTTGAAAAAAGTAATTGGCACTAGAATATCAAAACTTTGTAACTGTTAAGAAAGAAATATATTTTTGTACAGCTGAGCATACAACTAACAAAAAATAAACTTCAGGAATCCTAAGCAGAAAGCATTTCTTTCACCATTTTCCTCCTCCTTACTCACTGTCAGGATTCCTATTCTACCTAAAGCCTGGCCAGGGTGCAAGGAGGAATCCAAGGGAATACAGAATCACAGTCATAGCATCATAAAATATACTGAGTTGGAATGGATCCATAAGGCTCATAGAGTCCAACTCCTAGAGTATCTCTACCTATATTAGCTTTGACTACATATTTCCCTACAAGACCAGAAATCTGATCCCTTGCCATTGCAGTATGCCTCCAAACAAAGAAAAACCGTTCTGCTTGTTGCAGTAAGCATTACAACAGTGCACATGTGATTGACACTATGCATAGTAAACATATTGCTGGTGTTGTGAGACTCATCTACAGGTCAACTTTTTTTGGGCCTCAGTACTTCTATCGGTCCTTTGACCTACAGATGAGCCACAATCTTCACTCCATCTTTCTGTTAATATGATCTCAGACCTAGAAACTAGGTGTAAAGGTATCACTTTTTGTCATGCAATTAACTGCTGCTCATTCGTTACAACTTACCTTCCTGTTAAAACATGCCTAATGAGTTGCATTAGATTAGAATTGGAATTAGATATGGAATAAAGACTAAAACAGTGAGACAAAGTGACACTTTGCACAAAGGCAAAAGAATAGTGCTCGGTTAACCCATAAATGCCTTTCCCAGGTGTTGTGGTCTCACCCCAGCTGGGAGCTGAGTACCACACAGTCATCACTCTCACTAAGAGGATGAGAAGGGACAGGTTAAGGGGAGGAAGGGGTGGGGAAAAAAAAAAAAAACAAAAAGGAAACCTTGCAGATTGGGATAAGGCTGGTTTACTGTAACCTCAGAGTGAGAGAGAGAGGTAATAATAATAGGACTTTATAACAAGATATACAAAACTGGTGATACCCAATGCGATTTCTCACCAAACTGCACAACTCAGAGCTGTCCCTAAACAGCATGTCCTGGAGCCGTGTGCTTCTCACCCACCAGCCTCCCTTTATGCTGAGCATGATGTAATTGGCATGGAAGAGCCCCTTTGGCCAATTTGAGTCACTGGTCCCGGCTGTGTCCTCTCTGAGTTTCCTGGGTGCTCCCCACCTTCTCATTAGCAGGGCAATACAAACAACTGAAAACTCCTTGACTGCTTGGCAACAACTAAAACATCAGTGTGTTATCAGCACAGCTCTCATCCTAACTCCCAGACATAGCACTGCACCAGGTGCTAGAAAGTGAATTAACTCTATCCTACCTGAAACCAGGACACCAGGAAAAGGAAATTGCCAGGGATTGCCATACTCAATTCAAAATCCTGTTTCTTCATGTACTGTACTCAAGTTGCTAACCCACCATATGGGTTGCATCAACTGAGTCAGTCAAGGCTAGCCTTAAAATCCTCGTGCCTTCCACACACGTAACAGTTGGTAAGGTTAAACAAGTTTGGTATTTCTGCTCCTAGAGTTAAAAATCTATTTTCCCATCTTATCGTCTGATTACAGTGAAAATATAAAATCAATACTGTCAACAATAGTTTCATTGTCAATGTGTCATCTTCTGTCGGTGGAAATTAGAAATCAGTGTTTGTGTTGGTCTTCATATGAAGTCACATGGGTAATATCCTCTTCCAGATTAACTGTTGTGGTAAACAGGTATTTATTTGTGTGGGATCTGTATAACAAAATTCTATACAATCTAGTCATTCTCAATAGAAACAGCAGAACCATAAGGTGTGATGAGAGTGCCCAGACCTGAACCACACATGTGCTCTGTCCTGAGGGCATGGAAATGTATTTTTTACTGTTTGTGCAGACCCCAAATCATCAGCATTGACCACGAGGACTGAGATCAACCACCACGAGGACTGTGATCAACAACTACAAACAGCTGCATTTTTCACAAAAAAAAAAAGGTAGTTTCCTGTCATAACAGAAACTCCATCTGTGAATTGTACTGCCAGAAAAATGGCAAAAGAAGATGTGAGGCATACCACTTTGTTAACTTATTATGGGTGGTACATGACTCTGATTATTCTTTTAGTATGCGAATGTCTATCTCACATTTGTAAAAAACTACCTCCTTCTCCTAATCTGTGAACAAGCCCTCAAATTCCACCTGGGACACATGATGGTTTTGTAGAAGTAGTTAAATCGTTATATACTTAGATATGTGTTGTGCCGAATTTAGGATAGTTTTTAAAAAATACATATATTGTTATATAGCTTAAATCATGATGTTGTTACTTAGCAAAAATCAGGAAATGCATGATTTTGTAAAATTTATTTATTTCTGCTCTTTGTCTCTCCCCTACTCTTTCTATATTCCCCAATCACCCCCATGGGTAAGGATGACAAGGACTGATACCAATCAGTGTTTAAGTCACGGGGTTGGGTGGTGGACAGATTTTGGAACATTTGGCCTCAAACATTTCTTGGTACAAAAGAAACCATCAGTCCTGGAGCTGGGACTCAAACTGTATAAAAATGGCACCATTGAGGCCAAAAGGGAGTACCACCAAGACAACACTGAGAATCAGGGACCCCCACCACCCAGACAATACCAAGATCAACAGGACTGTCAAGAATGTGGCTGGATCCATGGGTGGCAATATCTTTATAACTCTCTCTCTCTCTCTCTCTCTCTCTCTCTCTCTCTCTCTCTCTCTCTCTCTTTCTCTCTTTCTCTCTTTCTCTCTTTCTCTCTCTTTCTCCTTTTAAGTAAGATTGTGCCACACATGTCTTTGTTAAACTGTTATTCAGTTAAGCAGTTGTTACTGAGTTATTGTTTGCAGCCACTTGCCTTGTGCCACCCCGTGTTTGTGTTAATAAATTGTCAGACTATCTGGCTGGTGTTTTTTCACCTTAATTCAGTCTTAATTATTCAGTCTCTGGGACAGGGACAGTCATGACTGAATACAGTTGTTTCAGGACATTCTCCATTTCTAGTTCTGTTTGCACAGCTTCAATCTGTTTTCCTCCCAAGCCCATAATAATTACAAGTTGTCCTTTAAATTTCTTGGCATTCCCACATATTAAGGAGGCCTCCACTCTGGTGTCAATTAAGGCTTTTACAGTTTGTAAAGACGAGTTTTTCCATAATATTCAAAGCTCCACATAGGGTCACTAGTCCTTCTGTGTCCACTGCACTGGAGTTTGGCCATTATTTCAGTCTTGTTTATTACACTGAACTATTTCCCCAGTCTCTTCTCAAGGATACAAGTCAGAGTACAGCTCCCAACACTCCTTCTCCACCAAACAGCTGATCCACTCATGGGGGGGGCCTCCACAAGCACACGGGGTGTCCCGTTGAGGGTCCGGAGGAGGTGCCATAGGCTGAGTTGTTCCTGAGCCTGTTGTTTTAGAATTCTGCACTTTCTTACTAGTTTTATTCAACCCTCTCATTTCATATATCTTCCAGGTCTCAGGGATTGGAACAACCTTACCATGAGACATACCACCTCTTAGTAAAGCTAAAACCATTCACCTTTGAGAAATCCTGTTTTCACTCCTTAGAGGATTGTCTTGAATGTCTCAGCTTCCTGTATTCCCCCAGGGGCCCCATTCTTCAAGGACAGCTAAGTGCTGCATTTTTCAATTACCCCATCAAGGGGATTCTGTCTCATTGATCAAGAAAACTAGTCTGTTTCTCATAGTAGCAGATAAAGCATTTCACATATTTTGGAACATATGTTGCACAAAGGAATCTGACCCAAAACCAAACACTTTTTTTAGAATGTGCTGTGTCCAGAGTAACCCCTGATGCTCCCTGATCATGCAAAGGCACCATCCAGAAAAGCAGAGGCTCCCTTAGTCTTTAAACCACTCAGTTATAGCATTTATTTAATGCTGAGTGTTATCCTCTATCACATCCCTCCTCACCTGCTGCTCATTAACATCTAATTCCATTTTTTGTCTCCGTGCCCATCTCACATCGATCTGAGGAATCAGCCTCATTGGAATCTGTAGAACTCCAAGCATCTCCATCCCTTTTATCAGGATCCACTGTGCAGCAGCTTCTGCAATCACTGTGTGCACCTTAGTGTGATTCATACATCCCCTTCTTTTCTTATACTGTGCAATCCATATGGAAGCCTTCTTGGCTACAGTCTGATAAGTATCCAAATTATCAGCAAGAAATTTGTTATGACACTGTAACATCACAATTTGTTTCTGCAAATCCCATAACTGTCATCTGGGAGACAACAGCATTATTGCATCCATTGTCCCTGCAGTTAAGGGAACAGACATCTATGGAACATTACCTAGCCCATACAAGCATAATGTGGAAATCAGATTATCATTTAAATTAGTAACTAGTGATGTTTCTTGCACTGTTTCAAGCAATGTTGTGTACCATGAATTGTTCTGTTGGCCTGGGTCAAATTGTGGATTGCTTAAAAGTTATGTGTTTGTTGGGTCTGAATTAACTATTAGGGACATGCTTTTACTATATTG
Source organism: Heliornis fulica (assembly GCA_013399135.1). Taxonomy (NCBI): domain Eukaryota; kingdom Metazoa; phylum Chordata; class Aves; order Gruiformes; family Heliornithidae; genus Heliornis; species Heliornis fulica. The sequence goes on along the minus strand of VXBZ01007004.1, from coordinate 31,785 downwards.
TTTAGGTGTATGCATTCAAATCAGTTTCGTTAAGTATACAAGCAATGTTCTGTATCCGGATTTAATGGAAATTCTGAACCCACTGGGGAGTTTGCCAAATCTGACTCACGGTTTGTGTATTAGAATGGAGAAATTTAACAAAACCTTCATTAATATTTAATTTTAAATTAATTTAAATTAACAACATTAATGTTATATTTAAAAGTTTGATTAGGAGCCCATAAGCAAACTATATACACAGGTCATGTCAAAGTAAAATTATGCCAACAACTTAAGGTTTCAGAAATACAATGTGCTATAATTTTACTATCTCTTGGGCAAGATGTGGTATTCTGTACAGTAATCATAGTTGCCCTTTGATGGACAGATCTGTTTACCATCTTACATCCTATTTTTATTTCCTTTTCTGGTATTACCTTGTTGTGCAATCCCCTTATTGCTACAATCTGCCAAATGCTTTCTTATATTATCAGCAGATTGCCCAAACTGGTATGCTTGACAATGCATCAGAGCTACTGCCTACAGTTCCTGGACAGCTGTCCAGAAGTTGTCAGGTTTTTTTCTTTGTCTCTAACAGAAGATCTTTGTGCTGACAGAAATTCTCCTTCCTTTCAAATTGCTCTGTGAGTATGCACCACACCATAGGCATAGGTGGAATCTGTCCATATATTTACCATTTACCTTTAGCTATTCTCAAAGCCAGGTGTAGTGCAATCGGTTCTGCTTTCTGTGCTGATGTGTCAACAGGTAGCGCCAGGGCCTCCATGACTTCTGTAGTTGTAACAACAACATACCCAGCCATTCATTTACTATGCTGTACAAAATTGCTGCCAATTACCAGATTTGTTCCAGGTTTAAGGATAATAATTACTGGTTCTGCTCTACTGGATCTACCCCCAACTCTACTACTACCACAGGTGTTAAAGAATTTTCTACCTCCCTGGGAATGAATTCGCTAGCCTTGGATTGTTTCTACAACATGAAAACTCTTGCTTTGACAGCTTTAGACTCAGGGATTAAGAACTGAACTTCTCATTTCCTCAACAGGTCCCATTCTAAAAGTAACATGGAGCATTCAGGCATATATACAAACTGGTGAGTTACCCATTGTTTTCCAAGCTCAAAATTTAAAGGGTGAAAGAAAGCAGATTGTTTTGTTTTCCCTGTAGCACCCTAAGTTACAGTGTCATCACCCAGTTTCCCCTGACAAGGATGTAATGCTTCAGCATCCCTAAGAACATCGTCTTTTGCTGTTTCCCCAGCACTACCGCAACCAGGCACTCCTCTCGCTGGTCCTTTCCACTTCTACTGTAAGTCAAGGGGTTCAGGGAGCTTCTGGAGGGGACACTCGCTTCCAGTGACCTTCTTTTTTACAATAAGTGCACAGATTTTCCTCATTATCCAATTTGTATAATGGCCATCACTGATTACAGTACTTAATCTTCACACCATCCAGGGGTCCAGCAATCCATGTCCAGTGTTTTAAGATAAAACCCAGTGGTGACTTTCTCAGGATGCCTCCCTTAGATGATCCCCCACCCATATTACTCATAAATAACAAAAGAGCTATCTGATCTGAACACACAAAAAAACAAATTTGTAGCTCGGATAACCAAACCAAAATTCAGAGACCAATTAAGAAAATTAAGAAAGTTTGGGGCTCAAACCCCTTTATCACCAAGTTGGGCACTGGAATCTCTTTTTCACAGGTGTGTTATCCAGACTTCTTTCTGAGATAATAACTGGGGACTCAAACCCCTCCTGCTGTACCTCTATAGCCCAACCCTTTGCAGCTTTTACTCCATCTGACAGGTGTGCAGCCAGCACACCAATATTAAAAGAATGCCTTAAAACTTACCAGGAGTCTTACTTGGAGCTCTTCAGTCCAGGCATTGCAGGTTCTCCCTGAGAATCCCTCAGTGCTGGCCAGGGGTCCTGTGATCCCACAGATCCAAGGAGGTCTAGAGGCAGTGTCTCATCTGGGTCTCCCAAAACTGTTACTGGAAAAGTCAGTTGAGAAACTCTCTAAGACTCAACACTGAAGATTTAGAAAGCAGGAATTCTTTATCACAGTGCTGGATGCATTGCTCCAACCTAACGTGTGTACCAATTCACATTACACAACGGTGATGTTTGCAACTTAAAGATAAGCAAGTGCTGCCTTTCCAGTTGAACAACTTCACTTCAGGAACTGCAGGGAACTCTAGGTAGCATCCTGAAAATATATCACCTCGAAAAAGTAATCGGCACTAGAACAGTAAAAACATTGTAACTATTGAAAAAGAAATGTATCTTTGTATAGCTGAACATGCAACTAACGAAAAGTAAACTTCAGGAATAGTAAGGGAAAAGCAAATCTTCCCGTGTGTTCCTCCTCCTTACGCACTGGCAGGATTCCTATGGCACAGAGGCGTACCAACACCAGGAGGCTTTGGGAAAGCGCAGTCGAAGCACCATAAAGAAGCCGCGCTGTTTGCTGTATGTGCTGTACCTACTACCAGTGGATCTATCCATGGTGAGCTACTAGCTTTAATAATTGGAAAACGAAACACAACGTTAATTCAGCTCATTTTACGGGAGGCATTTTTTCTCTCAAAACCGAAACATTCTCCTTTCCCAACAGCTGTCCCCAGCCGCCGCCAGGGATGCCCGTGGGATCTATCTGCGCAGAGCCACCTGCGGACCTACCTTGCCACAGAGGTCCCGACATTTGCTGTTGTCGGAGAACCACAGCGAGGTCCGAGGGAAGGCAAGTTGTCCTCAACCCATCTCCCACCTCCAGCGGGGGGCGGTATGCCGGGACCGACCCGCACCCGGAAGCCGGGGAAGTGTATTCCAGCCGTACCCTCCCTCCCCCATTTCCCCGAGCCAGCCCCTCCAAGGTCCGGCCCGGCCCGGCCCGGCAATTCCGGCCCCGTGGTCTTTCTTTCCTCTCGGCGGAGCTGGCGCTCTGGAGCCCGGAACCATGGGACGGCCGGAGCGGGAGACGAGGTCCTGCAANAGAGGGGCCGAGAGCGGGCGGCCGCCGGTCGGGCGGCCCCGGGGCTGGGACATCAGCTGTTCGGCACGGCCGGGAACGGAGCCCACCCGCCTCAAACCAGCTCTCCGCTGGCTTCTGGAAGGGAGGTGGGAAGCGAAGGTGGCCCTGAAAAGCTTGTCGCTGTGGGTGGGATACGGCTGGCCGTTCCTCGGGAGACCTTTTGAGCTGATGGATTGTATTCTCTTCTCCGTGTTTAGTCATCATCAGGTCAACCACAGACTTGATGCCTTCACCTCATTTATTCCATGCTCATTTTTATTTTCCGATCATTTTGGAGTGTAGGGAACTACCGCACTGTTAGGTTGAATTCTGCGTGAGGTAAGTAAATTTCAGAATAATTCCGAGTTCTTGGTAGCTAAAGAGCTTTGTGATGACTAGCTAAATGTCATGCGCTTCCTAGTCTTCAGCTCTGTTCCCAGCCTGCTCTTCCCGGAGAGTGACTTGGGCTTTTTGTAACAGCATCATAGGCTCTGGACTTCACTCCCCTGACAGCTGGTTGTGTTTGATTTTGTGGAGTTTGGTTTTTGTTTTTTTTTAACTCACGAGATGTTTTTTTCCAGGTCTGTTCCTAAATATCTGTTTTTGGCGAGGTGTTGCTGGAGCCCTCGCTGCTACTATTGTCATTTTGATTCTGTGTATTCAGCTTGGTAAGTGTTTAAGTAAGTATAATCAGCCTTAGAAATGACCAGACTTTTAGGTTGTCAGAATTCCCTCAGAAGTTTAGTTCGGAACTTACTTTACCTTCAATTTGAATAAATGTCTCATGAGATACTACTTAAGACTGTGGAAAATGGTTGGAGAAATGACTCTACTAGTTGACATTAGGGAGAGCTCAGTTTAGTCTTAATGTACTTCTGGCATTCAAGTTTATAGCTGCACAGTTGGTCTTAATCCAAGTTCAAGAAAACAAATACCAAATGGAAGATTTCTCTTTGCAGCCCATCCATTGTCCTTCGAAAAATCAACACTACAATAAATTCAGCTTCAAGGGAACAATGCTTGCAAAAAACTAGAGCTGTCAGAAATATTTAAGTTGTAGAAGAGTAGAAGGTAGAATGTTTTTTGTCTTTTCACAGCAAACCGTTCTTTGGGCAAGGATGTTCCTGTCTGTCCTTCTCTGCAACTCTGTCCATCAGATTGGCTATATTTCCAGGGCAAATGCTACTACCTCTCAGAGGAGGAAGCCAACTGGAACTCCAGTCAGGACTTCTGCTCTTCACATGGTGCTTCCCTCCTGGTGATTGAAAATCATCAGGAACTGGTAAGGGAACAAGAGGAGGGTCCTGGTTTCACACCATCTCACTTCCAGGGAGCTGCACAATGCACCAGTGTGCTCTTTCAGCATCTAAAGCTGAATGCTTTGAAAGCTGATGCAAAGACTGTGACAAGTCATGGCTTGCAGAAAGCTCCATGCCTCTTCTCCCTGCAAACAGCAAACATGAGTTTATGCAGTTAGTAGTTTAAAGAGTGCCAGAGGCATATCTGAGTTGAATATGGTGCTGCTCACAGCTATAAATACTCACATTGAAGGCATTTATCAGGGTGCATGTGATTTATCTTCAGAAAGACCTAGGAGAACATGTAGTTCCATATCTGTTACAGATGTTTATAGCAGAACTTGTTACTTTAAAACAGCTTCTCTGTAGGTGAGTCAAGCCTATCACAGACACCATAACAGACAAACTGGGTGCAAATGTCTATTCCATTGCACACACTGGAGCAAGGAGCTTCCTTAATTAATCTTTAAAATGTCTTCCACAAATCCTTGCTATCTGATAATAAAAGCTCAATGTGATGAAGACATATTAGCAATGAAGAAATGCATTAGATGCAAAGATGATCATGTTTCTTTGAGGAATTTCTTGTGGAGTGACAGTAAACTGCTGCATTTAGAGTTCTATAGCAGTTCTTAATACTTGTGATTTCATAGTCAGAATCTCTGACAATACATGAGTGCAGCAGGGATCCCAACTCAAAATTACTCCATTTGATTTCCGGTAACACAGAAAGTTCTCTTCCAGTTATGTGGATTGCACAAGATACTGCAGTTCTCTGTAGATTCAGTTTGGAATGTGGTTTCTTCTGGGAGAAAGGCAAGATCAAGTTTTTGCTTTCTAGCCCTTGATCAAAAACTTTGTGTTTTGAAAACAGGACTGAACAAGCAAAACTTCTTTCTCATATGGGTTATTCCTACAGAATTTTATTGTGAAGATAACAAAGCAAGACCCGTGGATTGGGCTCTATAAAAGAAACGAAGAGTTCTTTTGGGTAAATGGGAAAGCATTAGACAATAAACTGTAAGTAAACATTGAGGTTTTTCTCTGGGGATTATCGGTTATAGAGAAGTTAGAAAGGATAACTAATACAGACACAGTGACTTGGAAGAAATATCTGTAATGATGTTGAATGGGTGACTATGGAGAAAACATTGACTACACTGAAGATTTCACATACCATTCTTAAAACTGTGACAGGTGAAAGTTAAGAGATAATTTGTAATGCCAGGTTCAGAAGAAACATGAGATGGGAGCTCATGTAACAAAGTTAAACAGAGATTACCAAGATGCCAAAGCAACGTGAGGAGGAAGATGACAATAACACAAATTCCTTATTATAGAATAAGTTTTGCAAAAGTGCAAACCTGCACACAACCTGCATGAGGTTTATAGCAAAGACATTTGGGAGGCATCTAAGAGATGTTTACATACTTGTTACAGAATATGGCTACAAAAAGACATAGGCTGGGGGCAAAGATGAAGCTGTGAATTGATGTTGCTTGAGCTGCTCTGTGGTCACAGCCCTGTTTCTGTCCCACCGGTGTCAGGAGTGGGGCAGCTTATTCCTTTCACTGACAGTTTTCCAAACTTCTTGGAGACTATTGCTTCTCATCCTGGGGCAGCTGCCATGAGGAGCTGGTAGAATTACCAGAGACAGTAATAAGCCTTGAGATTTCACAAGTCTGAAATTAACTTAAATAGTGGAAAGCTTAAAGTCTCAAGTCTGTGCTAGTGATGTGTGACTGTATTCAGTTCATCCCCAACACCTGAGGGCTTGATCTGATAAAAGACCTTAACGCATTTAATGGGAGAGGTGAGCAGCACATAGACAAGTTGGAAATTGCAGTCCTTTCTGCTCTTGCATATCCCCTGCCTGTGATACAGACACCCATGGATGCTTTCATTTTCAGTGAAGAAGTTCTTCACAGTTTGAGACTTCTGCCTCTGTGCTAGCCTCTAACTGCCCCTGCTATCTTTTAGAAGGGCCACACCTTGACATCTAAGCTCAGTTGCTGTTAGAGTCATATTAAGACTGGTGGGGATTTGTTCCTTGGCTGTTCCAGATACAAGACTTGATGGGTTGGCCTATTCACTATAGCACCTGCTTTGAAAACAGAATTGTTGAAGGAGACCCTTATGTCTTACATAGGGACACCAATGGCATGGGAACTGAGGTTCGGTTCCTGTTTCCCACCACCCCCTTAACTACAGTGCCATGTTTGGTTCTGAGGAAGAGGGAAATGAGAGAGAAGCCCTGTTTTTTAACAGCATCTGCTGAAACATTTTAACCATATAGAGGGTTGTGGAAGTCAAAGGTAGAGCCAGTCTGGAGGCGCAGCGCTCTTGATAAGGGCAAAACTGAATTCCAGCTCCACTCTAAGGGTGTATTTCACATTAAGCAGCCACTAGGCAAGGTGCAGTAGTACTGCAAGTCCTGGATTTTGTGTTCTGGAGGCCAAGCACCATTAAAAAAAGACAATATTTGTGGTGTTCTCTTCAAAGCACAAGCTGTAACCCTCCTGTGATGCCTTGCCTGTGGCAAATTAGGCCTTGTACAGAGAACCTGTGATCGCCATAGTTCCTTTTGCTCTATTGCATTGTCTGATTGTGGGTGCCAAAGTGATTGTATCTTTTATTCTTCCTTACAGGATTAAAGTAAAGGGCTCTGGAAACTGTGCCTATCTTGAGTCAGAAGGAGTCTCAGCCTCTGGATGTTACTTAACCAGGAAGTGGGTCTGTAGCTTGAATGTTAGCGTAGCAAAATAAAGGTGGACAAAGCACACTTAGTGCTCAGATACGATGCCTACACAGGCTGTGTCTGTACTCTAGGACCTGGGAGCATGTCTCAGCTTGTGCACTGAGGTGAATGACTTTTCTACTAGCCAGAAGTCTCCGCCCATGTTGTGAGCCTCTGTTTTTAAAGATACCACGTAAAAGGCTTACTTGAGCACCTGGAGAAATCATTTCATTGCCTCATTTTCCTAGCTACTGGTCAGCCTGTAGTTATTTTTGTTGTGCCACTGGTATTGCTTCCATTAACACCTTTTCTGTAACATCCTAAGCTCTTTCTGTTCCTTTCTGGTGTGCAGCTGGAGGTATTTTTTCTGCTTCTCCTTTAGACAAGCTTTGTGTACAGGGATGGGTTGCAAAGTGGGTCTACCTGAAGGTCTGCCAGTGCCTGTCACATACAGGTTGCTGCAGGACCTAGCACTTCTGTTTTGGACAGTATTGTTGCAGATTTCATTGTCCTGGTTTGATTAGGTGGGCATCTTCTGTGACTGTGCACTGTGTTCAGTGTTTTGATAAAGTTATATTACATTAATCTTGCAAAATTAGCTTGATAGTACTGTCATTGGGATTGATGTAACTGCATCTGGAGTTCTTCCCACAGCACTTACTTGAGGGAAAAAAAAAAGTCGGAGTAGATACTGTTTTTTTACCTGAGCATCTGCACTTAGGGGTAAAAAGAGTTTGAACTGAAAAAGTAATAGTGAAGCTGCAGGCATTAATGTTGTAAAGTTAGAGATAGTCCTCAGTGCAAACAGGCAAAATCATGAGAAGAGAATTAACAGCAAAGGATCCTTCTCCATGGTTTCCTCACGTCCTGTGCCTGTCGGAGCATGAAGCACTTCTGGATGGACAGTCGGTGCTTTCTTCTGTGCGTATATAATCCTCAGCAGCAACACCCAGTGCTGTTAAATTGCAGTGACCCTGAACAAAATTAGGACACAATCCCTCTGAGCTCATGTCTAGGAGGTAACCTGAAGGTTAAAAGTGCCATTTGACCGAGAGGAAGCACAGTAGCTTGTTTTTGAGGAAGGAGCACTCCTACTTACCGCTCGGAATCAGGAAAGTTGGTTTTCTTGTCATCTGTGCCCTCTAGAGAGGACTATGGATTCTGCCGGACTTCTGGAGGGAGCAAGTGGAGCCGTGTTTGGAGCAACCAGTAGAGGCCACTGTAGTATCGGAAAGGGAAGATCATCTCCTCTCCATTTTTTTTAATACGAAATTCCACCACGTTTGACAGGTTATTTGGATTTTTCTTGGTTCGGGGGGGGGGTAGGGGAAGGGTCGCTTGTTCTGTTTGTAATTATTTTGGCTTTCACTGCGTTTTTATGCACATTTCACTGCTGTCTAGTTTTGTTCAGCATCTTGTTTACACCTTCAGCATTTCCTCTGGCAGTAAGACAGTTCTGTAACAGAACCATGCAGTAAGGATGAAGTGAACAGCTCGTGACTTTTAGGTGTTTATTTATATATGAATACAGATTTTTCTGAACTACACTTTTTTACTGCTTGTATTCTTTATAGGCAGGGTAGCAGGACTCAACACTTTTAACAGCCAAATGTGTTCATTTATATGTAACTATTGGGTGGGTATTGTGAGATGCTTTTAAATTAATTGTCTCTTAAGGATATGATATGTGAAATAGTCATTAAAAGATACTGAATAAATATCTTTACAGAGCCTCTGAATTACAGTGGTTTATGTCTTAATACCACAGAATCACAGAGTATGATATTAAGATACCAGGACTTCAGCTTTTCTAACCTGATCCTTGACTGTTCAGACAATTTTTCTCTATTTCTCCCAAGCTACTTGCCTCTGCTTGCCGACTCTGCAGAGTTCCTTTTTGTGTGTGTGTCTGAGTTTGTCCAAGAGCTCCCTGTTCATCCATGCAAAACATCACTGATGTTTTTGCCTGACTTCCTCTTTGCAGGGATATGTCACTCCTGAGCTTGGAGGAAGTGATCTTTGAATTCTAGCTAGCTCTCCTGGGCCCTCTTCCCTCATGGGCCTTGTCCCATGGTACTCTACCAAGTAGGTCCCTGAAGAGGCCAAAGTCTGCTCCCCTGATGTTCAGGGTAGAGAGCTTGCTATCCTGTGCCCTAATGTGGTGGTTTGACCCTGCCTGGAGGCCAGAGTCTCACCAAAGCCACTCTATCACTCCCCTCTTAGCTGGACAGGGGAGAAAATATCTATTGAGAGGCTTTGGAGTGAGATAAGGACAGGGTGGGATCATTCCACAATCAGCATCATGGGCAAAACAGACTAAACATGGAATAAAGGCAATTAAACTCTCTAATTTGTTACACTACACGCACAGAGAAACCAGAGTCAGATAATGAAAAGTACAAACAGCTCTTAAAACACCACCCCTCGCCCCTCACTTGTTTTCAGACTTCACTTTATTCAGGATTTTCTCCTCCCCTGGAAGCAACGTGAGGTTGCTCCTCTCGGTCTATACATGACCTCACCCACTTGCTCTCACTGGTTGGGTGGCCTGTAACAGATACCCACTATAGTGTCCCCTGTCTTACTCTGCCTTTTAATCCTGATCCATAAACTTTCAGTCAGCTCCTCAGGGAGCTCTGTGCACTCCAGCTGGTCATTGACATAGAGGGTGACAACTCCTAGTCACTCCTGCCTGTCTCTTCTAGAGAGCCTATATCCTTCCATGCCCAAGCTCCAGTCATAGGAGCCATCCCACCACATCACTATGAGGCCAGTAAGATCATAACCATGCAAGCATGCTCACATCTAACTCCTCTTGTTTATTCCCCATGGTGAATGCATTTGCACAGAGGCATTTAGAGTAGGTCCCCAGTGAGGTTGACTTACTGGCTGGAGTGGCTGGAATTCCTTTGTGCTTCACTCCAGGTGTTCTCCTGCTTACCTGTGGTCCTTCTACCAGTTCTGGGCATCTTTTGTTGGTACTGGCAACAAACTGGTAGGAGTGGGATGGATTGAGGTTCTCCTGCCCTGGCAACTTCATCTTAAAGCAACAAAAATGAAGGGTCAAGCTGCAAACCCTCTTTAAACACAGTGGGTTTTGATGAACTAACTCACTTCAATGGCCTGCTTTTTTTTTTAAATTGATGGAATTACTCAAGATTTAGAGACTGCTCACAATGTAGGCTAAAACCTTCAATAAGGCCCTGCAAAAATACATTTAATTACATTACTAATAGCGAGAATACCCAAATATTAGATGTTTCATGAATATTGCTAAAACCTAAACGCCACCATAAATCTGAGAGAAGCCAGATCAGGAGCTTAAGTTTTTCTGATTAAATTCATCACAGCTCGAGAAACATCTGCCATAAAAGCAGTGATTCAGCAGTCATCTCCAATGTACAGAGAAGGGTATGCTTCAAGTACTCTGATGTTACACCTTCGTGGTGGGGAAAATATCTCTATATGTCTATATAGATAACTATTACAGACATATAGATATAGACAGACAGATATATCTTATTCATTTCAGACTTTCCTTGCCTTTGCTTCTCTGTCTAGAATAAACAAGCCAATCCTCCTCCCCATACATGTGCTCCACTGAATTTGGGGGATTTTCTTTTTTGTTGTTTTGTTTTTTTTAATATGAGAATGATAGCAGTTTTTCAAATGAGTCTTTAGCTGCTGATGCTGCATTCTGTAGCGTAAATCTGTGTTGGTTTTTCATCTGAAAGGAAGTCAGCCACGCAGAATGCACGGTTCACTTTTTAATCTGCAGCCCCAAAACCCTTCGGAAGATCTTGTCATGGTTTAACCCCAGCTGGCAGCGAAGCTGCCACATAGACACTTGCTCGGTCCCCACCCCCAGTGGGACGGGGGAGAGAATCAGAAGAGTGAAAGTGAGAAAACTCGTGGGTTCAGAAAAGAGACGTTTAGTTAGTAAAGCAAAATCCATGCGTACAAGCAGAGCAAGCCAAGGAATTCAGTACCCACATCCCACAGGCAGGCAGGTGTTCAGCCATCTCCAAGAAAGCCAGGCTCCGACACATCTAAAAGTGACTTGGGAAGACGAGAGTCATTGCTCTGAAGGCCACTGCCCTTGCACCCCCCAGTCCTTCCTCTTCATCAAGCCCCTTATAATCTAAGGTTTTGGGTTCGCGTGGCAAGGTTTTGGTAGCAGAGTGGAGGGGTAGGGCTGCAGGGGTGGTTTCTGTGAGAAGTTGCTAGAAGCTTCCCCCAGGTCCAACAGAGCCAATACCAACCAGCTCAAGGAAAGACCCACTGCTGATCAAAGCTGAGCCAATCAGTGACAGTGGTAGTGCCTCTGTGATAACATATTTAAGAAGAGACCACAAGCGGACACTTTTAGATGCCAGAGGAAGGAGTGAGATACAAGAAACTTTGAAGACACCAAGATCAGTGAAAAAGGAGGGGGATGAGCTGCTCCAGGCACCCCAGCAGATATTTCCCTGCAGCCTGTGGAGAAGACCATGGTGAAGCAGGTTGTTCCCTGCATCCCATGGAAGATGATGGGGAGTAGAGATTCCACTTGGAGCCCATGGAGCAGGTGGATATATCTAAGGGAGGCAGTGAGATGGTGGGAAACCCACACTGGAGCAGGCTCTTGACAGGACCTGTAGTCATGGAGAGAGGAGCCCGTGCCAGAGCAGGTTTGCTGGCAGGACTTATGACCCCATGGAGGACCCACGCTGGAGCGGTTGGTGGAGAACTGCAGATTTGGTTTTATTTCTCATTATCCCATTCTGTTTTGACTGGATAATAAATTAGATGAAGTTGTTGAGACTGTTTTGCCTGGTCTTTCCCTGTTCTTATCTTGACCCTCAAGCCTTTCACTATATATTCTCTCCCTTCTCCAGGCTTCTTGTGAAAATTAACTGTATCCTAGTTGAAACCAGGACAGTGGAACATTACATCTTCTGGTATGGAATATCTCTTTGGTCAGCTGTGGTCAGCTGTCCCAGCTGTGTGCCTTCCCAACTCCTTGTGCACCAGCAGTCTACTCACTACTGTGGTGAGGTGAGCAGCAGAAAAGGTGTTGGATCTGTGTAAACACTGCTCAACCATAACAAAAACTTCCCAACGCTATCAGCACTGTTTTCTGAACAAATCCAAAACACAGCCTCCTACCAGCTGCTATTTATATAAGAAAATTAATCTCAGCCAAAGCCATCACAAGAATCCACATGCTTGGTGTCTCTTTCTACCGAAGATGTCCACCTTTTCAATTCTCACTTATACTCTCCTACTACCTTCCCAGCATCTCTGTCTGCCCATAATAAAGTGAGGTGTTACAAATCAGTGTCCTTAGACAGAGGGACATCGGTCTCTTGGCATTACCATACTACTCATGAGCATTTTGTTCCACAGCTGTAGTCATGTGCATGCTAAAGCTGTAGTACTTCACACCAAGAGCTCACGTGCAAGCATTTCTGTTAGTTACTCATTTCAAGTTGCTAGGTATTAACCACAGTCCTCTATTGAGGCATTACAAATCTAGTGCTGGTATGAGACAGCGTACCTAGGAACTGCAGCTACCTGAAGAATGTGTATCATGCAAAAGCTAAAAAGCCCTACATTTCAAAAGCTACATTGGACTTGTTTCTCTTACTCACTGCTGACAAGGACTTTAATTGCAGTCTATGCATTATTTGTTAGAGTAACATCTTGGATGTTAATGTTAGGTTTTGGTTTGGGTTTTTCTCCAAATACAGGTAACCACACATGAATTGCATAAAAATATAGTAAAACTCTGGGAACTTAGAATCTCAGCCTGACTGGCCCCAAAAGTGTCTTGAGGTCACTTCTGATATAATTTATTACATAGTTCTATGAAAGTAGGTGAGAATTACTGAATTGTGGAACAGTAGGTATTGGAAGAGACCTCTGGAGATCATCTAGTCCTGCTAAAGCAGGATCACCTACAGCAGGTTGCAGAGGATTATGTTCAGGTGGATATTGAATGTCTCCAGAGGAGACCACAACCTCTCTGGGCAGCCTGGTCCAGTGCTCCACCATCAGTGGACCGGTAAAGAAGTTTTTACTCATGGTCAGATGGAACTTCCTGTGTTCCAGGTTGTGCCTGTTGCACCTTGTCCTGTCACTGGGCACCACTGAGAAAAGTCTGGCCCCATCCACTGGACATCCACTCTTTAGATATTTATAAGCATTGATAAGGTCCCCTCTCAGTCTTCTCTTCACCTGGCTAAACAGACCCGGCTCTCTCAGCTTTTCCTTATATGAGAGATGCTCCAGTCCCCCCATCATCTCTATAGCCTTCCACTGGACTCTCTCCAGTAGTTCCCTATAAGAATTCATCTTCTTCTTGTGGAAAGTACAACATAGTAGAGCTAACTTCAATGGCTTTTGAAGAAATTCTTACTGAAATGGAATTACTGTAGCTAAAATGATAATTTACTTAAGCAACTCTGTCTGCAAGCAGAGAAGTAAATTTTACACATTTGCAAGACAGCAGTATATAAGTATGAGAGTGCATCAGCTGCTTTGTTTCATATTCTGAGATAAGCGATTTGCTGTTACTAACTTTTGAGCTTTCTGAATATTAGTTTTCTTTTCAGAAGTGCTTGATAACTCTGCTCAAAGAAAAAGGTAGTTCCCTTACTAGTTGAATTCTCCAGCAGGTCATGTAGGTAGGACTCAGATGTTCCATCCAAAGATGGGACCTGGCTCCATTGATAGAGGTTGGGCAGAGGCTGCAGACCCAGAGAGGCTCAGGAGACTGGTGAGGATGCTTGAGGCCTACTAGAGGACTTGGGGCCCTGGCAGTACCCAGGAGGAGGCACATAATTTGCTGACAGGAGGTTTATTACACCTCCATTTTCCGATGTTATTTTTTAATGTCACTGATTCCACATTACCTGATTTCCTCACTCTTGCAACACAAACCCTTGGAAATATCTCAGCAGTGGTGCAAAGATTTGCCTTGCATTTGGCACTCTGATTTCAAAGACACATGTTAACTACAGTGTGAGAGGAGTTATTACCTTTATTAGAATAAGATATTTTTAAAAGCTGAAACAAATTACATGCTTCTGATTTCTTATAAATCAACTCATGACCTTAGGTTTTGGTTTTTCTTCAAACATGTGAATCTAATAAAGGCACTAAGTCAGACTTATCTTGGCGCTTTTGTATTCTAGGCCCAGAAATAGTGTGTGTCCATGAAAATTGCATGCCCAAGTAATATATTTACTGAGTGCTCCCACAGGCATTAATTTCAGCAGTCTTTAGCTTCAGTACATCATCATCGTACCTTCCTGGCAGCAATTATGGTTCCACATTAAAGAATTTGCACATAAAGGGACAAAACATGGGGGAAAGGCAGGCTATCATCTTCATTTTCTTACACTGCAATGTCATCCCATGGTCCAAGCCCCTTCCCTACTTAAGAGCTTTCTTTCAGACCCCAAGGTTCAGCATCAGAAGAAGATGGGAGCCATCAGCTTACTGACCACAAGTGTTCTGAGTCACTTTATGCTTGGTCTGGTGCCTGTATACCCACTAGCTGTGCAGTTCAGCTCTGAATATGACACTGCCTAATAAATGCATTTTTCCCAGCCTTTAAGCAGCTTCTCTTAGTTGCAATTAGACTGTAAGAAAAAAAAACAAACAAAAACAAAAACAAAAAAAACCCCACAACAACAAAAACTTTAGAAAACACTGAAATATTGAAACTAAAATTACAATCACTTCTGCTCAGCAGCAGCTGCCTGAGAGATATGTACAACTGCAGTGGGCTCCAACACACTCTTCATACCCTGCATCTTTCCTGCACATCGTGCAGTTCATGTGTACAGTGCTCATCCTGACATGAGTACTTCCTGTTCCCTGTCATCTCCCAGGAGCAGCTGTTGCCAACATCTGGCTGTGGGAAGGCTCAGCACCCTCACACATGCTCACTTGCAGTTCTGTTATGTGACCTTCACATTGATGCCTGTTAAGTTCTGAGTTCCCTGATGGCATCATAGTCTTAGGGAACACAGAACAGCAAAATGCAAGTTTCCGTGCAAGTCTCATGAGATTATTTACATCACCTGTTGTGTTATCAGGAAAATAGGTCTTCTGACAAAAAGCTCTGCTTTGTTTTCTGACAATTTAGATCATAAATTGAACACAGTTGCATTCTTCTTACAGATCCACTTCTTTAAAGTCTGGCAGTTATCTCTTTGGATTAAGTTTTTTCTTCTGTAAACAGCACAGGTCTTGTCAGTCTCAATTTCATTTATAGCTGTCCTGGTGAGGGAACAAAAGAGATGCAGTGAGCTGTCAGCTTTAAAATATTGAAAATTATCATGAATAAAATATTGATAATATCCTGAATGAAGAGCTTGGGTGATGCCCATTGGGTTGCCCACTGAAGCACAGTTCCTCAACAGCCATGTGTGGGAGGGATGGGCACCCACAGCAGAAACTGCTGGCTGCTGAGGGATGGATGCTCAGGATCATTAATGTAAGAAGGATGAGAAGACCTCCATATGCAGCCACAACAATTAATTGTAATAGTAAGAGAAGGGAGAGGACCCTTCAGCCCCTCAGAACCCCACATACACACTATGTAACAGGCATCTCATTCAGTTGAGTCAGTGAACACATGGTCTGTAAAGTGAGTTTGTTGAGAGTGATTTTAGAGTGTGAAGTGTGTATAAATGTCCTTCTGCATTAATACACACATGAACTGTGTCTGTGGTTAGTCTTGCAGGCAGAAAACAAATCTGTTTCCAGCAGTAACCAGCTAACCTGAACTGGCCACTAAACAGACCCTGAGTAGGTGCCTGAGGCTGCAGGACTAGCTCTAGGCATTGGAAAATTAGTTTGGATTCAGAGTTGTATTTCCATGCAGAGTAGCATAACTTTGCTATACACCCTCACCCCACCTGAATTCATTTAGTCCGGGGTCTTCAGTTGAATTCCATTGTTTACTCATGTCTTCAATCCTTCCAATCCAGATATATTTGTTATCTTTCTCTTTTCTGTCTATAAAGTCCTGTGGAAGAAGTAGAATTGTGTTATTTAACTCTTGTCATCCACAGCTTTTCATGTAGTGCCTCCCATGGAGAGCAAGGGCAGGGATACAGCAAGGCAAAGCAGCCCATTATAATGCCCATAAGCATGTGACCCACCACAGACTTTCCATACAGGTTGGTGCCCAGGCTGAATAGCTTCCTGTCAGCTGTCCAAAAACCCTTCAGTAGTACTCCTCACTCAAATAAGCCAGGTTGCAATGCCTGGTCTTTAATGTAGAAGGCTTGTTCCTCATGGAGTGATGATTTTCCCAGAAGAGACATTTGATGATACCTTTCTATTCATTGTCCCAAAGGAAAATGAGAAGGAGGCTTGGCTATTTGAATTTCCATTTAGTGGTTGGATCAGACCTCTCCTCCTAGAGCCAAATGACGGAAATGGGTGGGAAGGTCCCACTATTTCCTCCTCCCAGTCAGAACTACAGTGGCTTCCATGCTTGCATCTCTTGTGTTTCTTCTCTTCAACTCTACTCTGTTGTGACACTCAAAACAAGCTCCTGTCCATGGAGCTCTACACATTATGGTGCTTCTGCTTGCCTGCATGTACACCTGACATCTAGGCCATGTTCACTTCATGAGATGTTTGGCTAAGGCAGATGCCTGTCGCACAATTTTAGGGCTGCTACAAGACTCACCATCTCAATTTCATCTTCAAAGAGAAGAAGATGAGATTTCCTGGCCATACAGTTTCTACTGCTGTCAGGCCAGCTTAAAGACTCCTCAGCAAAGTAGTAACATCTCCTGTTGTGTAGCGTCCACCCAGGAGGACACAGCACACATTTTACTCCTGTGGGTGGAGAGAGAGAGAACTGTTAGCTCATGCAGCGACTTGTTGCAGTTGCCATGTAGCATTTTATGTTTATGTGCCTGCCTGGCTGGTCCAAAAGTGGACAGTCTCCACTTCCAAGCATTTGTTCTCTGAGTGTGGAGAGAGGTTCAAAGGCTCCAGTGCCATTCCTCTCCACAGCTTCCCAGTCCTTTGCCATGGTGCTACACACTTCTGCACTCCTGCTGCTCATCATTGAGCTCTCCACCTCCCTGTGGACCCAGCCGGTGGAGACTGCCAGGTGGACCTAGAGAACTGCAATGACACTTTTTGTCCTCCCACATGTAACCCTTATGAGGAGACACTGTGCAATGTGACATGATGTTGAGTGTGCAGATTTGACACCACACAGGCATTTAGATGACATACAAACTATGTACATGGAGCTGGAAAAGCAACAGTTTTGCTACTCCCAGGTCTACTTTCCATTTCACACAGAGATTCCCTCACATTTTCTGTCTTGGCTTCCTCTAATGTTTCAAACTAACATCACCGAAATCAATCTTTACAAAAGCATTGGTATTTGCCAACGAATAATGGATCCACAATAAAAAGACCAGGAATCTGATCCTTACTAAAGGATAAGAAAGCTAAAAATCCCTCCCAACCCTTGTGAACAATTATTGTCTGGAAAGTATTCTCCAGGACAAGTGGAGGATTCCATACCACACATGGCATTTCTGACAGCAGCTCCTGGCAAAAAGGAACAGAAAGTACTAGAACCTATTTATGCTGAAAGAGGAGCTAAACTGTTGTCATCAAAAAGTTTAGGCTAGATCCTGTCATCTCTTCTATACAGGAACACCATGGGTAGTACCAGTGAGTTCCCATAAACCTCGGGGTGCCACAGAAGTGGGAACAGAGAGAACAGAAGTGTGCATACAACACATCAACTCTGTTGTGAAAGTATGAACTTTTTTCACCTTGTCCATCTTCACACATTTCCTCCTTGATCCATTCCTGAAGCCTGTGCAAGTCGGGCTTCTCTGAAGAAATGAGATTGCCAGTCTTATTTAGACCATTCTGGGGCAAACTTTCTGATTTTCCTGCTCTGCCCTTCAAAGCTGGAACAGAAACAACAACAAAAATCATTATGGTTAACAACAGGGTCAAGGAAATGTAGTCTTTATATCTGGTGTTACACTGTGAATGTGAGGGTATGTGTGTATCTATTTGGGGGTACACACCCTCAGTTGTGAGCACACACAGCGAGTATAACTTGTCTAGCAAAGGGTATAGCTGCTGAATCATATGGACAGTACAGGAAAAGAAAGTTAGCTTGTAGTTTTTATAGTTGGATATATAAAGAATATAGAATATTTTTGTGAAATTTAAGTAGGATTGAGAGGTAAGATTTTTTCTTACGTTTTTCATGTCTGATTTCTATTAGGAAATCCATATCTTATCTGGAACAGCTCTCTTATAAGTGGAGCATGCTGTGGATCATTATATTATTAGTACCAGATAAGTCAGATTAAATGCAATTATTTGAAAGCTGATTTTTATTTTACTTGTTCAAGCCTACAAAGTAATAAAGTAAAATGGTCTCAAGGCAGAGTCAACTTCTTGTTAGTCATGAAGACAAATGTTTTGACTGCTGTAATCATTTGAAATCTGCTTCTACAACCTTTCAGTATCATTGATGACAAGGTAGACTGCAGCAGCTCCCCTTCATCTGCACTATGATGTTAAATAACAGGTAAATAAATAGCATCCCTTCGGACTCCCCCCTGTTTATTTTCCCATATTTGTGCATTACCTGACACCTTTAATGTGACACTAAGGAAGTTTTTGTTTTGTCACCACTCTGCTTCTGAGATTTAACCATGTCTGCAACAAAGAGATGAAGCAGAGGGTGGATCTACTCACACGGCTTGGCTAGT
Source organism: Heliornis fulica (assembly GCA_013399135.1). Lineage (NCBI taxonomy): Eukaryota > Metazoa > Chordata > Aves > Gruiformes > Heliornithidae > Heliornis > Heliornis fulica. The sequence continues at coordinate 12,963 of VXBZ01007004.1, read as the reverse complement.
ATGGTTATGATGCCTAGCAGGATGAGCACAAGGAATCCCAGGACCAGCGTCACATAGAACCAGACTGAGCGCCCGTGTCGACAGCCTGGAGGGAGGCAGGAGGAAGAGCGGTGTAAGGCCTTTGCATTATTAAAATTACCACTGCCTGTACTTATGTCAGTTTCTTACGTGGAAACAACAGGAATCATCTGCCTGGAATCCGTCTTCTGTTTGAAGTATGCAGGGACATTTTACTTATTAAAAATTTGCATTGATTTTGCATACTTGAAAGTGAAATAGATAATTTTTTTCAGATAGAGGAAGTGATTTTAGATCAATCATTCCATTAAGAATCCTCTCTTTCTCCTTTGAGCTAATTTTTCAAGCACTGCCTCCTCCTACCTACCCACCCATACCCTGCAAGACCCTGCAGAGCACTTCAGGAAAAGTATCAGGGATGGTCTATGGAATGTTCGTCCTTTCTGATCGTGCCTCTCTACATGTGCCTGTAGCTGGGCTGCAAGCTAACTTACCTGAATGCACAGAAAAGGCAAAAAAATCCCAACCCATACTGACACTACAGCATAATGAAGTACATCTGACTAAGCATATCTCCAGCCGTTCGACATTCGTCAGCTTGTGAGAGTGAAACGCTCAGGAACTGGCAAGACCCAAGGAAATTTGGGGTCAAGGTGCCATTTCCACAAGCCACAGAGTTGCACTTTCACACCTGCAGTTTTCCTTACCTTGCCTGCGTGAGATGAGCAACTGCCCAATCCTCTGGCTGCCTGAGATGGATTTGATAATGTTCCCTTAAAGTTTCAGAGTTCTGTGAGCATGACCTTGTCTGGCATGTGTCCTCCAGCACTTGTAAAGAGAGGCTGGCAATCATTAGTGCACTAAATGCACATAGAGAGATGGATGTTATGCTGCTTCCAAAGCCAAACGCGTCACAGGGACCATTCCAGCAGAGACACTTACAGGAGGGTTCCTAAAAATTGTAGGTTTATACTTTCCCCTGCTAAATTTTCAATGTAGGCATTTAAAAAATAATTTTAAAAATCTCTTTCGGTATTCTTTTTATGAGGAAAGTGTACAATCTGAGAACCTAGCACAAAAAAGAACCCCAACATATGAAATGATAAATCACTTCTTTATTAAGAAATTGAATGTAAATACTCTTGATAATGGGTTTTAATGTTGAGTAATAGGAAAAAAAATATCTATAACTAGTAAACAACAACCAAACAAAATAGCACACTACCAGAAGCGGAAGGCTCTGATCTCCACCTCCCTTTGGGTTTCGGCTTCACGCGCAGCTCAGCATATGTGATCATGTTTCCTGTAAGGAGTGGGGAAACGCTGACATTTGTGGTTGTGCAAGTCATGAAGTGGAGAAACAGTAAATAATTGTATAGAAGATATAAAAAGGGGCATGGGCTTCCCGAGCTGCTAGTTCAGACAGTTTTTTCTTTTATAAAGAAAAAGCAGTCAAGATGATGACATCATTTCCTGCTGATGTCAGGAAGTAATGAAAAGCCTCCTCCATAATCTTTGCTAGAACTACTTGGGTCCTGTGTGTCTGGACCAGGAGGCAGACAGACAGACAGAAGGATGGGTAAGACCCAGGTACGATCCGTAGCAAACACCCTATTTGTTGCTAAGACATCTCAGGAGGCATCAAAGAGGGCTTAAATGGCATCAGAACTGTGACCACCTCATGGGGTAGGGAGATCCATAGGGAAAACTGCCACTCAGAGAGATGCTTCTGCTGCAAGGTAATTCTTGGGGGGGTCGTTCCTGACTTGTGAATGTTTATGCCAGGATATTGGGTGATGCCTGTAATAGCAGACAAATGGACTTCATGGCTGAAGACATCGCTTTCCAGATGCACATTTCCAAAACAAAACAAAAAAAGCTATTTAAAGGGCCACGGTGTGAGTTAGATGCACATGGATTCTTTCCAAACACATTTCCAATTTTGTTTCAGTTGGGTATTTTGTAGAGCTACTGGCTAGTTTTATTGAAGATACTTGTATCTTTGGTTGACTTCTTGTTCTTTCAAAAAAATGGTAGGACTTTATCAATCTGAATCAGGAATGTCTGTGCTACTAGCCTCAGCTTGTGATCACTGGGGCTTTTGTAAAGAAGCTATTTTTGTTGTGTAAAACTCACTGATCAGGAGAAAGCATGGCAGAAAAGAGACTCTGATTAGGCTAAAATGATGTAGCATTTGATATGAGAATTTCTGCAATGAGGAGAGGTTTTGCAGTGAGAAAAATATGGATGACCTAATTGGCAAATAAAATTATTCATACAGGTAAGCTACTCTTTGCCTAATACACTTTGCTGTTCGCATTATTACAATTTTTTTTAGTTCAATGAACAATAGAAATTTTGTAAATTATATTTAACTCTATAGATAAGTAACTGCTCTCAAAAAGAAATGCTCATAAAAGCTCTTCTTCTTAGAATGGAAATAATTTTTTCAAAGAAGAGTCAGGACTCTTAAATTTGCACTAGCATTACAAAGGGAGAAACTTCTAAAATAAGTACTTTAGAAAATCTGCTACTATTACTGAATATTTTCTGTCTCAAATAAACACCCATGCCTTTAAAGAATATCTCTCAGAGACAGTATGAAAAGAAACCCCCATCCACACAAACTGAATGTTTAAAGATATATTACTTCTGTTGCAGTGTCTACAGGTGCATGGTCATTTGATTGTGAAGCTCCCAGAAGTCAGCAAGTGGTTTTAAAATACCACATAACCTAAATTTTGCCGGATACTTACACACCCTTGCCTAGTTTAGCAACAGGGAGCTTTGGTACTAAGTGGAGATCTCTGTCACTTACTAAAACTGAAATGTCACTTCTTTGCTGTATGCAAATTGTCAAGTGCAGAAAGATGTATCTGTTTACTGGAAGCTTCTACTTGGTGAATATGCAGATAAGGAGTGCTTCTTGCAGACCCTTCACCACAAAGAGTCAGGCTTTACAGGCACCAGACCAATTGGATGCCTGGTTGGGTGTGAGCCCACAGTGCACCCTCATCGTGAGTGGGGCTGTGTTAGGAAGAGCCGTGGTTTGCAGAGCAAGGGAAGTACATGTGCTGTTTCACTTGCTGCTGCAGCAGCCACACCTGGACAATTGTGTACAGATGTGGGCCACCCTGCTCAGGGAAAAATGGGTGAAACTGGCAAGGGTCCAGCACGAGGTGGGCCTAGTCAAGACCTGCAAGGACCACTGAGGCTAAGGAGGGGAACAAATTATTCTTGAATAAAAAAGGAAGTGAAAACTGTCTGAGTCTTTCATTAAAGAACAGATTTTCCAGCTATATTTATATTTGCTTGTATTTTTGGAAGACTTTTCTACTTTTGAACATCCGTTTCAAAGCACATGCACCCTAATAGCACCTGTTAGCCCACCAAAGTATGTGCACAGACAGTACCAGCTGTTAACTCCTCAACGTGCTCTGCTTGAGCATCCAAGACACCATCCTTGTAATGCAGAGCACTTGACTGACAACTGATGCCCAATTGTTTGTCCAACTGCCCGACATCAACTTTCCCATTGGAACAGGATCAAAACAAATCCATTTCAATAAATTTCCTGGGTTCAGTCTCCCAAACTTATAGCTGCAGATGTTTTTTTTTTTTTGTTATATTGTGCTAAACATTATTTAACATAGTTTGTGTTTTCTGTCAAGTTTATCTCGATAGTTTTCAATGAGTGAGCTTTCCTTTTCTTTACACTGCAAACTTACATGTTCTTTTCAACTGGGCCACCAGTGATTTGTATATCTTTTTCTTTACTCTCAGAAAATATATTTAATAGACTTTGAGATAAGAAAAGTATTTGGGAGAACTCCAAGAAACTGTATAATTTGACCAAAGAAAACCCCTTTCTCATGGATAAGAAAAAGCTAAAAAAAAAAAAAAAAAGAGAGAGAGATGGGCACTGGATCTGTAAAGGGACTTGCATTCTCAAATCCAAATTTTACATATTTAAAACACCCACTCAGCTACTAGAGAACCTTGGCAGAAGTTCAGCTCCATCTGCAGAAGTTACGTTGCATCTGCTCCAGAACTTGACAGCAGCTATACTTCAGCAGGGCAAATTAGCTATGCCCCCAACTCATCTTTCTTAGTATCCACTCCATTAAATACCATCTAATGGTCTGAAACTTGCACAAAATACAGCCAGGAGGAGGTGGGTATATCCTATTTTCCCATAGCCTAGTGATTGGAAGTCTTCCCTGAAGTCTGGGAATGTTCCACTCATGGCATTCATCTGCCAAATTTTCTGGGGTGATTGAACCCAGCTCTCCCTCCTCCATGGTGAGAGTTTTAACCATGCAGGGCTTTCCCTCACACTCATCTTGAAGCTGCTTCTTTTACTGCAAGATAGACAACTCTGGCCAAGAGCAAGACCAGCATAAAACCTGCCAAAGGGTACTCACCATCTTCCATCAGACATTGCAATATGTAAGAGTCAGGATAGAGCCTAGGGCCAAAGGGGGAGCTTGTGATGCTTGCCATAGAGTCTCACTTTGCCTTGAAGCTGAGACCCTGGCTTTGAGAATCAGCTTCAAATTCCTGCTCCAAACCAGAGGAAGCATCAAAACATCATTGTGTGGAGTGAGACATGCCAAAACTGTGTTTGGTATGCAGAAACTGTCCAAAGCAAACCTGAGCCCAGTCCATGTAGGAGAGAGCTTCTTCAAACTTCCAGGGAAGGATCTAACTCCCAGAAATGGCTAACTAAGCAGCACTTTAAATTGTTGCTCTATCCTATGAGCTACTTTGGGCACTTCCTAGCTCACCATGCTGGGATCCTTTACAGCTAATGGAGGAAAGTCTGGGATAAAAACTACACAACTAATTTGTAGAAAAATTGCATTTTCTCCCATTCTTTACTATAGTAAAAGTAACTTTTTAGAAAATTTCTCGTAATAAAAGAACACTCCCCATCTGGATAAGTATGTGTGAATTTCAGTCAAAGAGATAAAACTTCAAGCAACATAAATTATTCATTTAAATTTCTAAAACATGATAATACAGCTCAAGTTCTTGTCTATTTTAATAGCGATAGACTCGTGTTAATATATGTTAATGATGAATAGAGAGAAATAATTGCTGTCAGGGACATATTTCTAGCATGTTCTATACAGATGAGAGGTCCAATGTTGCTTAACACTATTTGGGAGTTTTCATATTTTTATCTAATAACAGAAAGATTAACAAGACAATAACTAAGGACAGCCTTAATAAAGTTCAAGCCTAGGTAAACAAAGCACGTTTGAGTGCAACCAGGTAGAAAGGTGATACTGGCAGTTAGAAACAGTGAAGGGAAGGTAATTCAAGAGGTTTTTGTGTCTCTATAACTGTGACAGCTTATATATATATATATAAAATGGAGACTTGTAGCAATACTGGGTGAATCTCCAGTTATTTTCAGAGGAGATGGAAACACTGGAGATCATACCAAAAATATTCCAGAAATAGAGTTCTTCAGAAACTTAGAGTGAAACATTTGAAGGTAAACAGACACTAAGAA